>JARHVA010004801.1:5000-377500 GCA_037957365.1 Torreya grandis | reverse complement strand
TGGGGAAAGGATGATACTAAAAAACCCAATAAATGGCTCAAGGGCCTCTTTTGATTTTTAAGCAACAAGTTTTTAACAATGGTTAACAATATAACATCAAAAAGACTCTCCAAAATATTACATATTCGAATCCACTGACAAGGACTAACTATTTTTTGGTTCTTATTTTTTTTATGAATAATTTAACTATGCTTAAGATGCATACCTTACCATTAAATTAAATTTTAAATTTATTTTAATTATATGATTATTGTTCTCTTATAAATATTTATACTAGTAAAAATATCTTAAATATATCAAGAGATATCAATGTCAATATTATTATCTTAGATTTTTCACATATCACATTGATTAATAATTCCATTACCTTCTTTAACAATTTATCAGTGAATAGTGATAAATGAAATCAATGTAGCAACACAAAAAAATGGGCTCCAAACTCCACTATATGACTAAAATATTATAATTTTTTAATTGATTTTTATAAAAAATATAATTGTTTAATTGACTTCTATAACAAAAAACCTCTATGTAATAGTCAAATGAGCATTAAATTTAAGCTTGAAATTTCCTTATGATGGCCAAATTGATATCTAATTCAAGGTCAAATATAATTGTAAACAACACACTCGATTACACTCCCTTGCTTCCATTTTAGAACACCTATCAACATAGATATGGTTATTTTTCTAATTTTGAATAATGTGTCTATTTTTATTCTATCAAAGCCAGACTATATAGCTTTTACTTCAATAAATAATTTTTTCCTCCCCTAATAACTATGTGACATGTGTTATATTCTAAATTATGGCATATAGTTATTGCTAAAAATAATCTTTGTTGATTTTAAGAATATCATTTTTGGGTGTTTCTATTGGTTGAGAAGAGAGTCTAAAGTATTCCCAAAAAAAAATATTAGTGGAAATGGCTATTTTTGTAATATTTGATTTTTAAAAAATTGAACTATAAGTGTTGGAATGAAAATTACATTTTATGATGGCTTGCTATTATGATGGTACCCATCAAGTTATATAAATTTTTTGACTTGCATTGGTCATTAATGAAAATTGGTAGTGAAATGAAATGCCATTATATATGATATTAATGAATGTAAAGTGGTGCAGGTGATGGCTTAGTTATTATCTATCTTTGCCTTTATCAAAAGATAATTTTCACATGCATAACCAACTCTTGTGTAGTTTTCATTTAGGTCTAATGTAGTGGTTTGTGTTTATATGGATATATATATATTTTTTTGCAATAAATACATGTGGGTCCTTTGCAATGGTTGACCATTTTTTATTATAGTGTGGATGTGGTTTTGTTGATGTTCTTATTTTGTTTTCTTTCATGAATAATCTTATGAGACAATTATTTTTTGGGTTTTTATCTTTTCATGTACTTAAAGAGGAATTTTTTTGTGCTTATTTTAATGGGTAACATATTGGGATAGAACAAGATCAAGTTTCACTATTATGATGACTTAGATAGATAATTTCAACACACATACCTAGCTCTTACAACATTGTTATATATGTTTAATATAATAATGTTAATTCCATTGATAAATGGTAAATAATACCATTGTGAATAAATAATTTTGGTGGTGTTTGTTTCTATAAATAGGGTTTTGATTTTTTACAGTATAGTTGAGATTCTACTGATGCTCATGTTTTAGTTTTCTTTGGTAGGTAATCTCAGGAATTGATTTCTCTTGGATTATTCTCTTTTCATCCACTTGAGGAGGAAATCATTAACATGTGTTGTTTTGGTTTTTTCATTTTCCTTTACTTGATGTTATAGTATAAACAAGATATATTGATTGTATGCATATGTAGGGGTTTATGTTAAGAGTGGACCCATCTCACAAAATAAATGAGTATGTAGTTTTTTAGTCTTTTTATTAAAAAACCAAATTTTAGTTAAATTTATATGGATGTTATAGTAAGAATGACATGCTTGGTTGTTTAACATATCTTAGGACATTTTATTGATTCACAAAGCATTATATATGTTGTATTTCATCAATGTTTATGAGAACACTATTGCTTGTTGTGTGAAATAAACCTTGAATTTTTTTTGGTGGTTTCTCACTACTAATATGATTGATAATCTTGATTATCCACATGCCACAATCACACATGTCATGGAGGCCACAGAGTTACAACATTCACTTTTGATATTCACTTCCTCCCTAAACTATGCAAATGCATTACATATTTAAACTCAACTTTTCTCTTTATTTAGATACAAATACCTTTTCATATTTATGTGTATTGCAGACACATAGTGAATTATTGTATAGTATGCCCTCACTGAGATCCAATTATTTAACACCATTCCACCTTTACCATGTCTATTTGGAGTGACATGTGAATTTTTTTTATTACTTCCCAGTCATGGGTCATGAAACACCTTCAAGATTTTGACTGAATTTACATAACATTCAAAGATCCATTGAATTATTATCTCCACTTTATATCTATTTATGTCCACACATTTTCTCTACACATTGAATAAATGAGGAGTGAGCACTTTCAAAAACCTTAATAAAGAGCACATCAATTTTAATAAATTTATAATATCACAATAAAACACATGGTAATAATTATGAGGCTAGGGGTGATGGGTCATAGAGTGTGTTGGGAAAATAACGAAAGCACACAATTGATTACCAAATACAAGCAATTTAATATGCAGAATTAACCAGAATCAACAAGTAACTAGAATTCAGAAATAACACAGAATATGAGAGACAATACACAACTTGTATTAAAACTCTTTCAAAAGGAAATACAACAAAGAAGGCTGCCACAGTTCTTCTTCCTTACACACCTCTAGGGCTCCCACACCTCTAGGGCATAAATAGTAAATCTTCCCTCAAATATCTCTCTCTTAGGTCCCAACACACAACTCAAACACAGAGTTGGTGTTCACCTCCAACCAGCCAGTATCCACTATTGCCAGTACTCCTGTGTTCCACGCACTCCACAAGTGCTCCACGCACTCCACAAGTATAGAATCGTACTTCAAGTAGGTCTCCCCTGAACCTGCAATAACTTGCACCTCAATCTGATCTTACTTATGGAAGGATCTTCCTTGGATTCCTCTTTGCTCTCTTTTTGAGTACACACTGTACTCCAAGTAGATCCCACCTGATCCTGCTCCCTGTTGTGTTGCTGTCCTATCTAATCTTGCACACCTACAAATCTTAGACCTTGCACACACATACACCTGCAGATCAATGACCTTACTTACCATGTAGATCTCTTAAAGTAGCCATGCTCACCTGATGACAAAGATCATACATACATGAAGAACCCTGCTGATTCTCCAATCTAGCACCCACACTTGGTACTGTGGCACTAGGAGGAACACACCATGCTCTCTTCTCTCTAAAAGAGCTTATATTTTGCTCTCTTACTCTCTAGTAAACTTTAAAATACAACCAATGAGTCTTTTAAATAGATCTCATGCAAACAATAATTAGACACCTAATTACAATAATTAGATCCGCAGCTTCTAGTCTAAATTTGGCTCTTGACATGTAAACACTTGGTTCATTAACTAACTGCCCATAACACATGCAGCTCAAACCACACAAGTGATTGACGTCGGTCCTTATCTGCCTGGGGGGTGCCAACACCAGCCGACTTCTAACTGACATCGGTTGCCTTCTTGTCTAATCCTGTCAATGTCAGTTGGCCTGACTGACACTGGCATCTGTAACACTCAGCAACCTTCCTAAAACCTCCTCCTCTGTTTACATCAGTGAAGCTTTTAGCTCCATAACCTAACAATCTCCCACTTGGAGATAAACAACTGCACTGTACTTGTACCTGTACCTTGTCTAATCTGTTTCTTGGCTTGTATCCCTCTTTAAGATCAATCCTGAAGACCACCCACCACACAATCTGTGTTACACCTCCTGTCATCTGAGTACCCTGCCACATCTGAACCTACAATCCCATGTAGTGAAGTCCTGACCCTGCATAGCATGAATCCCTCCTGCTGGTCCCTCTCAAATACCTGAGAACCCACTTCCCCGAATTGGCTCCTAACTCTCTGGCAGCTCCCACTGCTTGGGCAAACTCAGGTCTATACCAGACCTCATGTGATTTTGGACATTGAACTATCTAGCCCTTGGTGTGCTCTGGTTCTGCATCCTAAACCTTGCCAACACTTGATCCACATCAACTCCCACTGGAGACAAAATCAACCTGTGATCTTCCATGTCTCCCATGCCAAAGAATTTTGCTGCTCCAAATCCTTCATAGCAAACCACTGAACTAATCTTACCCTTAGCTCAGCAAAACCCTGTATGTACAAAACTGCTAGCAAACATACCATCCACATACAATAACAGGATAATATCATGACCATCATCCCCCTAGTAAGACAAACCACAGTAGTTACCCTGACATTGACTAAAGCCCTGCTTTGTCATCCACCTGTCAAACCCTATACCACTGTCCTGCAGCTTTCTCAAGACCATATGACCTGGTCTTCCATCTCACGTGTCTGTTCACTCTATTCTTCAACTAAGGAATCCATTCATCTCTATGATTTCATACCGGCTGGCAACCTTACCAAGTCTTCGCTTGGTTCTGCATCATATTCCTGCCATGCTCCCACTATTTCCTGGATCCTTCCTACTATGCAGTCAGCAACTAGTATAAAGAAGAGGAATAATGAATTTGAGGCTTACTTACCACCTTCAGTCCTCCATATGGGTGTTTGAGACTCCTTGACAGCTTGCTGTCTGCCCAAAATCTGTTACAGTGACTGACCTCGGTCACCACACAGTCTGCATCCGACTGATGTTGGTTTCCATGCACCTATCCTGACTACCAACTCTACCAATGTCGGTGTCTCCTATTTCTAACATCAGTCCTCCTGATGGACATTGGTCTTACCTACTACTGATGTTGATCCTCCTGATCGATGTTGGTCTTACCCTGCCTGACATCACTGACTTCGTTCTGCACATGACTGACATCAGCACCTGTCTGTTCGATGCTGATTCCTCCTGACTGACACCGGTACTTGTGTTTGCCTATGAGTGATGACTTTTTACCTGCGAGCTCCTTTGAATCAAAACCCATGTCCAAATTGCCCTGCTCAGAAGTATCCAGCCCCATCCACTGGTCTCTATCTGTCATCTCCTCCATAAACACCAAGGCTTTCTAGTTCTTAAGCCTGTCAAATATATCAGTCTTCCGCTTAAGAACATGCATCTCCTTCTTGCTCATGTGACCAAGCCTATGAAGCCACGTCTCTGCAATAGAATAAAAATTAGTAATATAAACAAGTAGATAAAGAGTACCTATTTTCTTACCACCAGCTAATTCAAGTGCATCCGCTGTGAGAGTTCTTGTGCATCTCTCATCACCCAACTTTCTTGAAGAAATTAGCCACGTCTCCAAACCTGAGACCTACATGACCTCCTTCAACACCCATGTGTTGGCCACCTACAATTTCAGCTTCACTTCCCCTTTGCCAATTCTTTGACAAGGCTCACTAGCTCCTCTCCTTGGGGCTGCATGGAAAGAGGCAACAAAATCTATTAACCAAGATTCAAATTTATCCAAGAAACCTCCCAGAGCATCCTGTGTAACAACACCTGCAACATCTGCATCTTCAGTTCCTTCATGTTGATCTGCTACCAACCAACAATTTTCTTTTACCTGCTCTTTCTTTCCATAGGACCGTAAGTGACCATTTGTGCTTTTTAACTCCTCCATTCTTAGCTTACTTTCATCTGCCATTGCTCTACTCCCACTCAATCAGAAACCCCTGAGAGTGACTTGTAACCAAACACAAAACCTGCTCCCTGCAACCTTAGCTTTGATACCACTTGTTAGATACCCAACCAAAAGCTCTGATACCACTTTGTTGGGAAAATAACAGAAGCACACAACTGATTACCAAATACAAGAAACTTAATATGCAAAATTAACCAGAATCAACAAGTAACTAGAATTCATAAATAACACAGAATATTAGAGACAATACACAACTTGTATTAAAACTCTTTCAGAAGGAAATACAACAAAGAAGGATGCCGCAGTTATTCTTCCTTACACACCTCTAGGGCTCCCACACCTCTAGGGCATAAACAATAAATCTTCCCTTAAAGCTCTCTCTCTTAGGTCCCAACACACAACTCAAACACAGAGTTGGTGTTCACCTCTAGCCAGCTAGTATCCACTACTGCTAGTACTCCTATGCTCCACACACTCCACAAGTGCTCCATGCACTCCACAAGTATAGAATCGTATTTCAAGTAGATCTCCCCTGAACCTGCAACAACAAGCACCTCAATCTGATCTTACTTATGGAAGGATCTTCTTTGCCTTCCTCTTTGCTCTCTTTCTGAGTACACACTGTACTCCAAGTAGATCCCACCTGATCCTGCTCTGTTGTGTTGCTGTCCTATCTGATCTTGCACACCTACAAATCAATCTAGTTCTGCACACCTGTGAACCTTAGACAACCCTGTTGATTCTCCAATCCAGCACCCACACTTGGTACTGTGGCACTAGGAGGAACACACCATGCTCTATTCTCTCTGAAGGAGCTTATATTTTGCTCTCTTCTCTCTGAAGGAGCTTATATTTTGCTCTCTTACTCTCTAACATACTTTACAATACAACCAATGAGTCTCTTAAATAGATCTTATGCAAACAATAATTAGACACCTAATTACAATAATTAGATCCGCAGCTTCTAGTCTAAATTTGGCTCTTAACATGCAAACACTTGGTTCGTTAACTAACTACTTGTAACACACGCAGCTCGAACCACAAAGGTGACCGACGTCGGTCCTTGTCGGCTGACTTCTGACCGACGTTGGTTGCCTTCTTGTCTGATCCTGCCGATGTCAGTTGGCCTGACCAACGCTGGTGTCTGTAACACTCATCAACCTTCCTAAAACCTCCTCCTCTGTTTGCATCAGTGAAGCTTTTAGCTCCATAACCTAACAGAGTGGATATTTTGTTATTAAGGTCTCGTCAACAAAATTTGTGGATTAATTGAATATTGAGTTCACTTTATATTCACATGTGTCCACTTTCTCCTTCAAACAATGCATAAAAAATATTTTGATCATATCTCAAAAATAAAATAATACACTCATAATACTTAAATATAAATTGTGATATCAAAAGTGAACACATGGTGGTCATAATGTATACATGGGTTCACATAGGTCATAGGGTGTTTATTAAATTTCAAAACATTCCTTAGTCTTTGAGGTAAAAAAATACATGTGGCAATCATAACTAAGTCATGGGATCACGAAACCATAGAGTTTCCTAAAACACAATTGAAAATTTATGGTATAAAGAGAAAAAATGTGGTAGTTGAAAGGGCCTCATGGGATCATTGAATTCTCAAAATAGACATTAAATTTTAAAGTAAAAAGGTCCCTTTATAGATGGGTTAACACATTCATTTTATTTTAAATGAGCCTAGGGTTGGTGTATCAATTCTTTGACTTCAATTTCATTAGTGCTTTGGTCAAGTAAGAACCATATAACCAAAATAATTCCTTCGATTTCAGATTTGGTTTTAATTGGTTATTTTTATTCATGTGCTATAAGTTGTTTGATACTTGGTCAAGTAAGAACCATATAACAAAAATAATTCCTTTTATTTCAGATTTGGTTTTAATTGGTTATTTTTATTCATGTGCTATAAGTTGTTTGATACCTAACAGCTTAATGTTGAGAAAGAAGAGTTAAATATTAACCTCCATAAGCCCAAATGATTTGAATGGCTAGTTTATTAGGATTGAAGATTATTTATATCAATGTTGGTTTAAATTCATTTGATTGTGCTAAATTTTAAGTGAGATTCACAACCTTGCAACAAGTGTCCAATTCCCTAGCAGTCATCCAATTTACAAATGAAATGTATTCCTATGGTTGGACTAAGTGACTTAATATGATATATTCTCCAGTAGCACTGATATAAATACAAAATTAATCCCCATCCATTCTTCACCTAGTAACTTCTTACCTCTCACAAGGAAACTTAAAAAAAAATTTAATCAAGAACTCAAGTAAGTAAAGCTTCCCTATTTTCTCCTATTTCCATATCATTCATAGGGATAACACATTTGCATGTCTGAAGTATTGAAGGAGCATCCCATGAGCCAAATTTTCCAAGTTATAAGCTAGGTCACTCTATGTACTTACCTATCACATATTTTATCCTTATGCACATACAAGCCAAATCATAAGGGAGAAATACATAAGTCTAAGGTCCTATTCAAAATATTGGTTATATAAACAACACTCATTGATAGAGGTGTCTTTTGGGTAACTCGAGACCATGTGCCCACTAACTCATTTTTCTCATAGCCATTATGAATATGAAGATCTAAAGTTTTTCTATTTGACAAGGAGTGATATCCCAAGATCTAGATTTGATCACACTAGAGTTAAAATAACACATAACCTAAAATATTATAGGTGGTCACATCCAAATCTAATAGGTATTCTATATAGGACACCTACATTTAGGTTAGATAGAAGTGTTGATGCAACTATCTAATGTCGACACAAGTGTCTAAGGTCATAAAAGTGCTTAATCCAAAATCTTATGACTGATCTAGAATCCACTTCCAGTCTTATTCCTTCATGTTCCATATTCAAATTTATATTAACATCAAAACCAACTAAGTATCTTATTTTCATTATCATTGCAATATCTATCATAGTTATACTTTCTATTTTTATCATATCTTAGCATAATAAATTTAGTAGGATTATCAACATTTGTAAATTAACTGCCTTGCTTTAGAGATTGCCTACCATCATTGTGTCATAAGCTATCTCTACCCAGTTAAACCTATATTCCCTAATCTAGATTTTAGGGTTGAATATTTGGTGAAACCAACATATGTGAATGCAAATTATTTTTTATTCTTAAGGTTTTCAATCATCTAGGGTTTGAATTTGTTGTTTCAAATTATGCTATCTTTCATTTCTAATCAATAGAAAATGTTAACCAAAAAATCAATTTCAAATAAAATATAAAGAAGCATTAGTGAATCATCTAAATAACAAGGGTTTAATAGATGCATTTTTGTATGTTACAAGAGATGAAATAAATAAAAATGATAAGGTTAAGGCTTTCTCACTTAGTGATGGTGAATATTTAGAAGGTACTACAACCAATTACATTCCAATCAGTCCACTAACATCTATTGGAGGCATGGGACATGTATTCACACATTTGCTCCCTAAAAATATTATTCCCACATCTTACATGGGAAACCTTAATTCTTCAACCCAACATATAGTTTGAATGCCTATATCTACCAAACCTATGGGTACATATCCTTTGGTGAATTCTAAAATATCCAACCTAAAAGACCAAGAGGTGTAAGATCTTGTCCAAACCATAAAACTATTACAAACTAAGGTTACAAATATTTAACAAAATTATTTGAAATCACTTTATGTTGTTGATTCACAAGAGGTGTTGCGTAATCCTCTTGCACCATAAATATCTTTGCACCCCTTGAAAGCTAGTTTTATTACATCTAAGTTCACATGTTATGATGGCATGGGTGATACTAAACAACATCTTCCGTCTTTTATGTGACATGCCTTAATTATGCCTCCAATGATAAAATTTTGACCAAATTATTTCCAAGGAGCTTAAAAGACTATGCTTTAAGGTGGTTATATATTTACAAATCCAATCAGTAAATATATTCAAACCTCTTCAATACCAATGTTTGGCACACTTATCTATAAATATCACCAAAAATATTTCATATGTGTAATTAAAAAAATAAAAAAAGGAACAAATGAACCAATTAATGAATATATCTTACACTAAACACAATGTTACCTAAAATGACCAATCCTATGGTAGATAAAAATATTAAGGACATCTTCAAGTAAAGTTTGTTTTCTAATTTACATGAGTCCACTCTCTTCAAAAAAATTAAATATTTCAATGACTTATGCCATTTTTTTTTAATTGTGAAATGAAACTTATCTCATTGAACAAACCTAAGTATGTAGCAAACACACCAACTATATCTACATCTAATACTAAGTTTACTATCAAACCAAGATACAAGGTAAAATGTCATAAACCTAAAAATAAAGAACTAACACAATTAATGTGGTGTCACAACAACCTAATTAACTTGAGCCATATAATACACCACAGAGACAACTTACATGCTTACCTGAGAATCCTGATTCATTACTCTCATGGTTTGTAAAGTGTCACCTAATATCTCTCTCTCATCCTATAGAGGGTGATATGAGTAGACCTCTACCAAAAGGGTATGATGTAAATGCTTATTGTGATTATCTCCAAGGCCCCATGCATTTTACAAACATATATTTCACCATAAAGCATAAGAAACAAGAACTCATTGATGACCAAAAGATTGCATTTTATTATCCTTCAAAAGAATCAAATTCATAACTTGGCGATCACTAGAAGGAGAAAATATTTAACAATCCTTTGCAGGACCATTCTAATAAGTATCCATATGTGCAAATGGCATATAATGCACTTCCTCTTCCATCACATTACATGCGCATATTGGATGGGATTATTGGTACTTATATGTAGCATACTCCTCCTATGGTTCAAAGACCCTTTATTACTTTTGATGATAGTGAGATTGAGGATGATGATTTAGATCTTCATTTCGTATTCATTCGAGCATACTTGGATCAAAAATTATACATCGTGTTATGATTGATAATGGTGCAAGTGAAAATGTTTTTACCAAGACATTAATTATGCATTTGGGTTATACAAATCATGATTTACATATTTCGACTAGATTAGTTAGAGAATTTGATGAGACCTTGTTAGGATTGTGGAGCTAAAAGCTTCACTGATGCAAACAGGAGAGGAGGTTGCTGAAGGTTGCTGAGTTGCAGAGAAGTTGGGGTCGGTCTGATCAGCCGACGTCGGCAGGATAGCAAAGGGAAGCAACCGACGTCAGTCATATATCGGCCGACGTCGGTCACCTCCAGGCAGACAGGGACCGACGTCGGTCGCCTGTGTGGTTTGACTGCGAGCTATTTACGGGCAGTTAGCTAACGAACCAAGTGTTTGCATGATGAGTGCTAATTTTAGACTCATAGCTGCGGATCTAATTATTGTAATTAGATGTCTAATTATTGTTTGGATGAGATCTATATAATAGACTCATGGTTGTATTGGAAAAGTGTGCTAGGGAGTAAGAGAGCATAATTATAAGCTCCTTCTGTGTGTGAGGTAGAGCAATGGTGCGTTCCTCCTAGTGCCTCAGTACCAGGTGTGTTGGTGCTGGATTGGAGAGCCAGCTGGGTTCTTCAAGAGTGTAGGATCTTGGTCACAGTTGCATGGCCTATATAGGAGATCTACATGGTAAGTAAGATCATTGATCTGCAGGTGTATGTGTGTGCAAGGTCGAGGTTCACAGGTGAGCAGAACCGTTGTTTGATTTGCAGGTGTGCAAGGTCATATAGACAGCAACACAACAGGGAGCAGTATCAGGCAGGATCTACTTGGAGTACAGGTGTGTACTCGGATAGAGCAAGAGAGGAAGGCAAGGGAGTTCCTTCCATAAGTATGGTCTGTTGAATTGCAGGTTGTTGCAGATTCATGGGAGATCTACTTGAAGTACTTTGAGTACTTGTGGAGCACGTGGAGTGCTTGTGGAGTGCGTGGAGCACTTGTGTTGTGCGTGGAGCGCGGGAGGTGAACACCAACTCTGTATTTGAGTTGGGTGTTGGGACCTATGAGAGGGAGAGCTTTGGGGAGAAGAAGTACTGTTCACTTGAGGTGTGGGAAACCTCTGTAAGGTGGTGGAGAAGAAGTGGCATCTTCTTTATTGTATTCTTTTCTGTATAAAGTGTTAATACAAGTTGTGTATTGTCTCTCATATGCTGTGTTATTCTGAATTCTAGTTACTTGTTGATTCTGGTTATTTCCGCATATTATAGTTGTTTGAAGTTTGGTAATCAATTGTATGTTTCCGGTTTCGCATCCTGACAAGTGGGATCAGAGCATGTTTGTTGTTCTAGATTCCTGACCAGTGGTATCAGAGCTAAGGTTGCAGGAAGCAGGTTGTGTTTGGTTACAGGGCACTCTCAGGGGTTTCTGATTGAGTGGGAGTAGAGCAACGGCAGATCAAAGTAAGCTAAGAATGGAGGAGTTGAAAAGCACAGACGGTTACTCACAGTCCGATGGAAAGAAAGAGCAGGTAAAAGAACATTATTGGTTGGTAACAGATCAGCATGAAGAAATTGAAGATACAGATGTAACAGGTGTTGTTGCACAGGATGTATTTGCAAGTTTCTTGGATAAAGTTGAATCTTGGATAAAAGATTCGGTTGCCTCTTTCCATGCAGCCCCAGGTAGAGGAGCTGGTAAGCCTTGCCAAAGAATTGGCAAAGGAGAAGTGAAGCTGAAATTGCAGGTGGCCAACACACAGGTGTTGATGAAGGTCATGCAGGTCCCAGGTTTGGAGATATGGCTAATTTCTTCAGAAAGATTGGGTGATGAGAGATGCACAAGAACTCTCACAGCGGTAGCACTTGAATTAGCTGGTGGTAAGAAAACAGGTATACTTTATCTACTTATTTATATTACTGATTCTTCTTCTATTGTGGAGACGTGGCTTCGTAGGCTTGGTCACATGAGCAGGAAGGAGATGCATGTTCTTAAGCGGAAGACAGATATATTTGACAGGCTTAAGAACTAGAAAGCCTTGGTGTTCTTGGAGGAGATGGCGGGCAGAGTTCAGTGGATGAGGCTGGATACATCTGAGCAGGGCAGTTTGGACATGGAGATTGATCCAAAGGAGCTCGCGGGTAAAAAGTCATCACTCATAGGTGAACACAGGTACCGGCGTCGGTCAGGAGGAACCGGCGTCGAACAGACAGGTGCCGATGTCGGTCATGTGCAGACCGAAGCCGGCGATGTCAGGCAGAGTAAGACCGACGTCGGCGGTATGTAAGACCGATGTCGATCAGGAGGACCGACGTTGGCAGCAGGGACACCAGCGCTGGCAGGTTGGTAGTCAGGTACAGACGCATGGAACCGACGTCGGTCGGATGCAGACTGTGGAGTGACCGAGGTCGGTCACTGTAACAAATTTTGGGTGGACAGCACGCTGTCAAGGAGTCTCAAACACCCATATGGAGGACTGAAGGCGTAAGTAGGCCCTCAAATTCATGTTCCTCTTCTTCATACTTGTTGCTGATTGTAGAGCAGGAAGGATCCAGGAAATAGGTGTGAGCTAGGCAGGATTATGATGCAGAACCAAACGGGAGTTTTGGTAGGTTTGCCAGCTGGATGAAAGCACAGAGACGAATGGATGCCTTAGTAGAAGAATAGAGAGAACGGATACGTAAGACGGAAGACCAGGCATATGGTCTTGAGGAAGCTGCAGGACAGTGGTACAGGTTTTGACAGGTGGAGGACGAAGCATGGTTCAGTCGATGTCAGGGTAACTACTGTGGTTTGACTTACCAGGAGGATGATGGTCATGACATCATTCTGTTACTGTATGTGGACGGTATGTTTTGCTATAGCAGGTTAGTACATACAGGGTTTTCTGAGCTAAGGGTAAGATTAGTTTAGTGGCATGTCAGGGGGGAGTTTTGAGCAGCGAAATTCTTTGACATGGGAGGCATGGAGATCACAGGTTGATTTTGTCTCGAGTGGGAGCTGATGTGAATCAGGTGTTGGCGAGGTTCGGGATGCAGAACCGGAGCACACTAAGGGCTAGACAGGTATAGTGTCCGAAATCACATGAGGTCTGGTATAGACCTGAATATTCCCATGTAGTGGGAGCTGTCAGAGTTAGGAGCCAATTCGGGGAAGTGGGTTCTCAGGTTTTTGAGAGGGACCGGTAGCAGGTGTTGCTATGCAGGGTCAGGACTTCACTACAGGTGTTGTAGGTTCAGATGTGGCAGGTTACTCGGATGACAGGTGGTACATCACAGGTTGTGTGGTGGGTTGTCTTCAGGTGGGAGCTTGAAGAGGAATACAAACCAGGAAACAGATTAGACGGAGTACAGGTACAGGTACAGTGCAGCTGTTTATCTCCAAGTGGGAGATTGTTAGGATTGTGGAGCTAAAAGCTTCACTGATGCAAACAAGAGAGGAGGTTGCTGAAGGTTGCTGAGTTGCAGAGAAGTTGGGGTCGGTCTGATCAGCCGACGTCGGCAGGATAGCAAAGGGAAGCAACCGACGTCGGTCATATATCGGCCGACGTCGGTCACCTCCAGGCAGACAGGGACCAACGTCGGTCGCCTATGTGGTTCGACTGCGAGCTATTTACGGGCAGTTAGCTAACGAACCAAGTGTTTGCATGATGAGTGCTAATTTTAGACTCATAGCTGCGGATCTAATTATTGTAATTAGATGTCTAATTATTGTTTGGATGAGATCTATATGATAGACTCATGGTTGTATTGGAAAAGTGTGCTAGGGAGTAAGAGAGCATAATTATAAGCTCCTTTTGTGTGTGAGGTAGAGCAATGGTGCATTCCTCCTAGTGCCTCAGTACCAGGTGTGTTGGTGCTGGATTGGAGAGCCAGCTGGGTTCTTCAAGAGTGTAGGATCTTGGTCACAGTTGCATGGCCTATATAGGAGATCTACATGGTAAGTAAGATCGTTGATCTGCAGGTGTATGTGTGTGCAAGGTCGAGGTTCACAGGTGAGCAGAACCGTTGTTTGATTTGCAGGTGTGCAAGGTCATATAGACAGCAACACAACAGGGAGCAGTATCAGGCAGGATCTACTTGGAGTACAGGTGTGTACTCGAATAGAGCAAGAGAGGAAGGCAAGGGAGTTCCTTCCATAAGTATGGTCTGTTGAATTGCAAGTTGTTGCAGATTCATGGGAGATCTACTTGAAGTACTTTGAGTACTTGTGGAGCACGTGGAGTGCTTGTGGAGTGCGTGGAGCACTTGTGTTGTGCGTGGAGCACGGGAGGTGAACACCAACTCTGTATTTGAGTTGGGTGTTGGGACCTATGAGAGGGAGAGCTTTGGGGAGAAGAAGTACTATTCACTTGAGGTGTGGGAAACCTCTGTAAGGTGGTGGAGAAGAAGTGGCATCTTCTTTATTGTATTCTTTTCTGTATAAAGTGTTAATACAAGTTGTGTATTGTCTCTCATATGTTGTGTTATTCTGAATTCTAGTTACTTGTTGATTCTGGTTATTTCCGCATATTATAGTTGTTTGAAGTTTGGTAATCAATTGTATGTTTCTGGTTTCGCATCCTGACAAGTGGGATCAGAGCATGTTTGTTGTTCTAGATTCCTGACCAGTGGTATAAGAGCTAAGGTTGCAGGAAGCAGGTTGTGTTTGGTTACAGGGCACTCTTAGGGGTTTCTGATTGAGTGGGAGTAGAGCAACGGCAGATCAAAGTAAGCTAAGAATGGAGGAGTTGAAAAGCACAGACGGTTACTCACGGTCCGATGGAAAGAAAGAGCAGGTAAAAGAACATTGTTGGTTGGTAACAGATCAGCATGAAGAAATTGAAGATACAGATGTAGCAGGTGTTGTTGCACAGGATGTATTTGCAGGTTTCTTGGATAAAGTTGAATCTTGGATAAAAGATTCGGTTGCCTCTTTCCATGCAGCCCCAGGTAGAGGAGCTGGTAAGCCTTGCCAAAGAATTGGCAAAGGAGAAGTGAAGCTGAAATTGCAGGCGGCCAACACATAGGTGTTGATGAAGGTCATGCAGGTCCCAGGTTTGGAGATATGGCTAATTTCTTCAGAAAGATTGGGTGATGAGAGATGCACAAGAACTCTCACAGCGGTAGCACTTGAATTAGCTGGTGGTAAGAAAACAGGTATACTTTATCTACTTGTTTATATTACTGATTCTTCTTCTATTGTGGAGACGTGGCTTCGTAGGCTTGGTCACATGAGCAGGAAGGAGATGCATGTTCTTAAGTGGAAGACAGATATATTTGACAGGCTTAAGAACTGGAAAGCCTTGGTGTTCTTGGAGGAGATGGCAGGCAGAGTTCAGTGGATGAGGCTGGATACATCTGAGCAGGGCAGTTTGGACATGGAGATTGATCCAAAGGAGCTCGCGGGTAAAAAGTCATCACTCATAGGTGAACACAGGTACCGGCGTCGGTCAGGAGGAACCGGCGTCGAACAGACAGGTGCCGATGTCGGTCATGTGCAGACTGAAGCCGGCGATGTCAGGCAGAGTAAGACCGACGTCGGTCATGGGACCGACGTCGGCGGTATGTAAGACCGATGTCGATCAGGAGGACCGACGTCGGCAGCAGGGACACCAGCGCTGGCAGGTTGGTAGTCAGGTATAGACGCATGGAACCGACGTCGGTCGGATGCAGACTGTGGAGTGACCGAGGTCGGTCACTGTAACAAATTTTGGGTGGACAGCACGCTGTCAAGGAGTCTCAAACACCCATATGGAGGACTGAAGGCGTAAGTAGGCCCTCAAATTCGTGTTCCTCTTCTTCATACTTGTTGCTGATTGTAGAGCAGGAAGGATCCAGGAAACAGGTGTGAGCTAGGCAGGATTATGATGCAGAACCAAACGGGAGTTTTGGTAGGTTTGCCAGCTGGATGAAAGCACAGAGACGAATGGATGCCTTAGTAGAAGAATAGAGAGAACGGATACGTGAGACGGAAGACCAGGCATATGGTCTTGAGGAAGCTGCAGGACAGTGGTACAGGTTTTGACAGGTGGAGGACGAAGCATGGTTCAGTCGATGTCAGGGTAACTACTGTGGTTTGACTTACCAGGAGGATGATGGTCATGACATCATTCTGTTACTGTATGTGGACGGTATGTTTTGCTATAGCAGGTTAGTACATACAGGGTTTTCTGAGCTAAGGGTAAGATTAGTTCAGTGGCATGTCAGGGGGGAGTTTTGAGCAGCGAAATTCTTTGACATGGGAGGCATGGAGATCACAGGTTGATTTTGTCTCGAGTGGGAGCTGATGTGAATCAGGTGTTGGCGAGGTTCGAGATGCAGAACCAGAGCACACTAAGGGCTAGACAGGTACAGTGTCCGAAATCACATGAGGTCTGGTATAGACCTGAATATTCCCATGCAGTGGGAGCTGTCAGAGTTAGGAGCCAATTCGGGGAAGTGGGTTCTCAGGTTTTTGAGAGGGACCGACAGCAGGTGTTGCTATGCAGGGTCAGGACTTCACTACAGGTGTTGTAGGTTTAGATGTGGCAGGTTACTCGGATGACAGGTGGTACATCACAGGTTGTGTGGTGGGTTGTCTTCAGGTGGGAGCTTGAAGAGGAATACAAACCAGGAAACAGATTAGACGGAGTACAGGTATAGGTACAGTGCAGCTGTTTATCTCCAAGTGGGAGATTGTTAGGATTGTGGAGCTAAAAGCTTCACTGATGCAAACAAGAGAGGAGGTTGCTGAAGGTTGCTGAGTTGCAGAGAAGTTGGGGTCGGTCTGATCAGCCGACGTCGGCAGGATAGCAAAGGGAAGCAACCGACGTCGGTCATATATCGGCCGACGCCGGTCACCTCCAGGCAGACAGGTACTGACGTCGGTCGCCTATGTGGTTCGACTGCGAGCTATTTACGGGCAGTTAGCTAACGAACCAAGTGTTTGCATGATGAGTGCTAATTTTAGACTCATAGCTGCGGATCTAATTATTGTAATTAGATGTCTAATTATTGTTTGGATGAGATCTATATAATAGACTCATGGTTGTATTGGAAAAGTGTGCTAGGGAGTAAGAGAGCATAATTATAAGCTCCTTCTGTGTGTGAGGTAGAGCAATGGTGCGTTCCTCCTAGTGCCTCAGTACCAGGTGTGTTGGTGCTGGATTGGAGAGCCAGCTGGGTTCTTCAAGAGTGTAGGATCTTGGTCACAGTTGCATGGCCTATATAGGAGATCTACATGGTAAGTAAGATCGTTGATCTGCAGGTGTATGTGTGTGCAAGGTCGAGGTTCACAGGTGAGCAGAACCGTTGTTTGATTTGCAGGTGTGCAAGGTCATATAGACAGCAACACAACAGGGAGCAGTATCAGGCAGGATCTACTTGGAGTATAGGTGTGTACTCGAATAGAGCAAGAGAGGAAGGCAAGGGAGTTCCTTCCATAAGTATGGTCTGTTGAATTGCAAGTTGTTGCAGATTCATGGGAGATCTACTTGAAGTACTTTGAGTACTTGTGGAGCACGTGGAGTGCTTGTGGAGTGCGTGGAGCACTTGTGTTGTGCGTGGAGCGCGGGAGGTGAACACCAACTCTGTATTTGAGTTGGGTGTTGGGACCTGTGAGAGGGAGAGATTTGGGGAGAAGAAGTACTGTTCACTTGAGGTGTGGGAAACCTTTGTAAGGTGGTGGAGAAGAAGTGGCATCTTCTTTATTGTATTCTTTTCTGTATAAAGTGTTAATACAAGTTGTGTATTGTCTCTCATATGCTGTGTTATTCTGAATTCTAGTTACTTGTTGATTCTGGTTATTTTCACATATTATAGTTGTTTGAAGTTTGGTAATCAATTGTATGTTTCCGGTTTCGCATCCTGACAAGTGGGATCAGAGCATGTTTGTTGTTCTAGATTCCTGATTTAGATCTTCATTTCGTATTCATTCGAGCATACTTGGATCAAAAATTATACATCGTGTTATGATTGATAATGGTGCAAGTGAAAATGTTTTTACCAAGACATTAATTATGCATTTGGGTTATACAAATCATGATTTACATATTTCGACTAGATTAGTTAGAGAATTTGATGAGACCTCATAGAAAATTCTTGGTGAGATTGACTTACCTTTATAAGTAAGTCCTATACATGTGGTTACTACATTATTAATTATACCTTCCACATGTGTCTTTGATATGTTATTAGGATGACTTTGGATACATACACTTCAAGTAGTAACTTCTATAGTGCATGGGTGTGTTAGATACATTCATGCCAATTGGGTAATTTTTCTTTAACAAGAAAAATTTATACCCAGGCAGTTAATTATCAAACCTACTAAGGTTAATCCTCTACAAAAGGGTAAACAATAGGTAATCCTTTTTCCTAAAAAATTAGTACTTGAAATACCATTGCAGTAGAGATCCATAGGGGGATCTATGAAATCTTCATCTACTATACAACATATTCAAATATCCAATATACCTAAAAATGTTCCTATTATTGTTAATCTAAATAAACCATATATCACTTCATGATGGGTTCCATGAACCCCTACTCTCACTATTTCTTCACAATCATGTATTCTTATTATCCATATATAAAGCATTACATATTTTATAGTGATAAATATTGCACATATACATGCCCCTTGGTAGTATTACCAATTTTTTACACCAGGTTCCTAGTGGGGAGATACTTATGAGCATCCATTGGATGAGATCATAGGATAGTTATTTCTTTTGAATATTCTAAAAATACCAAAAAATTAAAAAACTTTAAAAATCCAAAACTATTTTTAGCATTTACATGTTTTATTAGCTCCTTGGTATTTACATATAATTTATTTTTATATAAACATGTGTTTCACCCATCTTTTGAGTTTGACTCAGGCATACACAAATACATTATTTGTGCACTTTAAGATGTTGGGAATTCCCTCTACTCATGTCATGTGGACATTGGGGGCATCCACTTCTTTGATTATGATACATCTAGGTTCTATTATTATATGATCACTTTACGTTATCATGTTTGAGATTATGTACTTACACATGCTTTTATCCGTGCTTATATCTTTTGTTGTGTACTTGATATGCTATGTACTTTAACATGTTTTGCTAACACACATTATCCATAGGATAATATGCTATGTTATTTTGGTTTCTTATTGTCTATGTTTTCATTTTTACATTTCCTTGAGTGTGTTCCTTGTTTTCTATTATCATGCATTATATTACTTGTTTGAACATTTGAATATGCTTCATTGATTGTAGCCCCTATGCCTATGTTTGCCTATTGTGACATCTATATATGTCATGGTTTGTTATATGTTGACATTTAAATATGTCATTTTTTGCTTTATAAACATTTGACTACGTCATGTTCCTTCAATTGTGTGTAATTTGAACATACCCCTTATTTTTGGTCTTTTTATACCATTGTCTTTTGATTTACTTTTGAGTTCTCTTTGTGTGTGATTGATTTATTGTTAAGATTGTATTATTACTATATAGGCATTGCAATGATTCACGCCATGCATTTAGGACTTAATGTGATCACATTCTTTGTGATTCAATGATACATCTACATAGACATGTTACTTCTATATGATACATGGTTCATACATAGATTATACAATTATCTTATCCTTTTGAGGTAAGGTGACTACCAGTTTCTAGTTTCTTTCATCTTAAAAAGGAGGGGTGGGGGGGCAGGAGTGAAGGCCGGCGCAAGGGTGGCATATTAGTGAGGGCATGCCATATAAGCATGGCTTTCACATTTTTTACATATTTACTTATATAGTGGGGGAATGTTATGGAAACATGTTATCCACACTTACACAATTTGTAAATTGACCAAATTACACAGTTATATAATTTAGATACATAGTTGTGGTAGAATTATATACATTGGTATCATTATTATATTTAGTTTTTAGCATTATACATATATGAGGTGCAAATGATATGTACAAAGCACCTAAATTGAAAAATTAAAATGAGTTTCAGATTTCAAAACACTTTTATGGACTATCATCACCCACCAGGTTGGAATTTTATGGATTGTATTGAGACAATATACTATAGTAGTTGGTTTTTTTTTTTGAATGGTTGAGGTGATTGAATCACTCAATCTTTACAAGTTTATAGGTTGGACTTGATTACATCATCCAATCTCACCATATTTATATTGTGAGTTGACTTGGTTCACTCACACTCACCAAGTTATAAGTATGATTGGGTTGCATGGTTGAGTTAATCTCAAATGTCAGGTGGAAACTCACCTTTAGCTCCAAAGCTGGGGGAAAATTTTGTTATTTAATATTTTTATATGTATACACTTTCTAGATTTATATTTTTCCTAATCTTAATTATAATGGTTTATAATGATACATCATTCATCTTTTCAAATCAAATTGATAAAAGGCAAGGTGCTTGTATCAATACATAGATATACTCCTAAACCTTGCTCTCTTTAGATTTCAATCATTTTAATACTTTCAATTTCAGATTATATGCATTGATTATATACTATAACATGCTCTTAGTTGTAGGTTAGTCACTAACAAAGCACTCAAGTTAGACTTGTGTAAAGGCAAGGTGTGATATACACACCCAAGTATGCATTTATTTTCTTTTAAACTAGAAATTTTATTAATAGATTAAGGGAGGAAATGTAGACACTATTTTTGAATTATATATCACCTTAGTCTTGTACACTTAAAAAAAATATATCATGGATGTACCTCTAGCTCTTAGACATTTACTACTACTAGAAGGCTCGCATACACTATTTCTCTATACCAAATTACTTATCTCTTAGTCCGACCAATGTTATTCTGATGACTCAAAATTGCTATCATATCTAGAATGGTAAAAACCTAGTTATCTTATGCCTCTGTAAGTTATAGACTTACGTCTATTTTACAACTACCCATACACTTGCGTCTTAGTCAGATGCCTATGTTGATGCTAGTATCCTATCCCAACAAAAGTGTCTGGTACCCTAAGGTCATCTAATTTATAGATTAAATGTAATCTTATGATGAGCCTCAGAGATTTTAATGTGATATATTTTCCAAAATTATTGGTATAAATACATGATCAATCCTCATTCATTCTTCACCTAACAACTTCTTACCTCTCACAAAGGAACTTAAAAAAGGCATTCAATCAAGCACTCAAGTGAAAAAAGATTCCCTATTTTATTCTATTTCCATAGGAGTCATAAAGATACCAGATCTATAGGCATGAAGCACTAAAAGAACATCCCATAAGTCACATTTGCCTTGTTACAAGCTAAGTCACTCTATGTACTTGTTTATCACACATTACATCTTTATGCACACACAAGCCAAAATGTAGAGGAGAAATACATAAGTTTGAGGCCCTCTTTAAATTATATTCTATGCAGGCATTATAACCAACTAAGTATCTTATTTTCATTATCATGGAAATATATATCATAGTTGTACTTTCTATTTTTATCATAACTCAACATAATACATTTAGTATATGTTTATCCAAGTCTACAAATTGATTGACCTATTTTAGAGATAGTCTACCATCCTTGTGTTGTAGGATATCTCTACCCCTTTAATCCTAGATTCCCCAATCTAGATTTTAGGGTTAAACACCTACATGCAAATGGAACCAAGTTCTAAAAATTTAATTGATTAAATGCTTTAAATGCACAAAATTATAAAAATATCGATTTTATCTTGATCTATTTTATGAATGCAAATAGAACTAACTATATGGTTAGATATGTACAACTAGAAATATTTTTATAGTTTTATGAATGGTCTGCAAGGCTAAAAGCTAGTAAATTGTTCGAGAATGCACAACTAGTTTTTAAAAAAAAAAAAAAAAATTCAGATCTAAAATGCATCATCAAAATGATATAATGGATAAAAATAAAAAAAAATTGATTTTTTTTAAAAATTTATGAATTGATTTAAATGAATGCAAACTAGAAATAATCTAAACACTAAAATGAGTACAAGTTCTTTTTATGATTTTCAGATTTGACATGTAAATGCAAATGGAAGTTAATTAAGTAAATTCTATTGTGTTTCATATTTTTAGAGTTGTGAATGCATGCAAGTTTAAAATAATTTAGATGCTGAAGTGAATGGAAAACTAAACTATTTTTTATAATTTTATGATTTTTCTAAATGTATGTATGGTGAAAATGAAATGATTTAAACATGCAAATTATCTTACTCACTGCTATGCCTCTATAGATTATTTTAATTTTTAATAAAATTCACATAAAAATATATTTCTTTGTTTTTAATTTGCTAACAAGCTTCTAACAAAGGGAATCTAATCTAAAAACATTCGAAAAAAAAACAAAACAATTAAACTCCCCAACCTATCAAATGTTGATGGTAGATTGGAAGTGAATTGTTTAATGAATATATTTGAATTCTTAGGCTGATACCTCCTTAGAATTACTCAATCTAATCCAACTGTGTTTTCTTTAGCAAGAGGAATGTAGAAAAATGAAGTTGGAAGTAAAGAATGAAGGGGAAATTAGTAGTTTTTTGGTTGGTTCTCACAAATGACAAAGTTTAGGTTCATTCAAGGGCTTTCATTTATAATTTTCAATAAGGGTGAAGGGAAATTAAAACAAGTCTATAGTTGAGCTTCAAGAAAACAACATAGTATGGATTATTCTTTCTTTAAATTTCTAATCCAAAATTTGATATAATAAGCTTATTTTGTAAATAGTGGGGTAATTGAGATATTTGGGAGGTTACTAGAATTTATTGGGAGTTAGCTATGATTTATTTTGAGTTGACTATGGTGATGGATATCTAACTAGAAGAAACACAATCACAAGTGGAGTGGCGAGCATGAAAAATGCTTCAAAACATGTGTCTAAGGATTAAAAGTGATAGTTCCAACAAAGGTGATGAAATTGTTGATTTAAGTAGAGTGTCAGTTGTGAAACTGCTATAGTGGTCAATGAATCCGCCGCGACAGTTTACACAACCTTCAACATAGTTTACATAACTAGTGGGGTAGTTACACAACTACCACAATGGTTTTCTCATGTACCTAATTTTTTTGGGTTTAGATAGGTTAAAGCTTAACTTTTACAAATTTGACACTTAGGGAAGGTTTGGAAAGTATAAAAGGGAAAAATATGGAGGAGGATGGGTTTGAGCATGTCATGTTTTGTTCGAAGGTTATTGCATCATCATCTTTTTTTATAAATATTGCACCATGTAAAATTTTGATGCATATATATTGTATTTTTGGGGAGGTGCCCTGTCATGAATTGGATAGAGAATTTTTTTCTGAGAAGAGGTGGACCCAACTAAAGCGGGGTTAAAAAAATCACTTTACTTACCTATGTGGTGAAGTGAATCTTGTCAAGACACCTTGATACTTGAAATGAAAATATGAGTATCAAGTGCAACATATAAAAGGAATTTAAAACATGTTATGTAATTTAAATATAAGAGAAAAACACTTATCATTTGTGTAGAGAACAAAAATACTACCTGGTCTGCTCCATTGGTGGGGTAAATATTAGTGTTAAGTGAAGAGACATTAGCTTGAAAAATAAAAAATGAAATGAAAACATAAAAGTAACATAATTTTAATGAATTTTATGAAAATAATAACATGGATCCTTACCTTCAATGTGGGGGAAGCGTACCACCTAAATCACTTTGTGTTGTTCTATAACTAAAAAACTCACAAATGCATCAAAGTATAAGACAAATAATGGTAATGAGATGGTTTATTCCAAAAGGGGTAAACTTTGGAATAAGATAATGAAATAAAAGTTTCTTGACACTATTTTCAATATCCACTTGCTAAATTTGGAGCTTTGGCCCACTATTGACCAATTTTCAAGCAAAGATAGGCCATATAGAGGGTATAGAGAGAGGATGGAAGTGGCACCAATGATAACATGTGGGTCATAGGCATAGGTTAGTTTTCATCTATTTTCCTTGAAAACTTAGCTTGGATATATTTGTGTGGAAAACAGCTTAGGATAGGTCAAATTTGATGAAAGGGTAGTCAAAATTTTCATCTCATCTAGGAAAGTAGGAAAATGTATTTTTTAATCCTTTTGAAACAATTTTTTTGAGTTTTTTTGATTTAAGGGCATGATAGATGAAATCAATGATGTGGGGAAAAATTATTGATCTATGTCAATTGATAGTTATAAAATTATTGTGGTGGTTTTGTTACTACCCCTTCATATAATGGAAGTTTTAAAATAGTAGGGGTTATGTTTATATTTAATGGCCTAAAATAATTGAAACTTATTTTGGTGAATGTAGGGGACTTATATGACATGGGGTAGAGCCTAGGAGAATTGGTTACCCCAAGCAATTGCCTTATTAAAATTTGAAGAGATTGCATTGTTAAATCATGTTGGGATTTTGAGAATTGATCGGGTGGGTATGGTTTCCCAAACCAACACATTGTTATGCAACCTATTTACCTATTGAGATGTGAACTAGAAATTTTTATAAATTCTGTAACTACTAAGTAAAGATGTTTACATGATCATGGGTATGCCTATTACAGGGCATACATTGACACTCAAGGAGGATACAAACATGGTTGAGGCTTAGGGATGGGTCGATTAGCTTTGTGATGGGGTGTGGGTGCCAAGTAGCGTGTGAGATTGACAAGAGTAGAGAGATCCTAGATTCCCACCATTATCAAGGTCATCATTGAAGTGTTGGCCTTACACTTAGTTTGGGATAAGGGCATGGACATAATGTTATATTTTTGCATTTCTATAGTCAGAGATGTCAAGGAGTATAGGCATCAATACATCTAGGCACAAGATGTTCTATTTAGGGTATACAAAGACCTGCATAGGATATCAAGATTATGCAATCTTTCCCTTAGTCACTTTCCACTTGTGATATGTTAGGTTTATGAGCATATGATTATCAACCATAGGGAAGTTGGGATAGGAGATGTAGGAGTGTTTCAGGTATCCAAATGGATAAACATGGCCCATTTTATAGATATTCTTAAGGCTATGGGTATTCTTATAGTCAGAGACATTATTTCATTGCCTTATGAAGGCATGAGAGGGTAGTGAGGTAATGAGGCCATTACATTGATGCCATGTGAGATAGTGAGATAGGTTAGATACAATATGAGGTAGGTGGAGACACCTTGTGCCTAGATTTCCTCAATAGTTTGGTCTTTGGTATGTGGCCAATCTCCCCAATCCATAGGTGACCTACATAGGGGAGATGGAGATCAGGGATGCTTAGTTATGCTGACTAGGATGGAAACCATTGTTTCTAGGGACATCAATGCAAGAAGCTCCTATAACTAGGAGAGAATAGGAAGGGGGACATACCCTCAAAGTGATGTTGTTTAATAGTAGGTAGTAGTTCAAGGAGATGATGGGTAGGCCCTAGGAGGAGAGGCTTAGTTAGGAGGGGTTGGATGGGTCCCAAGAGTTAGAGTGTAGGATAGATAGTATCTTTTAGTGGAAAAGGAGGGGAGGATTGATTCTAAGTAAGGAACAACCATAGGAGGCGATGAGGCCTATAAATGGACCTCTTTGTTTTTAACTCTTGTAGACCAATACCCATCTACTAAAAATGCTTTATATGTCAAGTAGTTTTGTTTCTATAGGATTAATATGGTTATGCTGAAAATAAACACCACCCATGAATAATGTGATTGTCAAATCATTTTTTCCTCGATGTTGTTTGATTGGTTTGATCTGAATTTCTCGGTGTGCAGTGTATAGTTGTTGTAATTTTGAATTATTATTTGAATGATCATGCAAAGAATTGTTAAATGTTTTTTTTTGATCACTAGGTTATGAACTTGATTCCTTTGGAGGATCATCAACTATAATCATTTGAGTATCAATGAGATCTTAGATATTATGTGTCAAGATAAAGCATCTATTTGTAGAATGTCTTGATCCCTAGTGATAATCACAATAAGCATTCACATCATATCCTTTGGGTAGAGGTATATTCATATCAACCTCTATAGGTTGAGGTAGAGATATAAGTTGATACTCTATAACCACATGAGTAATGAATCTGGGGACTTAGATAAACATGTAAATTATCTCTTTTATACCTTAAAACAATCTAATTAGGTTGTCATACTAGTGTATCAATTTTGTACTCATATTTTTAGGATTGTGGTGTAATATTATTTGTTTTTTGGACCATTACACAATCTTTGAAGGGATTAGGATTCATTGGACATATGTAAATGAATCCCTAATAATTATTTTAAGCATTTATGAAAAGTAGGAGGAACTGCATACATCTCATGTATCCAAGGCCATCCTAAGAGAATGTTATAGTTCATATCAGTTGGCATAACTTGTAATAAAGTGGTTATTTTATAGGGACCCACAATAATATTTAATGTTATTTATCCCAACACTTATTGTGAAACATTATAAAATCCCTTGATGCTCATATTAGATGGTTCCAAATCTGAAGGTCCAATGTCAATTAAGGGAAGAAAGGATATGTTACAAATGTTAAGTCCTAAATTATTGTCCACAAGAACTTATTTTATCATTTTATTGCAAACACACACCTAGATGTATGGTGATAAACAAATAATTACCATATTTTGGGATGGTGGATCTTGTTTTTCAAATGATATACTATGTTTGGTCTATTTTATGGAATTTAGTATGAGGGCCACATGTTGTGGGTTTATGTCTTGCAACAAGGTTGTCATATGTAATGTTCTCATAAAAACAGATTTATAAGGTGGTGACTTGTCTGACAAGTCTAAAATTGTTATAACATCCTTACATGTCTTTAAATTTGATGGAATATGCTCATGTTGGTTTTCTTGATTTAAATTAGGATGTTGGGTTGAGGGAGGAAAGTCTTGTTAAATGATATTCTTTGAGTTAACCTCTTTACAACCAAAGGTAATAGTGTTTCAATTGTATGTTAGATTTTGTATAATATATGCAAAATCAATTGTTGGTATACACTTGGTACGTAAGTATCATGTAATTCCTCATATAGGATATCTATATAGATAGTGGAGTACTTTAGAAGCTTGACCAATGAAATTTTAGGACACATGTTGCCTGATTTATCAATAAGACAATTGCCTATGGTGTTAGGTGGAGAAGGCACTTGCTCTAGTGTATTACAATATAAATTTTGAAGAGAGATATAGTGTTGTTTCTACTTTAAAACTCTCTCATGATTGGTATGAATTTGCTTAATATATTTGACAAGGAAACTAATGTATCAAACCATAGAAAATATAGGGTATTGGACCATGGAATAATTTATAAATATATCCATGGAAAACATGATTGTAAAATTATAACAATCAAAGATTAACAACAGTTAAAATAAAAAAATCTTAATTTTTATAAGGTTTGATGTTCAAAGATTGGGTTCACCAAATGTTTAACCTAAAATATTGTTTAAATTGGGGTTATATAGAAATTAAAGGGGTATATAGAAATGAAAATGCACAAGGGAGATACTTAGATCTATAACAAGCTAATTGGGTGCTTAACTCAAGCATAAACATACATTTATTTTTTTATGTTGAGTTATAGGCTAAATATAGAAAGTACAACTAAGTTATGTATATAAATGACAAAAAAGTAATATATTTAGTTTATTTTGATGTTAACATAGTGTTATATCTACAATATAAAAAAATTAGGCTAGCAGATGATTCTGGAACAGTCCCCTGACTCTAGATTAAGTGTTTTTGGAGCTCTAGACACTAACATCAGCCTAGGATGGTTGCATTAACACTATTGTCTAGGTTCGATGCAAGTGTATTATATAGAATCCCTGTTAGAAAAATATGTGACCACTTGGATGCTTATGGGTTTATCTTCATCTTCACTTTGGTGCATTCAGATCTGGGTCATTGATAGTCACTCCTCATGAAATATCAAAACTTTAGTTCTTTATCTTCATGGTGACTTTATGGAAAAATGGGTTAGTGGGCACATGATTTCAATGTAACCCCAAAGACCCCTATATCAATGAGTGTTTTCTACATAGCCAATACTCTGAAGAGGGCCTCAGATTGATGTAATTCTCTCATATGTGTTGGTTTGTGTGTGAATCATGCAATATGTGCAAAGGAAGTATAACAGTGACCTAGCTTATAACTTGGTGAATATATCTCTTGGTCTACTCCTTCAGTACTTTAGACCTATAGATATGTTGTTCCTATTATTGGTATGGAAATAGGAAAACATTATTCAATTGAATGCTTGATAGAGTGTTTTTGATAAATTGACTTGGTCTCTCTTGGTTTTTTCTAGGTGAGCAATGAGTGAGGGTTGATTTTGTATATATATAAATCCCTTTGGAGAAATAACTCACATTAAAGCATTGAGGCCAACCATTAGAATATTTTTTATTTGAAAAATAGATGACTTTAGAATATTGGACACTTGCATCAGATCAAAACACTAGTGTTGATGCTAGTGTCTGTCCCAAACATTAGTGTCTAGAGAGAAGGAAAGTAGGTATAGACTTAGAACTTACAGAGATGGAAGATAAGTACATTTTAAGCATTCTAGGAAAGATATAAATCATGGTTCATCAACATAAGATTGATCAGACTAAGAGATAGGCTAAGGGACACAAGATAGAGTAGATGTGAGACTTATAGAAGTGAGGAAATATATAGAGTTGAGAGGAATAGCCAAGGTCTGAGTTTTTCAAGTGTACAAGATTGAGGTGTTATATAATCTATAAATATTATCTAAGTTTGCCTTTTTTTTAGAAGAATCTTGAATTGATAAAAATCTTCTTGATAGATTCAGGAACATCTATGTTGTTTTTCTCTAGAAGATGAGTTAGGTGATCAATTTGTTTCTTCATGCACTTGTGTTCACCATGCCCATTTTTATTGTAATAGGCACAACCTTATTTTTATTAGGTTTGTCATTAGAAGAAGAGGTTTCAATGGTTGTTTAGGTAGAGGTTGATTTTGTCTTCTTCTCTTGATCCTTGTTCTTTTTCTTATTCTCTTTGTTATAAGCTTTTTGTTTCCCATTCCCAATAATTAGGGATTAAGGTTTTTATGAATTCAATGTACCCATCTTATTAACTTGTCTTGTCTTGAGTCAAGTTTGAAATAAGGACATATAAAGAGGGCATTTTCCATGCAGTGCCTATAGGACTTTTAGTGACATGGAAAGTAGAGACAAAGATTAAGTAATCAGGATCTAACTTAGATAGTATAGAAAAAATAAGTTGGTCATATTTCTTCTCTATTCCACATTCTTTCAACTGCAATCTTAAAGACTTGAACTTGATGAAGAAATCTTGAAGGGTGCCAAATTTTCTATGACTTAGGCTCATAAGCTCATTTGTAAGTTCATGACCTCTCAAGACATCTAGTTTCCGAAAAATATTTTCCAATGTGGTCCACACTTCATTCGGATATTTAGTAGGTTTTACGTGAAAGAAAATATTAGGTGACATAGATAGACAAAAATCCATAGGCTTCATCACAATGGTTATACCACTTAACTTTTTATGCTTCTGTATTAGGTTCAATCTCATTGCCCATGGTAATATGATGTAAACCTTTACTTCTTAATATAAATTGCATTTTGGTTTTCCATTCACAGTAGTTAAATGGTGTTAAAGGATTAATTAAGCTTATATCCATTTTGTGTAGAAATTAAGCACAATGGTTTGTTGTTGCAGAAAATAGAGGATGTGAACATAATGAAAAATGATGAAAAAGGCATGGTACACCCCCCTTCAATTATAAAATGGTGAACGCTCCCCCCTTCACCCCATGAATGTTGCAAACAATGCATGCTCAAAGGATTTTGGACATAGTTGAGATTGTGTTTAGAACAACCAATGCAAAATTTAAAAAAAAATGTGATTTGCAAGAGAAGACAAGGACATTAGACTCAACTGGAAATGCATCCAAGATAAGTACACAAAGTAATCAAAAGAGAATAGATAAATATTTATTTGAATACGAGAGGGTTTGGCCACTTGCCAAACTGGACTTCACCCTCTGATCTTCAATTAACAAGGATATGAAGAGTTTTTGCAAACACTAATATTTTTCCTCGGTAAACTCACAATATATTATTTTTGTTAAAAATAAATAAAAAAATCTCCCCCTTATATAAATTAGTGTTTTATGAAAACACTAAAAATAACTCCCTTAAAAAAAGGTGCCCCCTAGTACAATATTGTTTTTATAAAGCAAAAATAGTAATAATAAAAATCACCCCTTAAGATTTTCCCCATAGAAAATTTAAATATGCATGTTTTATTTTATAATATCAATGAATTATCATATTATAATGTAAGTGCTTGATTTTTTAGTTTTCTCACTTTAAAAATGTCAAATTACTTTGAAAACTTTGAAAAGCACAGATTCCTTTAAAAAATAGTGGTTAAGCATAGAAACCATGAATTTAAAAAGGTGGTTTTTAGATTCATAAATCAATGTAGAGAATAAAAACTAATGGTTTTAGCACATACCACATTTTTATCATATAGGGGAGTACCAAAAAGACAAGAGGAGGTCAATAGCTCTTTGGAGGAAGGCAAGGCCTTGAGGAAGAAGGCGACTGCATGGAAGGTGAGGACTCGAGCAAGTTGTAACTAGGTGACCAATGAAGAACAATGCACCATAAAAGGATGAACCAAAGCAGGCCAAAGTTGAATTAGGTCAATGATGGCAAGAATATGGTGCAGTCTGTATGCTAACCCAACAAGTCTTCAAATCCCCAAGAAAAGGAATGAGTCATGGAATTTAGAATGAAAAAATGTTCTTTGAATACCACTGATAAAAAAAATGTGAATGGATATGAGAACAAGCCAGAGAGGCTATGGAACCAACCAGGTCGTGAGAGTAGGTTGATGACACCACCAACCAAGTTGTGTAAATCTTGTTACACAACAAACACTATTTTGCCACCACTAAGAAATAGCTTGAACATAACATGATTTTTAGTAAATCTTAAAGTTTTTGAGATTTCAAAAAACATGCAATTTTTTTTTAAATTCTCTAAAAAATACCTCATAATATATGCAAATAAACTCTATTTTTCAAAATAAATCTTACATCAAATAACCAGACACACAATTACTGGGGTGGCTTTGATACCATATCGAAGTTATGACCAAGATCATCAGATCATGCGAATACATAGGTTTGTGATAGGTGTGAGACAAATAAGCACTCAACACACAACTGCAAGCCAATGAAATCAAATATATGTTAATATTGTATAAACAAAATATGAGCTAAAATACCAATCTTTTATTAGAAAAAAATCACAAATGTGAGAAGTACAACTAAGAGAGTGTTGAGTAACTCCTCCACAAAAGGTGGTCAATAGACCCCCGAAATAGAATAGTAACTCCTTCAAAAAAGGTGGTCAACAAAGATAATAATAGAGGAGTAACTCCCATATCTGAAATAGTCAGTCAAGGGAGTTACTTCCTAGTTATTCGGTCAACTTATACACCTAAGAAAGCTTCTCCATGAAAGTAGAAAAACTCCAAGTGAGGGGAAAAAGTCCACAATAAATAAATATGGGATAAATGAAAACCCGTACTCTAACATTTTCCCCTATTTATGTGAAATGTAGTATAATCAACTAACAATGCCATATTTGGTATGCATAATTGTACCGAAAGGAGAGATGCAAAACTAACTCTAATTTGTTTTATAAATAGTGTTAAATTAAGTTTAAAAGTAATTTATAGACCATTCCGAAAAAAGATAGGGGGAATGGAATCATGGCCCTCGAGCCCAACATACTAACTAGGTCACGTGACTTAGGAAAGTATCAAAATAGGCCCCACATGATCCTCATCAAAGACATGTCAACATTATAAAAAAAACCATATTACTAAGTAGCAAGAGCAAGGAAGCTAGCAATGGGTGAATTATGGTCATTTGATTTGGAACCCCACCCAACATTAGATAGGTTATCAACTTTAAATATGGGATCATAGCTGGTATTAACATTGCTTTCAAGATTACTAGCCTTCATGTCACCCTAGACATTGGCCTACTAGCCATCATGATAATCTTGTTCCATATGAAGAGAAATTTTTAGATCCAATTGTGGTAATTTGTCATGGTAAGGTGGTAGAGGCCATCCACACCATCCACTACGTTGATCCAAAGGAGACAAGATTTTCTAGCTATAACCATCCTGTATGAATGCAAGAATGTCGACGAGAGAAGCTAGGACAGTGGAACCACATAGAGATATTTATTGTGTTGTCATAGAGGGAAGCAACAAATAAATAATGCAAGGCACATTGCCCCAATGATAATGCCTAGAGGTGGGCGACCTGCACAACCACATAATTTCATTGTAGTTTTGTTATAAGTAGTAAATTATTTATCAGCTATAGTTTTATAAAAAATAAATGAATTTATTTATTTCAAAATTTAAAAAAAAATAACTTATGCTTGAAAAGTATGCCAAATATGAGTGAATTTTAGAGGTAACAAAGGCCAATCCCCAATAAAAACAATCTTTTGAGAAAATGGCTCAGATCGAAAGAGGTTGAAGAAATCATGAATCCAAATCTAAGTAAGTTGATATTTAATGCAAAGCCAAAAAAGTGCTTAAAAATATCAACTTTGCCATGAAAAGGACATTTGGGTTGATGAAGGACCAAGTGCTTAAGGTAATTGCACAAGAGTAAACCATGGTATAACAAATACCATGCAAAATGAAAAATGTTGGAATCAATAATAATATTCCATATAGTATGAAACCTCTTACTCCATGTGCAAGGAGAAGACTAAAGAGACATTTCTCATTAAAATTTTGAAATGTTGGTATTTAAGGAGAGGGAAACTCATACCATTTTTTGGAAGTGTAATTAGAAAGAGAGTTTTAACAAACCACTTCCAATCTTACCACCATGGCCATAGTCTTTGCAATTTTATGCAAAATATTTGTAGGGACAATATCTATAATGACCTGAAAGGTTTCCTGATCAATTTTATGAGTGTTAAACTTAACATTGACCTTAGGCCAAGAGATCTAAGAACAAATGGCTTGTGAGAAAATATCTTGAACTATGTGAATGTCTTGTTTGAATAATTAAAAGGCATGAACCCATGACACCTCCATAAAGGGGACCTTGTGAAAATTTATAATATACAATCACCTCAATGAATGTTGATTGCTGGATTACCTATTAGTAAACACATTTCCATTCCATAAGAGATGGGGTTTGATAGCTTCCCAGGCTTTCAAAATGCTTTTAGCCACAATGTCCCCACAATATTGACATGAACTCAAATGAACAAACCGGAAAACCCGACCCTTTCTAAGCTATTCTCCTATAAGGACTACTAGAAAAGATACAATTTCTTAGGATAATCTTCCAAGATTCATTTCTTCTATAACTTGGGTTATCCATTTAACGCACAAAATGATGCCTTGATGATGGACATCGAGAAAACCCAAACCACTAACATATCTTAGTAAGAAAAAATAGTCCCATACCACCCATGAAAACCTTTCCCATATTCCATACTAGCCCATAGGAAGTCTCTAAGAAGTCTTTCAGCTAACAAGCTTTAAAGGGAACTCAACACAAGTAGCTTTAAAGGGAACTCAGCTGCCAAATCACGATGGGTCTTGAGGTCAACGCCGCCAGACATGCATATAAAATGTGCTGAATCTACCTCCATATCGAGTGGTTTTCACCGCCCAATATGTCATGTTTAGCCACCGGATATGTAAGCTTTTCCAACTAGTTTGAAGAGCAAGAACCTACCATTCTCACTCTACAGTCTTCTCAAGATATGGTCGAATGTTAGGGTCGAGATATTCTTCCCAAGAATGGTAGTTGGTCTTGTCAGACGGACCCACCGCCAATTCGCTGGCAATCCAATCACTAAGTGCAATGCATTACGTTATATTGCCCAGGCTGAAGCTTCTGTTGTCCAATCCAATACAGTCCTAGACAAATATTTGTGATGGCTTATTGTTACTTGTGGACATGGATGTCAATATTTCTGATTCTGTTGACTTCAGTTATATCTACTCCCCACACAGGGGGCCTCCACTCCATTGTGGGATACGAACCCCATGAGCTTCACTCAGAGGACAGTTTGTCCAGGCTGTTTGAATCATGGCGTAACAGACATGGGAAGCTGTACCACAGTTTGGATGAGAGAACCAGGAGGTTCACCATATTCAAGAGGAATGTGGCGTATATAGACCGTCATAACAGAAATATTTCAAGTTCTGGTCATTGGGTGGGATTGAATAAGTTTGCAGATTTGACGAACCAGGAATTCAAAGCTATTTATTCCAAGAAGGTCAATAATCCCAGGAAAACATTGGTGAGTGCAGAGGGCAGAAAAAGGGCTGAATCATGTGAGGCCCCTTCGTCTCTCGATTGGAGGAAAAAGGGTGCTGTCACTGGAGTCAAGAATCAAGGAAACTGTGGTGAGTATTGATGTTTAAGTACTCCATGTTTTTAGTTCTCATAGTTTATTTTGAACTGCTAAGTGTTTATGAGGAAAGACACTTTATTATTGGTAGGTTGAGGTGGTTAATGGTTAAATTCTTTACGTTTTAAAGTACTTTTTAGAATGAATCAAGTTGTTATTCTTTGATGAGCCATCCCCGTTTACTTCATACTTGCCTAATAATTACTTCTAATATAAGATAATAAAGAAAATTTTATAAATATTTTTATTGATTTTAATTTTAAAAGGTCAGACCTAGAAGGTAACAACTTAATAAATTATTGTTTTTTAACAATATTTTTGAATGATATCATCACTAATTCTGTTAGCAACTCACCTAATCCCCCCGCCCCCCCCACCCTTCCACCATATACTAGAGTAAACCTTTATGCTATGAGTTTGTGAAGTAAACCTTCTGCTATAATCACTAATTCTGTTAGCAACTCGCCCAACGCTGTTCTCCCCCCTCCATGATGCACTACAGTAAAACCTTTATGCTATGAGTTTGTGAAGTAAACCTTCTGCTATAAATTTGTGAACAAGTAAACTTTTTTCTATTATTTTGCTTTGGGTATGGTTGACATTTAGTTGATCATGGTGTGGCAGGAAGTTGCTGGTCTTTCTCAACAACAGGAGCAATTGAAGGGGTGAATGCAATATCCACAGGTGAGCTTATAAGTTTGTCTGAGCAAGAGTTGGTGGATTGTGATTCAACCAACTATGGATGTGACGGAGGCTATATGGACTATGCATTCGAATGGGTCATACAAAATAAAGGTATAGACACAGAGACAGATTATCCTTATACGGGCGAGGATGGTACTTGCAACACTAAGAAGGTATGTTCTGTATGTTTTACATCGAGCACATTTACAGTAGTATCTGATTGAAAACTTGTGCTGAATTAAACTAGAAAACTGTATATCTATACAATGCATTACAAGTTTGGTGAGATCTTACAATTTAAGAAGAGTTTGAGGAAAAATTGTTAACGGATTTAGAATATGTGAAGGGTTCTTTTCGAATCAATTGTTCGATTTTCCTACAGATCCATCTTAAAGAAAGAAGATTAAAACCAATACTTAAATAATAATAAAATCACGACTATCATTAAAATAATTTTTAATCTAATCGTTTAATCTTAATAAAGACTACGAAATGTGACCTGGAACATGAAAAATATTTTTGAGAATTATTTATTTTAAATGCCTAGGTTATATATATTTTTATTTCCTGTGATCACTTTCAGGAAGAAAAGAAAACAGTGACGATAGACGGTTACACTAATGTGACAGAATCAGATTCTGCACTTCTGTGTGCGGCCGCACAGCAGCCAGTCAGCGTTGGCATCGATGGCTCTGCCTGGGACTTTCAGCTTTACACTGGGGTACATTTCACACCCCTGAACTATATTCCTTCATATCTGCAACGCAATATATACAAACCCTTAAGACATATATACATTGAATATATATCACTTGAAACAGGGCATATACGACGGAGACTGCTCAAGCGACCCCGACGACATCGACCACGCAGTGCTAATCGTGGGCTATTCATCCGAAAACAGCGAGGATTACTGGATAGTGAAGAATTCATGGGGCGCAGACTGGGGAATAAACGGATATTTTTACCTCAGAAGAAACACAGGCGCAACATACGGCGTCTGCGCTGTCAACGCCATGGCGTCGTATCCCACACAGGAGGCAACTGCGCCCAGCCCCAAGCCGACTCCCACCGTCCCTCCGCCGCCGCCTCCATCTCCTCCCCCGCCGCCGAGCCCTGAGCCCGTGGACTGTGGCGGATATGCTTACTGTCCCGCTGGCGGCACATGCTGCTGCATATTTGAGCTGGGAGACATGTGCTTTATTTATGGATGCTGCGAGCTGGAGGACGCCGTGTCCTGTACAGGCACCTCATATTGCTGCCCTTCTGATTATCCCATCTGCGACGTTGAAGAAGGCTTGTGCCTCAAGGTAGTTATCGTCAAGTCCGTGTGATTTAAATGTGTTTTGAAGCTATTTCTGAGATTTTTTATTTTTATTTTTTACAGAACTATGGAAATTTTCTGGGAATGGAGATGAAGAAACTCAAGCGTGCTCATTACAAGTTGCCATGGAAAAGAAATGAGGTCGAGGAAACGAAAGAGAAAACTGCTTCCTCTCTAAAATGGCGCCGGCATGCGGTTCAGTAATATGTCAAAGCATTCAATCCGCTTCACTGCAGAGTGCAGTTCATTCATGTCTGCTAGGGTTTCGGATTAATTCTCTGGTTGGAATTGGAAATATTTTGATAAGATTTCTTATATGTGAACTCATCCGTGTTGTTGCGGAGGTTTTAAGCTTTCGAAAAAATTCTACGGTTTTTTTAGATAATAAGGTTTATTTTCTTAGACCATGTCACTATAAATCTTTATCATGAAGATGATATTCATAACTTCTAATATTTTTGAGATTAAATTGGTTAGAAGGATTCATTAAGGATTTTTTAATATTTTTTTTTGGTTGATTTATATAATAATGTACCAATAACAAAGTATTATTAGAATGGAAAGAATAAATATAGTTTCAATTTTTACTTGATCATTTAATTTGTTTATTTTAACATTGTGTTGAAAAGAGTACAAGAAAATAATGGAACAAAAAAAAAAAATCTACAACATATTAAAATAGTGTGATTTAAAAGAAATATCAATTTTTTTAAAATTAGGTTAAACTTAAGATAATTCATTACATAACCAAATGTAGGGTAATGAATTTAATACTGTAAACAAATGAAATTATCTATACATAAGCCCGGATCAAGGATAAGGGGATAGCAACAAAATCCTTATTAAATGCTTGGAAGATACATAGTTACATATAATTTATGAGATAAAATATAATCTTAAATAGAGAGAGTAAAAGGTAAGGCTATAATTCACAATTAAAAAAACTCTTAAGACGCTCTAACATGTTTTAGGGCAAAAGACCATTTTTATAGACCTTACAACTCAATAGATACAATAAAAAATGATTTTTGGTAGAATCAAAGTGTGTCATACGCATACACATCCACTTTACAATGTTATAATTATTGCACATATAATACAAGTCCAAATATATGATTTTAATTTATTTCAAGAATAAAGCTATTAAATAATGGAAATGGCCTAAATTTTGTGTACATGGTTTATCAGTGTAAGGCTTGTGTTATGAGAAGAAAATACTAGAAAATTTTAAATAGGGATTCCAAATAGCACTTAAAATTGTAATTACAGTTAAATTTAAGAAAATATCAATATGTTGTAGGTAATATTTTATGCACATCACGTGGTGCAAGGTTGTGAATCTCACTATCTACATGCAAAACTCACTCTCCATTAGTAAAATAAATTACTATAAATTCAATTTGATCTATAGGTTTAAGGTGTCACTTGCTCAGTAATCTTATTATTATGTTCTTTGATGACCTAACTCAAGCAAATAATCATGATTTAATCATAAGTATCCAAGTTATAAAATATTCTGGAGAGGAAAATTCACTTTGGAAAGTAAATATATACAACACATCCTTTTAATGCACATTTATTTGCATGAGAATAAATAACGGCTTTATTTTGTTAGCATGTATTTCTCACTTTCTTTGATTTTTTTTTTGCTTGTTGCATGGTTCCTTGTTTTGGATGAACAATGTGCCTTAAGGTCAACATAAAAGTTATATTTTTAGATTTTCAGGGTTGGATTTTAATTTTGTAAGGTTGTGGAGCCTTTTTTTGCACTTGTCAATTGCATTTATTTAAAAATTTAAAAAGCTTTTTCAATAAACCCATTTTTTGCATATCCTGAAAACATTGCATTTGATGAGACTATACACACAGAAAGTGATGGGGTAAATTCACATACTTGACTTCATAGGGTCGAGTTGAGACATCTAAAAAGGAATGATGGGGTTAGTTTGAAATAGCTAATTTTTTGAACAGGTTGTTTACACTAAACTCATTAAATAGGATGACCATGTTGGATTGATTGAGCTACCATATTAGGATTATGAACTATACATATCAATGGGTGTTATCTCTTACAAAAATACAATTACACTAATTTTTAGTGTTTATTTAGATATTAAATTTCCTAGAGATAAGGTCCCTAGAATAACCTAAGTAACATAACTCTTAATCAATATTTATTTCTTTAAATGGGCAAAAGTTAGGTTGGCTTAGTCTTGTAATTTAACCGAATTGATCAAGTTGATCTCCTCCAAGAAATATCATCAAAAAAGAAAATAAATTGGGATGAGGCTAGACCCAATGACGAAGAGCCAACTAACATGTGGAGGTTAGCTAGTTGGTAGGATAGTAAGTGGATTTGTATGGAAAGTTGTGCTTTTGCTAGCTGGGTTTTTTTGGTTTAAAGCCTCAAATTGATTGATGATTAAATTTTGGAGTGGGTTTGAGTGAAAGTATTTTAGGTGGATCTTAGAGTCTATGTCACTTCATATTCTTCAATGGATTGGGAGTAGTTGCATGTGGGAATGATCCTAGTTGCATGTGGATGCACTTATTTTGAGAGTGTCATCCAAGGATGTTAGAATGAATGTGTCATATAATGTTTATGTTGGAAGATGATTTTGATTTTCCTCTATATTTTGTGCAAATGGTTTAGATAACAAATGTTGTGTGAACTAACATCTTGAGTAATAAAATAATCTAATGGTTAATTTAAATGTTTTTTCTATAAATGGATGATTTTCAAATGGAAAAATAAAATAAAATAATTACTGTGTTAATGAATTCAAAGAAAAGACCATACTAAAAATAAATGAATCAACCTCTTTTTATAATTTTTAAGAATGTTATGCAAATGAAACAAACTAATTAAATGTTGTACATTCATAAATATAATATTTTTATATATTTAAAATAGATTCATATTGTAGACACTATTTTTGAATTATATATTACCTTAGTCTTGTACACTTAGCAAATACATAGCATGGGTGTACCTTCAGCTTCTGGACCTTTGTCACTACCAAAAGGCTCACATATACTATATTTCCATGCCAAATTTCTCATCTCTTAGTCTGAAATTTTTTATTTTTATGAATCATAACTTCTATCATACCCAGAATGTTGTAAACTTACTTATCTTATGTCTTGTAAGCTATGGACCTATGCTTATTTTCTAGCTGCCCAAACACTTGCATCCTAGTTAGAAGCCTATGTCGACACTAGTGTCCTATCTTAACACAAGTGCCCAATTCCCTAACAGTCATCCAATTTACAAATGAAATGTATTCCTATGGTTGGACTAAGTGACTTAATATGAGATATTCTCTAGTAGCATTGGTATAAATACAAAATCAATCCCCATCCATTCTTCACTTGGTAACTTCTTACCTCTCACAAGGAAACTTAAAAAAAAATTCAACCAAGAACTCGAGTAAGTAAAGCCTCCCTATTTTCTCCTATTTCCATATCATTCATAGGGACAACACATTTGCATGTCTGAAGTACTAAAGGAGCATCCCATGAGCCAAATTTGCCAAGTTATAAGCTAGGTCACTCTATGTACTTACCTATCACATATTTTATCCTTATGCACATACAAGCCAAATCGTAAGGGAGAAATACATAAGTCTAAGGTCCTATTCAAAATATTGGTTATGTAGACAACACTCATTGATAGAGGTGTCTTTTGGGTAGCTCGAGACCATGTGCCCACTAGCCCATTTTTCTCACAGCCACTATGAATATGAAGATCTAAAGTTTTTCTATTTGACAAGGAGTGATATCCCATGATCCAGATTTGATCACAGTAGAGTAAAAATAACACATAACCTCAAATATTATAGGCGGTCACATCCAAATATAACAGGGATTCTATATAGGACACCTACATTTAGGTTAGATAGAAGTGTTGATGCAACTATCTAATGTCGACACAAGTGTCTAAGGTCAGAAAAGTGCTTAATCCAAAATCTTATGACTGATCCAAAATCCACTTCTAGTCTTATTCCTTCATGTTCCATATTCAAATATATATTAACATCAAAACCAACTAAGTATCTTGTTTTCATTATCATTGCATTATCTATCATATTTATACTTTCTATTTTATCATATCTTAGCATAATAAATTTAGTAGGATTATCAACATTTGTAAATTAACTACCCTGCTTTAGAGATTGTCTACCATCATTGTGCCATAAGCTATCTCTACCCAATTAAACCTATATTCCCTAATTTGGATTTTAGGGTTAAATATTTGGTGAACCCAACATATGTGAATGCAAATTATTTTTGATTCTTAAGGTTTTCAATCATCTAGGGTTTGAATTTGTTGTTTCAAATTATGTTATCTTTCATTTATAATCAATAGAAAATGTTAACCAAAAACTCAATTTCAAAGAAAATATAAAGAAGCATTAGTGAATAATCTAAATAGTAAGGGTTTAATGGATGCATTTTTGTACATTAAAAGAGATGAAATCAATAAAAATGATAAGGTTAAGGCTTCCTCACCTAGTGATGGTGAATATTTAGAAGGTACTACAACTAATTACATTCCAATCAGTCCACTAACATCTGTTGGAGGCATGGGACATGTATTCACACATTTGCTCCCTAAAAAAACTATTCCCACATCTTACATGGGAAACCTTAATACTTCAACCCAAAATCTAGTTTCAATGCCTATATCTACCAAACCTATGGGTACATATCCTTTGGTGAATTCTCAAATATCCAACCTAAAAGACCAAGAGGTGTAAGCTCTTGTCCAAACCATAATATGGTTACAAATATTGAACAAAATTCTCTGAAATCACTTTATGCTATTGATTCACAAGAGGTGTTGCATAATCCTCTTGCACCATAAATATCTTTGCACCCCTTGAAAACTAGTTTTATTACATCTAAGTTCACATGTTATGATGGCATGGGTGATACTAAACAACATCTTCACTCTTTTATGTGACATGCCTTAATTATGCATCCAATGATAAAATTTTGACCAAATTATTTCCAAGGAGCTTAAAAGACTATGCTTTAAGGTGGTTCTATTATTTACAAATCCAATCAGTAGACATATTCAACCAATGTTTGGCACACTTATCTATAAATATCACCAAAAATATTTCATATGTGTAATTAAAAAAATAAAACAAGGAACAAATGAACCAATTAATGAATATATCTTACACTAAAGACAATGTTACCTAAAATGACCAATCCTATGATAGATAAAAATATTAAGGACATCTTCAAGTAAATTTTGTTTTCTAATTTACATGATTCCACTCTCTTCAAAAAAATTAAATATTTCAATGACTTATGCCATATTGTTTTTTATTGTGAAATGAAACTTATCTCATTGAACAAACCTAATTATGTAGCAAACACACCAACTATATCTACATCTAATACTAAGTTTACTATCAAACCAAGCTACAAGGTAAAATGTCCTAAACCTAAAAATAAAAAACTAACACGACTAATGTGGTGTCACAATAACCTAATTGACTTGAGCCATCTAATGCACCACATAGACAACTTACATGCTTACCTGAGACTCCTGATTCATTACTCTCATGGTTTGTAAAGTGTCACCTAATATCTCTCTCTCATCCTATAGAGGGTGATATGAGTAGACCTCTACCAAAAAGGTATGATGTAAATGATTATTGTGATTATCTCCAAGGCCTCATGCATTTTACAAACATATATTTTACATAAAGCATAAGAAACAAGAACTCATTGATGACCAAAAGATTACAATTTATTATCCTTCAAAAAAATCAAATTCATAACTTGGTGATCACCAGAAGGAGAAAATATTTAACAATCCTTTGCAAGACCATTCTAATAAGCATCCATATGTGCAAATGGCATATAATGCACTTCCTCTTCCATCACATTACATGCGCATATTGAATGGGATTATTGGTACTTATATGTAGCATACTCCTCCTATGGTTCAAATACCCTCTATTACTTTTGATGATAGTGAGATCGAGGATGATGATTTAGATCTTCATTCCTTATTCATTCGAGCATACTTGGATCACAAATTATACATAGTGTTATGATTGATAATGGTGCAAGTGAAAATGTTTGTACCAAGACATTAATTATGCATTTGGGTTATACAAATCATGATTTACATCTTTCGACTAGATTAGTTAGAGCATTTGATGAGACCTCATAGAAAATTCTTGGTGAGATTGACTTACCTTTATAAGTAAGTCCCATACATGTCGTTACTACATTATTAATTATACCTTCCACATGTGTCTTTGATGTGTTATTAGGATGACTTTGGATACATACACGTCAAGTAGTACCTTCTATAGTGCATGGGTGTGTTAGATACATTCATGCCAATTGGGTAATTATAGTTTCTATAATTCCATATGAACATCTTCTTGAACAAGAAAAATTTATACCCAGGTAGTTAATTATCAAACCTACGAAGGTTAATCCTCTGCAAAAGGGTAAAAAATAGGTAATCCTTTTTCCTAAAAAATTAGTACTTGAAATACCATTGCAGTAGAGATCCATAGGGGGATCCATGGAATCTTCATCTACTATACAACAAATTCAAATATCTAGTATACCTAAAAATGTTCCTATTATTGTTAATCTAAATAAACCATAGATCACTTAACGATGGGTTCCATGAACCCCTACTCTTACTATTTCTTCACAATCATGTATTCTTATTATACATATATAAAGCATTACATATTTTACTGTGATAAATATTGCACATATACATGCCCCTTGGTAGTATTACCAATTTTTTACACCAGGTTCCTAGTGGGGAGATACCTATGAGAATCCATTGCATAAGATCATAGGATAATTCTTTCTTTTGAATATTCTAAAAATACCAAAAAATAAAAAAACTTTAAAAATCCAAAACTATTTTTAGCATTTACATGTTTTATTAGCTCCTTGGCATTTACATATAATTAATTTTTATATAAACATGTGTTTCACCCATCTTTTGAGTTTGACTCAGGCATACACAAATACATTATTTGTGAACTTTCAAATGTTGGGAATTCCCTCTACTAATGTCATGTGGACATTGGGTGCATCCACTTCTTTGATCATGATACATCTAGGTTATATTATTATATGATCACTTTACATTATCATGTTTGAAATTATGTACTTACACATGCTTTTATTTGTACTTATATCTTTTGCAATGTACTTGATATGCTATGTACTATAACATGTTTTGCTAACACACATTATCCATAGGATAATATTCTATGTTATTTTGGTTTCTTATTGTCTATGTTTTCATTTTTACATCTCCTTGAGTGTGTTCCTTGTTTTCTATTATCATGCATTATATTACTTGTTTGAGCATTTGAATATGCTCCATTGATTGTAGCCCCTATGCCTATGTTTGCCTATTGTGACATCTATATATGTCATGGTTTGTTATATGTTGTCATTTAAATATGTTATTTTTTTCTTTATAAACATTTGACTACACCATGTTCCTTTAGTTGTGTGGAATTTGAACATAACCCTTATTTTTGGTCTTCTTATACCATTGTCTTTTGATTTACTTTTGAGTTCTTTTTATGTGTGATTGATTTATTGTTGAGATTGTATTATTACTATATAGACATTGCAATGATTCAAGCCATGCATTTAGGACTTGATGTGATCACATTATTTGTGATTCAATGATACATCTACGTAGACATGTTACTTCTATATGATACATGGTTCATACACAGATTATACAATTACCTTATCCTTTTGAGGTAAGGTGACTACCAGTTTTTAGTTTCCTTCACCTTAAAAGGCGGGGGGGCGGGGGGCGGGGGAGGGCAGAGCATATTAGTGAGGGCATGCCATATAAGCATGGCTTTCACATTTTTTACATATTTACTTATATAGTGGGGGAATGTTATGGAAACATGTTATCCACACTTACACAGTTTGTAAATTGACCAAATTACACAATTATATAATTTAGATACATAGTTTTGGTAGAATTATATACATTGGTATCATTATTATATTTAGTTAATAGAATTATACATATATGAGGTGCAAATTCTATGTACAAAGCACCTAAATTGAAAAATTAAAATCAGTTTTAGATTTCAAAACACTTTTATGGACTATCATCACCCACCAGGTTGGACTTTTATGGATTGTATTGAGACAATATACTATAGTAGTTGGGTTTTTTTGGGTATGGTTGAGGTGATTGAATCACTCAATCTTTACAAGTTTATAGGTTGGACTTGATTACATCATCCAATCTCACCATATTTATATTGTGAGTTAACTTGGTTCACTCACACTCACCAAGTTATAAGTATGCTTGGGTTGCATGGTTGAGTTAATCTCAAATGTCAGGTGGAAACTCACCTTTAGCTCCAAAGTTGGGGGAAAATTTTGTTATTTAATATTTATATATATATGCACTTTTTAGATTTATATTTTTCTTAATCTTAATTACAATGGTTTATAATGAATCATCATTCATCTTTTCAAATCAAATTGATAAAAGGCAAGGCGCTTGTATCGATACATAGATATACTCCTAAACCTTGCTCTCTTTAGATTTCAATCATTTTAATACTTTTAATTTCAGATTATATGCATTGATTATATACTATAACATGCTCTTGGTTGTAGGTCAGTCACTAACAAAGCACTCAAGTTAGACTTGTGTAAAGGTAAGGTGTGATATACACACCCAAGTATGCATTTATTTTCCTTTAAACTAGAAATTTTATTAATAGATCAAGGGAGGAAATGTAGACACTATTTTTGAATTATATATCACCTCAGTCTTGTACACTTAAAAAAAACATATCATGGATGTACCTCTAGCTTCTAGACATTTACTGCTACTAGAATGTTCACATACACTATTTCTCTATACCAAATTACTTATCTCTTAGTCTGACCAATGTTATTCTGATGACTCAAAACTGCTATCATATATAGAATGGTAAAAATATACTTATCTTATGCCTCTGTAAGTTATAGACTTACGTCTATTTTCTAGCTACCCATACACTTGTGTCTTAGTCAGATGCCTATGTTGATGATAGTATCCTATCCCAACAAAAGTGTCTAGTACCCTAAGGTCATCTAATTTATAAATTAAATGTATTCTTATGATTAGCCTAAGAGACTTAATGTGATATATTCTCCAAAATGATTGGTATAAATACATGATCAATCCTCATTCATTCTTCACCTAGCAACTTCTTACCTCTCACAAAAGAACTTACAAAAAATATTCAATCAAGCACTCAAGTGAAAAAATATTCCCTATTTTATTCTATTTCCATATAAATCATAGGGATACCAAATCTATAGGCATGAAGTACTGAAAGAACATCCCATGAGTCACATTTACCAAGTTACAATCCTTATGCACACACAAGCCAAAATGTAGAGGAGAACAACATAATTTTGAGGCCCTCTTTAAAGTATATTCTATGTAGTCATTATAACCAACTAAGTATCTTATTTTCATTATCATGGAAATATATATCATAGTGCACCTGAGTTGGCCTAATAGTAAAGAACATGTGCCCCTAGAAGGGAGGTCACAGGTTCAAATCCTGCATGGGGTAGGGATTGCATGCCTCATATTCGTAGCACAGTAAGGTGCCTCCCCATGATGGGAGTATGAGGTGGTCCCATATGCTGGACATGCCTTGTAGACCATAACCAAGGCATTAATTGACATCATGGACCTTAAAAAACTATATTATCCGAGTCTACAAATTGATTGACCTATTTTAGAGATAGTCTACCATCCTTGTGTTGTAGGATATTTCTACCCCTTTAATCCTAGATTCCCTAATCTATATTTTAGGGTTAAACACCTACATGCAAATGGAACCAAGTTCTAAAAATTTAATTGATTAAATGCTTTAATTGCACAAAATTATAAATATATCGATTTCATCTTGATCTAATTTATGAATGCAAATAGAACTAACTATATGGTTAGATATGTACAACTAGAAATATTTTTATAGTTTTATGAATGGCCTGTAAGTCTTAGAGCTAGTTAAATTGTTCGAGAATGCACAACTAGTTTTTTTTTTTTTTTTTAAAAAAAAAATTCAGATCTAAAATGCATCATCAAAATGATATAATGGATAAAAATAAAAACAAATTGATTTTTTTTAAAAAAAAAAAAAATTATGAATTCATCTAAATGAATGCAAACTAGAAATAATCTAAACACTGAAATGAGTACAAGTTCTTTTTATGATTTTCAGATTTGACATGTAAATGCAAATGGAAGTTAATTAAGTAAATTCTATTGTGTTTCATATTTTTAGATTTTTAAATGCATGCAATTTTAAAATAATTTAGATGCCGAAGTGAATGGAAAACTAAATTATTTTTTGTAATTTTATGATTTTTATAAATGTATGTATGGTGAAAATGAAATGATTTAAACATGAAAATATTAAATGCAAATTATCTTGCTCACTGCTATGCCACCCCAGATTATTTTAATTTTTAATAAAATTCACATAAAAATATATTTCTTTGTTTTTTATTTGCTAACAAGCTTCTAACAAATGGAATCTACTCTAAAAACATTCGGAGAAAAAAAAAAAAAAACAATTAGACTCCCCAACCTATCAAATGTTGATGGTAGATTGGAAGTGAATTGTTTAATGAATATATTTGAATTCTTAGGCTGATACCTCCTTAGAATTACTCAATCTAATCCAACTGCGTTTTCTTTAGCAAGAGGAATGTAGAAAAATGAAGCTGAAAGCAAAGAATGAAGGGGAAATTAGTAGTTTTTTGGTTGGTTCTCACAAATGACAAAGTATAGGTTCATTCAAGGGCTTTCATTTCTAATTTTCAATACGGGTGAAGGGAAATTAAAACAAGTCTATAGTTGAGCTTCAATAAAACAACATAGTATGGATTATTCTTTCTTTAAATTTCTAATCCAAATTTTGAAATAATAAGATTATTTGTAAATAGTGGGGTAATTGAGATATTTGGGAGCTTACTAGAATTTATTGGGAGTTAGCTGTGATTTATTTTGAGTTGACTATGGTGATGGATATCTAACTAGAAGAAACACAATCACAAGTGGAGTGGCGAGCATGAAAAATGCTTCAAAACATGTGTCCAAGGATTAAAAGTGATAGTTCCAACAAAGGTGATGAAATTATTGATTTAAGCAGAGCATCAGTTGTGAAACAACTATAGTGGTCAATGAATCCGTTGTGATAGTTTACACAACCTTCAACATAGTTTACAAAACTAGTGGTGTAGTTACACAACTACCACAATGGCTTTCTCATGTACCTAATTTTTTTGGGTTTAGATAGGTTAAAGCTTAACTTTTACAAATTCGACACTTAGGGAAGGTTTGGAAAGTATAAAAGGGAAAAATGTGGAGGAGGATGGGTTTGAGCATGTCATGTTTTATTCAAAGGTTATTGCATCATCATCTTTTTTTATAAATATTGCACCATGTAAAATTTTTATGCATATATATTGTATTTTTGGGGAGGTGCCCTGTCATGAGTTGGATAGAGAATTTTTTCTGACAAGATGTGGACCCAATTGAAGGGGGGTTAAAAAAATCACTTTACTTACCTATGTGGTGAAGTGCATCTTATCAAGACACCTTGATACTTGAAACGAAAAGATGAGAATCAAGTGCAACATATAAAAGGAATTTAAAACATGTTATGTAATTTAAATATAAGATAAAAACACTTGTCATTTGTGTAGAGAATAAAAATACTACTTGGTCTGCTCCATTGGCGGGGTAAATATTAGTGTTAAGTGAAGAGACATTAACTTGAAAATAAAAAATGAAATGAAAACATAAAAGTAACATAATTTTAATGAATTTTATGAAAATAATAACATGGATCCTTACTTTCAATGTGGGGGAAGCTTACCACCTAAATCACTTTGTGTTGTTCTATACCTAAAAAACTCACACATGCATCAAAGTATAGGACAAATAATGCTAATGAGATGGTTTATTCCAAAAGGGGTAAACTTTGGAATAATGTAATGAAATAAAAGTTTCTAGACACTATTTTCAATATCCACTTGCTAAATTTGGAGCTTTGGCCCACCATTGACAAATTTTCAAGCAAAAATAGGCCATATAGAGGGTAGAGAGAGAGGATGGAAGTGGCACCAATGATAACATGTGGGGAATAGGCATAGGCTAGTTTTCATCTATTTTCCTTAAAAACATAGGCTGGATAGATTTGTGTGGAAAACAACTTAGGATAGGTCAAATTTGATGAAAGGGTAGTCAAAATTTTCATCTCATCTAGGAAAGTAGGAAAATGTATTTTTTAATCCTTTTGAAACAATTTTTTTGAGTTTTTAAGATTTAAGGGCACGATAGATGAAATCAATGATGTGTGGAAAAATTATTGATCTATGTCGATTGATAGTTATAAAATTGTTGTGGTGGTTTTGTTACTACCCCTTCATATAATGGAAGTTTTAAAATAGTAGGGGCTATGTTTAGATTTTAATGTCTTATATAATTGAAAATTGTTTTGGTGAATGTAGGGGACTTATATGACATCGAGTAGAGCCTAGGAGAGGTGGTTAGCCCAAGAAATTGACTTATTAACATTTGAAGAGATTGCATTGTTAAATCATGTTGGGATTTTGAGAATTGATAGGGTGGGTATTGTTTCCCAAACCAACACATTGTTATGCAACCTATTTACCTATTGAGATGTGAATTAGAATTTTTTACAAATTCTGCAACTACTAAGTAAAGATGTTTACATGATCATGGGTATGCCTATTACAGGGCATACATTGACACTCAAGGAGGATACAAACATGGTTGAGGCTTAGGGATGGGTTGATTAACTTTGTGATGGGGTGTGGGTGCCAAGCAGGGTGTGAGATTGACAAGAGTAGAAAGATCCCAGATCCCCACTATTATCAAGATCATCATTGAAGTGTTGGCCTCACACTTAGTTTGGGATAAGGACATGGACATAATGTTATATTTTTGGGTTCCTATAGTCATAGATGTCAAGGAGTATAGGCATCGAATCATCTAGGCACAAGATGTTTATTTTAGGGTATACAAAGACCTGCATAGGATATCAAGATTATGCAATCTTTCCCTTAGTCACTTTCCATTGGTGATAGGTTAGGTTTATGAGCATATGATTATCAACCATAGGGAAGTTGGGATAGGAGATGTAGGAGCCTTTCAGGTATCCAAATGGATAAACATGGCCCATTTTATAGATGTTCTTAAGGCAATGGGTATTCTTATAGTCAGAGACATTATTTCATTGCCTTATGAAGGCATGAGAGGGTAGTGAGGTGATGAGGCCATTACATTGATGCCATGTGAGATGGTGAGATAGGTTAGATACAATATGAGGTAGGTGGAGACACACCTTGTGCCTAGATTTCCTCAATAGTTTGGCCTTTGGTATGTGGCCAATCTCCCCAATCCATAGGTGACCTACATAGGGGAGATGGAGATCAGGGATGCTTAGTTAGGCTAACTAGGATGGAAACCGTTGGTTTTAAGGACATCAATGCAAGAAGCTCCTATAACTAGGAGAGAATAGGAAGGGGGACATGCCCCCAAAATGATGTTGTTCAATAGTAGATAGTAGTTCAAGGAGATGATGGGTAGGCCCTAGGAGGAGAGGCTTAGTTAGGATGGGTTGGATGGGCCCCAAGAGTTGGAGTGTAGGATAGTAAGTATCTTTTAGTGGCAAAGGGAGGGGAGGACTGGTTCTAATTAAGGAACAACCATAGGAGGTGATGAGGCCTATAAATGGACCTCTTTGTTTGTAACTCTTATAGAACAATACCCATCTACTAAAAATGCTTTATATGACAAGTAGTTTTTGTTTCCATAGGATTACTATGGTTATGCCGAAAATAAACACCACCCATGAATAACGTGATTTTCAAATCTTTTTTTCCTGGATGTTGTTTGATTGGTTTGCTCTAAATTTCTTGGTGTGTAGTGTATAGTTGTTGTAATTCTGAATTATTATTTGAATGATCATGTAGAGAATTGCTAAATGTGTTTTGTTGATCACTAGGTTATGAACTTGATTCCTTTGGAGGATCATCAATTGTAATCATTTGAGTATCAATGAGATCTTGGATATTATGTGTCAAGATAAAGCATCTATTTGTAGAATGTCTTGATCCCTAGTGATAATCACAATAAGCATTCGCATCATATCCTTTGGGTAGAGGTATATATATATCAACCTCTATAGGACGAGGGAGAGATATAAGTTGATACTCTATAACCACATGAGTAATGAATATGGGGACTTAGGTAAACATGTAAATTATCTCTTTTATACCTTAAAACAATCTAATTAGTTTGTCATACTAGTGTATCAATTTTGTACTCATATTTTTACGATTGTGGTGTAATATTATTTGTCTGTTGGACCATTACACAATCTTTGAAGGGATTGGGATTCATTGGACATATGTAAATGAATCCCTAATAATTATTTTAAGAATGTATGAAAATTAGGAGGAACTACATACATCTCATGTATCCAAGGCCATCTTAAGAGAATGTTATAGTTCATATCAGTTGGCATAACTTGTAATAAAGTGGTTAATATATATTGACCCACAATAATATTTAACGTTATTTATCCCAACACTTATTGTGAAACATTATAAAATCCCTTGATGCTCAAATTAGATGTTTCCAAATCTAAAGGTCCAATGTCAATTAAGGGAAGAAAGGATATGTTACAAATGTTAAGTCCTAAACTATTGTCGACAAGAACTTGTTTTATCATTTTATTGCAAACACACACCTAGATGTATGGTGATAAACAAATAATTACCTTAGTTTTGGATGGTGGATCTTATTTTTCAAATGATATAATATGTTTGGACTATTTTATGAAATTTAGTATGAGGGCCACATGTTGTGGGTCTATATCTTGCAACAAGGTTGTCATATGTAATGTTCTCATAAAAATAGATTTATAAGGTGGTGATTTGTCTAACAAGTCTAAAATTGTTATAACATTATTATATGTCTTTAAATTTAATGGAATATGCTCATGTTGGTTTTCTTGATTTAAATTAGGATGTTGGGTTGAGGGAGGAAAGTCTTGATAAATGATATTCTTTGAGTTCACATCTTTACAACCAAAGGTAATAGTGTTTCAATTGTATGTTAGATTTTGCATAATAGATGCAAAATCAATTGATGGTATACACTTGGTACTTAGGTATCATGTAATGCCTCATATAGGATATCTCTATAGATAGTGGAGTACCTTAGAAGCTTGACCAATGAAATTTTAGAAAACATGTTGCCTGATTTATCAATAAGACAACTGCCTATGGCGTTAGGTGGAGAAGGCACTTACTCTAGTGTATTACAATATAAATTTTGAAGAGAGATCTAGTGTTTTTTCTACTTTAAAACTCTCTCATGATTGGTATGAATTTGCTTAATATATTTGACAAGGAAACTAATGTAGCAAACCATATAAACTATAGGGTATTGGACCATGGAATAATTTATAAATATATCCATGGAAAACATGATTGTAAAATTATAACAATCAGAGATTAACAATAGTAAAAATAAAAAAATCTTAATTTTTATAAGGTTTGATGATCAAAGATTAGGTTCACCAAATGTTTAACCTAAAATATTGTTTAGATTGGGGTTATATATAAATTAAAGGGGTATATATAAATGTAAATGTACAAGGGAGATAATTAGATCTATAACAAGCTAATTAGGTGCTTAACCCAGGCATAAACATACATTTATTTATTTATGTTGAGTTATAGGCTAAATATAGAAAGTACAACTAAGTTATGTATATAAATGACAAAAATTAATATATTTAGTTGACTTTGATGTTAACATAGTGTTATATCTAAAATATAAAAAAATTAGGCTAGCAGATGATTCTAAAATAGTCCCTTGACTTTAGATTAAGTGTTTTTGGAGCTTTAGACACTAACATCAGCCTGGGATGGTTGCGTCAACACTATTGTCTAGGTTCAATGCAAGTGTATTATATAGAATCCTTGTTAGAAAAATATGTGACCACTTAGATGCTTATGGGTTTATCTTCATCTTCACTTTGGTACATACAGATCTGGGTCATTGATAGTCGCTCCTCATGAAATATCAAAACTTTAGCTCTTTATCTTCATGGTGACTTTAGGGGAAAATGGGTTAGTGGGCACATGATATCAATGTAATCCCAAAGATCCCTATATCAATGAGTGTTGTCTACATAGCCAATACTCTGAAGAGGGCCTCAAACTAATGTAATTCTCTCATATGTGTTGGTTTGTGTGTGAATCATGCAATATGTGTAGAGGAAGTATAACAGTGACCTAGCTTGTAACTTGGTGAATATATCTCTTGGTTTTCTCCTTCAGTACTTTAGACCTATAGATGTGTTGTTCCTATTATTGGTATGGAAATAGGAAAATATTATTCAATTGAATGCTTGATAGAGTGCTTTTGATAAATTGACTTGGTCTCTATTAGTTTTTTCTAGGTGAGGAATGAGTGAGGGTTGATATATATATATATATGTGTGTGTGTGTGTGTGTATATATATATATGTATATATATATATATATATGTATGTATATATATATGTATGTATATATATATGTATGTATATATATATATATATATATGTATGTATGTATATATATATATATATATATATATATATATATCAATCCCTTTGGAGAAATAACTCACATTAAAGCACTTAGGCCAGCCATTAGAATATATTTCATTTGTAAAATAGATGACTTTAGAACACTGGACACTTGCATCAGATCAAAACACTAGTGTTATATATATATATATATATATATATATATATATATATATATATATATATATATATATATATATATATATATATCAATCCCTTTGGAGAAATAACTCACATTAAAGCACTTAGGCCAGCCATTAGAATATATTTCATTTGTAAAATAGATGACTTTAGAACACTGGACACTTGCATCAAATCAAAACACTAGTGTTGATACTAGTGTCTGTCCCAAACATTAGTGTCTAGAGAAAAGGAAAGTAGGTATAGACTTAGAACTTACAGATATGGAAGACAAGTACATTTTAATCATTCTATGAAAGATATAAATCATGGGTCATCAACATAAGATTGATCAGACTAAGAGATAGGCTAAGGGACACAAGATAGAGTAGATGTGAGACTTATAGAAGTGGGAAAAGATATAGAGTTGAGAGGAATAGCCAAGGTCTGAGTTTTTCAAGTGTAAAAGATTGAGGTGTTATATAATCTATAAATATTATCTAAGTTTGCATTTTGTTTTAGAATAATCTTGAATTGATGAAATTTGCTTGATAGATTTAGGAACATCTAGTTGTTTTTCTCTAGAAGATGAGTTGGGCGATCAATTTGTTTCTTCATGCACTTGTGTTCACCATGCCCATTTTTATTGTAATAGGCACAACCTTATTTTTCTTAGGTTTGTCATTAGAAGATGAGGTTTCAATGGTTGTTTTGGCAGAGGTTGATTTTGTCTTCTTCTCTTGATCCTTGTTCTTTTTATTATTCTTTTTGTTATAAGCCTTATGTTTCCCATTCCCAACAATTAGGGATTAGGTTTTTATGAATTCAATGTACCCATCTTATTAACTTTTCTTGTCTTGAGTCAAGTTGGAAATAAGGATATCTAAAGAGGGCATTTTCCATGCAGTGCCTAGAGGACTTTTAGTGACATGAAAAGTAGAGACAAAGATTAAGTAATCAAAATCTAACTTAGATAGTATAGAAAAAATAAGTTGGTGATATTTCTTCTCTATTCCACGTTCTTTCAACTACAATCTTAAAGACTTGAACTTGATGAAGAAATCTTGAAGGGTGTCAACTTTTCTATGACTTAAGCTCATAAGCTCATTTGCAAGTCTATGACCTCTCAAGACATCTAGTTTCCCAAAAATATTGTCCAATGTGGTCCACACTTCATTAGGAGATTTAGTAGGTTCTAAGTGAAAGAAAATATTAGGTGACATAGATAGACAACAATCCATAGGCTTCATCACAATGGTTATACCACTTAAATTTTTATGCTTCTGTATTATGTTCAATCTCATTGCCCATGGTAATACGATGTAAACCTTTACTTCTTAATATAAATTGATTTTTGGTTTTCCATTCATAGTAGTTAAATGGTGTTAAAGGATTAATTAAACTTATATCCATTTTGTGTAGAAATTAAGTGCAATGGTTTGTTGTTGCAAAAAATAGAGGATGTGAACATAATGAAAAATGATGAAAAAGACATGGTACACCCCCCTTCAATTATAAAATGGTGAACGATCCCCCCTTCACCCCATGAATGTTGCAAACAATGCACGCTCAAAGGATTTTGGACATAGTTGAGATTGTGTTTAGAACAACCAACGCAAAATTAAAAAAAAGATGTGATTTGCAAGACAAGACAAGGACATCAGACTCAACTGAAAATGCATCCAAGATAAGTACACAAAGTAAGCAAGAGAGAATAAATAAATATTTATTTGAATACGAGAGGGTTTGGCCACTTGCCAAACTAGACTTCACCCTCTGATCTTCGATTAACAAGGATATGAAGAGTTTTTACAAACACTAATATTTTTCCTTAGTAAAATCACAATATATTATTTTTGTTAAAAATAAATAAAAAAATCTCCCCCTTATATAAATTAGTGTTTTATGAAAACACTAAAAATAACTCCCTTAAAAAAGGGTGCCCCCTAGTACAATATTGTTTTTATAAAGCAAAAACAGTAATAATAAAAACCACCCCTTAAGATTTTCCCCATAGAAAATTTAAATATGCATGTTTTATTTTATAATATCAATGAATGATATTATAACGTAAGTGCCTGATTTTTGAGTTTTCTCACTTTAAAAAAATCAAATTACTTTGAAAACTTTGAAAAGCATAGATTCCTTTAAAAAATAGTGGTTAAGCATAGAAACCATGACTTTAAAAAGGTGGTTTTTAGATTCATAAATCAATGTAGAGACTAAAAACTAAAGGTTGTAGCACATACCACAATTTTATCATATAGGGGAGTATCAGAAAGACAAGAGGAGGTCAATAGCTCTTTGGAGGAAGGCAAGGCCTTGAGGAAGAAGGCGACTACATGGAAGGTGAGGACTCAAGCAAGTTGTAACCAGATGACCAATGAAGAATAATGAACCATAAAAGGATGAACCAAAGGAGGTCAAAGTTGAATTAGGTTAATGATGGCAAGAATATGGTGCAGTTTGTATGCTAACATAACAAGTCTTCAAATCCCCAAGAAAAGGAACGAGCAATGGAATTTAGAATGAAAAAATGGTCTTTGAATACCACTGATAAAAAACATGTGAACAGCTATGAGAATAAGCCAAAGAGGCTATGGAACCAACAAGGTCATGAGAGAAGGTTGATGACACCGCCAACCAAGTTGTGTAAATCTTGTTACACAACAAACACTATTTTACCACCACTAAGAAATAGCTTGAACATAACGTGATTTTTAGTAAATCTTAAAGTTTTTGAGATTTCAAAAAACATGCAATATTTTTGTAAATCCTCTAAAAAATACCTCATAATATATGAAAATAAAATCTATTTTTCAAAATAAAGCTTACATCAAATAACCAGACACACGATTACTGGGGTGGCTTTGATACCATATCGAAGTTATGACCAAGATCACCAGATCATGCGAATACATAGGTTTGTGATCGGTGTGAGACAAATAAGCACTCAACACACAACTTCAAGCTAATGAAATCAAATATATGTTAATATTGTATAAACAAAATATGAGCTAAAATACCAATCTTTTATTATAAAAAATCACAAATGTGAGAAGTACAACTAAGAGAGTGTTGAGTAACTCCTCCACAAAAGGTGGTCAATAGACCCCTGAAATAGAATAGTAACTCCTTCAAAAAAGGTGGTCAACAGAGCTAATAATAGAGGAGTAACTCCCATATCTGAAATAGCCAGTCAAGGGAGTTACTTCCTAGTTATTCGGTCAACTTATACACCTAGAAAAGCTTCTCCATGAAAGTATAAAAACTCCAAGTGAGAGGAAAAAGTCCATAATAAATAAATATGGGATACATGAAAACCCGTACTCTAACATTTTCCCCTATTTATGTGAAATGCAGTATAATCAACTAACAATGCCAAATTTGGTATGCATAATTGCACTAAAAGGAGAGATGCAAAACTAACTCTAATTTGTTTTAGAAATAGTGTTAAATTAAGTTTAAAAGTAATTTATAGACCATTCCAAAAAAAGACAAGGGGAATGGAATCATGGCCCTCGAGCCCAACATACTAACTAGGTCATGTGACTTAGGAAAGTATCAAAATAGGCCCCACATGATCCTCATCAAAGACAAGTCAACATTATAAAAAAAATCATATTACTAAGTAGCAAGAGCAAGGAAGCCAACAATGGGTGAATTATGGTCATTTGACTTGGAACCCCACCCAACATTAGGTAGGTTATCGACTTTAAATATGGGATCATAGCTGGTATTAACATTGCTTTCAAGATTACTAGCCTTCATGTCACCCTAGACATTGGCCTACTAGCCATCATGATAATCTTGTTCCATATGAAGAGAAATTTTTAGATCCAATTGTGGTAATTTGTCATGGTAAGGTGGTAGAGGCCATCCACACCATCCACTATGTTGATCTAAAGGAGACAAGATTTTCTAGCTATAACCATCCTGTATGAATGCAAGAATGTCGACGAGAGAAACTACGACAGTGGACCCGCATAGAGCTATTTATTGTGGTGTCATAGAGGGAAGCACCAAATAAATAATGCAAGGCACATTGCCCCAATGATAATGTCTAGAGGTGGGCCACTTACACAAACACATTATTTCATTGTAGTTTTATTATAAGTAGTACATTATTTATCAGATATAGTTTTATAAAAAATAAATGAATTTATTTATTTCAAAATTAAAAAAGTTAACTTCCACTTGAAAATTATACCAAATATGAGTGAATTTTAGAGGTAACAAAGGCCAATCCCCAATAAAAACAATCTTTTGAGAAAATGGCTCAGATCGAAAGAGGTTGAAGAAATAATGAATCCAAATCTAAGTAAGTTGATATTTAATGCAAAGCCAAAAAAAATGCTTAAAAATATTAACTTTGCCATGCAAAGGACATTTGGGTTGATGAAGGACCAAGTGCTTAAGGTAATTGCACAAGAGTAAACCATGGTATAACAAATACCATGCAAAATGAAAAATGTTGGACTCAATAATAACATTCCATATAGTATGAAACCTCTTACTCCATGTGCAAGGAGAAGACTAAAGAGACATTTCTCATTAAAATTTTATAAATGTTGGTATTTAAGGAGAGGGAAACTCATACCATTTGTTGGAAGTGTAATTAGAAAGAGAGTTTCAACAAACCACTTCCAATCTTACCACCATGGCCATAGTGTCTGCAATTTTATGCAAAATATTTGTAGGGACAATATCTATAATGCCCTAAAAGGTTTCCCGGTCAATTTTATGAGTGTTAAACTTAACATTGACCTTAGGCCAAGAGAGCTAAGAATGAATGGTTTGTGAGAAAATATTTTGAACTATGTGAATGCCTTGTTTGAATAATTAAAAGGCATGAACCCATGACACCTCCATAAAGGGGACCTTGTCAAAATTGATAATAGACAATCACCTCAATGAATGTTGATTGATGGATTACCTATTAGTAAACACATTTCCATTCCATAAGAGACGGGGTTTGATAGCTTCCCAGGCTTTTAAAATGCTTTTAGCCACAATGTCCCCACAATATTGACATGAACTCAAATGAAAAAACCTGAAAACCCAACCCTTTGGAAGCTATTCTCCTATAAGGACTACTAAAAAAGATACAATTTCTTAGGATAATCTTCCAAGATTCATTTCTTCAATAACTTGGGTTATCCATTTAACACATAAAATGGTGCCTGATGATGGACATTGAGCAAACCCAAACCACTAACATCTCTTAGTAAGAAAAAATAGTCCCATACCACCCATGAAAACCTTTCCCATATTCCAAACTAGCCCATAGGAAGTCTCTAAGAAGTCTTTTAGCTAACAAGCTTTAGAGGGAACTCAACACAAGTAGTAGTAGACATGGGTTATAATGATTACTTTATTGGAAGATTTTTCAACCCTATCAATCACATATTTCCCTAACTGGGAAATGGTAGCTTAAAAAGCAAAACAACTATATAAAAATAATAATATATTTAACGCGTTGAATCCATTTCTAAGAAATATGATTGAAGCCATGGAGGGAGGGATTGAAAGATTTCGTAAGGGATTTTCTATAGCATTGTGTCTTCCTACATTGAATACTAGACCCTAAACCCAAGAAAATGTGTCAAGGCATTGCATTGCATGCCTAACATTTTATTCCTCTTCAATTAGTGTGACGAAGTAATGATCAACAAAGTGTCCATTAACATGCTGAGAAGCATCCTTTATAAGTAAGGAAATTCCTCTAACAAACCCTTGAGAAAAAACATTTACAACCACATAACCAAAAACCTTATGTAGTGAGCACATAAAGTGTAGGGGCAAGATGACATCCTTGCTGAATCGAGTGGTATAAGTCAAATCACTCAAAATGTAGGCCATTAAGTTTAAAAGGCATGTAGAGGCATCAACAAAAAGTGTATAAGTAAATGAAGAAAATTAGGTTAAACCCTTAAGATCTTTAAGAAGGAAATAATAAAAGGCTAATTGATACAATCATACACTTTTTCATTATAATTACTGTTTGCGAAGGAATGGAATGAACTTATTAACTATATTTTAAAAGCAAAGAAAACATCTGAAAAGACCAACTATGCCTTTCTTTATCAAATTATACTATCTACGAAGTAGTATAATGCACTAACTAATAAAATAGGATGATCTTGTGCCAAATTTGTCATTTTTAATAAAATGTGATGATCTTGTACCAATTTTGTCCTTTCTAGATACAATTAACCCATGGTACAGATGGAAGGGAACATGCAAACTAAGTATCCTTTTTACATAAATTTCTTATAATAATATAAACTTAAAGTTCACTTATTCGAAAAATAAAAATAAAAAATTATATATATAATAAAATTATATTATCTTTAATAAAACTAATTAATAAAACATTTTATAATCTAACATTAAGAAACTAAGAAAATGAAGTAATAAGGCCAATGGTAGGTGAACCTCATTCATCCAATTTCTCCTTGACCAACATCTACCAGGTAATCCCCTTTATAGATCCCAAGTACGAACTCTCAAGGTCAATGTTTGTATTATTTTCTTCATTCACTATCTTTGTGTCAGCTTGAGTTTTAACGTGCTTGGCTTTTGGTACATCTCTTAGAATAAAGACTGCTAAGATTACATACATGAATTCCTCATGGCAGAGAGGAGGAGCCCACCTACCACATTGCGCTGATGGGAGTGAATGCCTTTACAGTGGCGACCACTCGATATGTTCAATAAATACAATTATAATGACACAAGTTAAATTTGATAGACGTATGAACATATTTAAACTTTTCTCTGTAAAATACGATAAAAATATTTTAAAAATTATAATAGATGAAAAGATAAAAATTGAGCAAAATCTCAAAAAAAAACTTAAAAAATATTTCTTTCTTTAAAAACGAATTCTAGTAACTTTTAAAATATAATATTAAATAAATACTTATAATAATAAATTTAAGTGATGGACAAAGTCTATCTTCATCACTCAATTTTAAAAAATTATTTATATAAATAAAAAAATATTTTTAAAAATTATTTATATAAATAAAAAAATATTATGGTGAAATAAAATCCTCAACTTATATATAAATATCAAATTTAATTCTCAAATATTTACAAAAACATCACCTAGATAACACCCACAAAGCATGAGTGAATCGTAATTACTGGAAGGTTCGTGCTGCCAAATCACGATGGGTCTTGAGGTCAACGCCGCGAGACATGCATATAAAATGTGCTGAATCTACCTCCATATCGAGTGGTTTTCACCGTCCAATATGTCATGTTTAGCCACCTGATATGTAAGCTTTTCCAACTAGTTTGAAGAGCAAGAACCTACCATTCTCACTCTACAGTTTTCTCTCAATGACTGTTTGGTCTGCCATGAATGTTAGGGTCGAGATATTGTTCCCAAGAATGGTAGTTGGTCTTGTCAGACGGACACACCGCCAATTCGCTGGCAATCCAATCACTAAGTGCAATACATTACGTTATATTGCCCAGGCTGAAGCTTCTATTGTCCAATCCAATACAGTCCTAGACAAATATTTGTGATGACTTATTGTTACTTGTGGACATGGGTGTCAATAATTCTGATTCTGTTGACTTCAGTTATATCTACTCCCCACACAGGGGGCCTCCACTCCATTGTGGGATACGAACCCCATGAGCTTCACTCAGAGGACAGTTTGTCCAGGCTGTTTGAATCATGGCGTAACAGACATGGGAAGCTGTACCACAGTTTGGATGAGAGAACCAGGAGGTTCACCATATTCAAGAGGAATGTTGCGTATATAGATCTTCATAACAGAAATATTTCAAGTTCTGGTCAATGGGTGGGACTGAATAAGTTTGCAGATTTGACGAACCAGGAATTCAAAGCTATTTATTCCAAGAAGGTCAACAATCCCAGGAAAACATTGGTGAGTGCAGAGCGCAGAAAAAGGGCTGAATCATGTGAGGCCCCTTCGTCTCTCGATTGGAGGAAAAAGAGTGCTGTCACTGGAGTCAAGAATCAAGGAAACTGTGGTGAGTATTGATGTTTAAGTACTCCATGTTTTTAGTTCTCATAGTTTATTTTGAACTGTTAAGTGTTTATGAGAAAAGACACTATCTTATTGGTTGGTTGAGGTGGTCAATGGTTAAATTCTTTACGTTTTTAAGTACTTTTTAGAATGAATCAAGTTGTTATCTTTGATGAGCTATTCCCGTTTATTTCATACTTGCCTAATAATTACTTCTAATACAAGATAATAAAAAAAAATTTATAAATATTTTTATTGATTCTAATTTTAAAAGGTCAAACCCAGAAAATAACAACTTAATAAATTATTGTTTTTTAACAATCTTTTTGAATGATCTCATCACTAATTCTGTTAGCAACTCACCTAATCCCCCCCTCCCCCTTCCACCGTATACTAGAGTAATCCTTTATGCTATGAGTTTGTCAAGTAAACCTTCTACTATAATCACTAATTTTGTTAGTAACTCGCCCAACGCTGTTCTGCCCCCTCCATGATGCACTACAGTAAAACCTTTATGCTATGAGTTTGTGAAGTAAACCTTCTGCTATAAATTTGTGAACAAGTAAATTTTTTTCTATTATTTTGCTTTGGGTATGGTTGACATTTAGTTGATCATGGTGTGGCAGGAAGTTGCTGGTCTTTCTCAACAACAGGAGCAATTGAAGGGGTGAATGCAATATCCACAGGTGAGCTTATAAGTTTGTCTGAGCAAGAGTTGGTGGATTGTGATTCAACCAACTATGGATGTGACGGAGGCTATATGGACTATGCATTCGAATGGGTCATACAAAATAAAGGTATAGACACAGAGACAGATTATCCTTATACGGGCGAGGATGGTACTTGCAACACTAAGAAGGTATGTTCTGTACGTTTTACATCGAGCACATTTACAGTATTATCTGATTGAAAACTTGTGCTGAAATAAACTAGAAAACTGTATATCTATACTATGCATTAAAAGTTTGGTGAGATCTTACAATTTAAGAAGAGTTTGAGGAAAAATTGTTAGCGGATTTAAAATATGTTAAGGGTTTTTTTGGAATCAATTGTTTAATAAATTTAATTTATAAAGTTAAAATTTTGGATTTTCCTACAGATCCATCTTCAAGAGAGAGAAGATTAAAACCAATACTTAAATAATAATAAAATCATGACTATCATTAAAATAATTTTTAATTTAATCATTCAATCTTAATAAAGACTACGAAATGTGACCTGGAACATGAAAAATATTTTTGAGAATTATTTATTTTAAATGCCTAGGTTATATATATTTTTATTTCCTGTGATCACTTTCAGGAAGAAAAGAAAACAGTGACGATAGACGGTTACACTAATGTGGCAGAATCAGATTCTGCACTTCTGTGTGCGGCTGCACAGCAGCCAGTCAGCGTTGGCATCGATGGCTCCGCCTGGGACTTTCAGCTTTACACTGGGGTACATTTCACACCCCTGAACTATATTCCTTCATATCTGCAACGCATTATATACAAACCCTTAAGACATATATACATTGAATATATATCACTTGAAACAGGGCATATACGACGGAGACTGCTCAAGCGACCCCGACGACATCGACCACGCAGTGCTAGTCGTGGGCTATTCATCCGAAGGCAGCGAGGACTACTGGATAGTGAAGAATTCATGGGGCACAGACTGGGGAATAAACGGATATTTTTACCTCAGAAGAAACGCAGGCACGACATACGGCGTCTGCGCTGTCAACGCCATGGCGTCGTATCCCACACAGGAGGCAACTGCGCCCAGCCCCAAGCCGACTCCCACCGTCCCGCCGCCGCCTCCTCCTCCGCCGCCTGCATCTCCTCCCCCGCCGCCGAGCCCTGAGCCCGTGGACTGTGGCGGATATGCTTACTGTCCCGCTGGCGACACATGCTGCTGCATATTTGAGCTGGGAGACATTTGCTTTATTTATGGATGCTGCGAGCTGGAGAACGCCGTGTGCTGTACAGGCACCTCATATTGCTGCCCTTCTGATTATCCCATCTGCGACGTTGAAGAAGGCTTGTGCCTCAAGGTAGTTATCGTCAAGTCCGTGTGATTTAAATGTGTTTTGAAGCTATTTCTGAGATTTTTTATTTTTATTTTTTACAGAACTATGGAAATTTTCTGGGAATGGAGATGAAGAAACTCAAGCGTGCTCATTACAAGTTGCCATGGAAAAGAAATGAGGTCGAGGAAACGAAAGAGAAAACTGCTTCCTCTCTAAAATGGCGCCGGCATGCGGTTCAGTAATATGTCAAAGCATTCAATCCGCTTCACTGCAGAGTGCAGTTCATTCATGTCTGCTAGGGTTTCGGATTAATTCTCTGGTTGGAATTGGAAATATTTTGATAAGATTTCTTATATGTGAACTCATCCGTGTTGTTGCGGAGGTTTTTAAGCTTTCGAAAAAATTCTACGGTTTTTTTTAGATAATAAGGTTTATTTTCTTAGACCATGTCACTATAAATCTTTATCATGAAGATGATATTCATAACTTCTAATATTTTTGAGATTAAATTGGTTTGAAGGATTCATTAAGGATTTTTTAATATTTTTTTGTTGATGATTTAGATAATAATGTACCAATAACAAAGTGTTAGAATGGAAAGAATAAATATAGTTCCAAGTTTTTATTTGATCATATAAATTTGTTGATTTTAACATTGTGTTGAAAAGAGTATAAGAAAGTAATGAAATAAAAAAAATAAAAATAATAATCTACAACTTATTAAAATAGTGTGATCTAAAAGAAATGTCATATATATATATATATAGAGAGAGAGAGAGAGCTAAGTTTAAGATAATTCATTACATAATTAAATGTAGGGTAAAGAATATAATACTATAAACAAATGAAATTATCTATACATAAGCTCGGATCAAGGATAAAGGGATAGTCACAAAATCCTTATGAAATGCTTGGAAGATACATAGTTACATATAATTTATGAGATAAAATATAATCTTAAATAGAGAGAGTAAAAGGTAAGGCTATAATTCACAATTTAAAAACTCTTAAGAAGCCCTAACATGTTTTAGGGCAAAAGACCATTTTTATAGACCTTACAACTCAATAGATATAATAAAAAATGATTTTGGTAGAATCAAAGTGTGTCATACGCATACACATCCACTTTACAATGTTATAATTATAGCACAAATGTTCCCCTGAGAGGAAAATTGATTTTTGCATTCCTAATGATCCTCTTTGACTTCCTTCAATGCCTAATATGGCTTCATGTATTAAGGTCTCTGCAATTCACGATTTGGGACCAATATGAAATTATAAGTGCAGCACCCCATGCCACTAAAAAATACTTTGTTTTGAGAAAATATATTGCAAATCAATCAATTGAACTAAAATTTTATTAATCCTTTACCCACCCTTTATGTCTATTTCAAACTAATGGTGTTAGGACCCCTTTGTCCTAACTCTTTTTTTAAAATTATTGTCTTTAATAAAAGTTATAGATGCATATGTTTTGTAACTCATCTCTTGAACTAATTGCAATAATCCTACATGCATGGAAAGTAGTAGTTAGCTAGGACAAAATTAGTACAAACAAAGCCAGGTCCACGAATTATATTGTATTGAGCTTACTCAAACAATATTTCCCCTTTTGTAATGCAATTTTGCTCCCTTTTTTATGCAATATAGTCATTTTTTGTTCATTTGTAGAGTCTAGATCACGTAAGGATTCCCATAAATCATTACGCATTTGGTTTTTTTTCAAAACCCATCATGTAGATCTGTTGTTTTAGATCTTCTTCCAGTTGGTGTTTTTACTCTTTTTTAATCATATTTACATTGTTTTAGATCTTTTTAAGATTGTGTTTTTATTGTTTTATTCATTCTGTTTATAGGGTTAGTAGATTAGACTGACCATGGCATAAATGGCTCTGTATGTGACTTTTGGGTGGTTTTACATGTAGCTCGCATTCCTCTGTTTAAGCTCAGAGAACCCAATGTGTCAAAGCAATATGATATCACTCCATATCCTGAGACCCTAGAACTTTTAGACACTAATGCAAGGCAAAAAGAGGTTGGTTTCTTCAATTTTGATAGCTTTATTTGTATTTTTTTTTTCATTTTAGCAAATGCATCTGTGATTGCTCCATGGAACAGAGAAGTTGCACTAATCTAGGAAAGGTAAAGGTAGTAGAACCACTCTACTAATCTGCTTAAAGTAGAGGTAATCGCTGACCTCATCCTCCCCATCCAGCCAGCTGGAAGTGGTCTTAATTTTTGTTGTCAAGGCAATCTATTTTTGGGATGTCAAGGCAATTCTTTGTTTTATATGTATAGTTGCATAGTATTAGGATCTGGTAGGATTGAAGGGTACCCCATTAAACAATGAACATGAGGCTTTCTTTAGGCCAAATTAATCCATAGAGCTACTTGTTTAGATGGTTACTTTTATCGTTGTCTAGGTTTATAATGAATTCTCTAAAATTTGTTTGATTGTCTTGATGTAAGATCTCATGTACTTTGTTGAAATGTGAGATGTATTGGAGGCTACCTAATTGAATGATAATAAGTCCCTATAGTGTAGACCGAATTAAAGATCCTAGTTCAAACCTAGTTAGACATGTTTCCATTGGCTTCTTAAACCAACTATATTCTAATATTACTTATGCCTTGAAAAATAATATATTAAATTTTTTTCTGACAACCAATTGGGTAGGGGAACTATCTTGTTGGCTATACAAAGGTGAGACTATTGTCCATCTGCAAGGCTATATTGTTCCTTCTATAATTAGGTGTTTTCCCTTGGTCACCAGGGTTACCTGTCTCAAACTACTGAGGTTTACCCCTGTCAAAGAATTTCTTTATGTATTTAGTTATGAACTAGGGAGCCCCAATAAATATAGGTTAGCTTTAAAGCCCTGAGTTTTGTCAAATCATTATCAAATCAAAATCTATTTAGATCCTTTTGTAGAGTAAACCCTGTAATGACCCACATAGCATTTCTAACAAAAGTAGACTAAATACTCATCGCTAGAAAATTTATTTCCCTAAACTTAATCTCTCTCTCTCTATATATATATGTATGCATGCATGCATGTATGTATATATATATATATATATATATATATATATATATATATATATGATGTTAAAGTTTCATATAGCTAAAGAGATGGAAATCAGGCTACAAATTATTTTGTAGTCTGAGAGATTATGATTCATAGAGGACTTTGAACAAACATTTGACATGCATCCTATGTATCTAAGTGCAAAATTTATTTTGTCTACTGAATCAAAACTTCCCAATCATCTAGTCTACCATATCACGTTCCATGAGTCTGCTAACTAGTATGGTCATTTTGACAAACAATTTACGTGTCAATTATCAAAATATTTCATGGACTCATTTGGTCAAATAGTTCGATTTCATTCCTTATGAATGAAGTAAATATTGAATCTCGTGTTTCCCTAAGGTAAAAAGAGTTTGATAAACATAATATTTGTTCTCATGAGTGCCTGGAGATTTTACAAGAGAGATTCCATGAGAACATGCTCCCATTCATGTCACAAAAGAGAATCCAACCTTGCATTCTTCTCAAATCTATTGTCAACTAGATGACACTATTTGCTTTGATCCCACATTTCCTTTTTATACATATGACTATTATTTATAAATATGTGTACACATCTATATTATGTGATACTCATTTATACCACATAAAAAATCCTTGCCTGCCTTGAAGTACTTCAAATTTCCTAGTAAAGTTCAATTTTTTTAATTGAAAAATAATTTGTATACATATTTTTAGTTTAAATTATTTTAATTTTTGTTTTTTTTAGAGAGTGTGCTATTTTAATTTTATTTATTAAAAAATAATGTCTTTTCAAAAGTCATTCAATGTTATTTAGAAACTTATAAAATGTACAAATAATTTTATACAATCCATAAAACAACAACTAAAATATAAAATCCTATAAATATTAAAATTTTATATTAAAAATTAAATGTAGTTAGATATTAATAATTATTTTAACTTTTAAATCTTAAATTTATTTTAAAAAGATTAAAATTTAAAACCTTATCATATTATTTTTTGGATTGAAAAGCACATTTCTATTAATTTAATAAAAATATATAGTACAACTTTAATCATACAAAAAAGAGATGGAAAAGTTACAGTCCAAAGGCCACACCAAATTCAAGAAGCCTCAGAAGAAATAAGTTTAATACAATAACAAATATATAGACTTTTTTAATTAATAGGGAATCTTTCTTCTCCTCTTTTCCATTTGCAAATCTTCTATGATATCTGATATTCATTGGGATTCCACCTAAGATCCAAAATTCTTGTTTACAACATCCCTGTTTGTATTCAAATTAAATTGTTGGAAGGTTGAGTGTAACAAATCTTAACAAAATACATTTTTTCAACAACTTTTGCTTATGGGCTATCCAAATGTTATGTTTATCAAGTTCTAATAGGAGATATTTGTTACATAGTTTATTATTAGCATCATTCATGGTTAAACTAGTGTTGTGGTAAATGTTATAAACTTATGCAAGGTTGACCAAGTGTTTCTGATTTTATCTAATGAAAAGCAAAGGAACCCTCATCGATGATATAAACAAATGAATCTTCATTGTCCATTTTATACAAACACATACTAGACAACTTTGACACAATTTATCTAATTAAAAGCAATGTGAATTCTATTTAATAATAAAAAAATAGCAAACACTCCATCTTAATAGAAGATATTATTTATCCTTTTTTGACTTTATTAATAACAACAATACCAAATCATAATTTATTACATAAATCACAAAGAATTAAGCTTTTCCTTCCCTTCAACATTTGTTGTTTTTATATGTCTGAGATGCTTTAAGGATAAATTGATTCACATTTCTATGGAACTGCTGAAATAAGATAGCAAGGATTTACATTAATTTAGAGGGATCAAACCCAAGTGAGATTGAAAGCGTCTTTTATGTATGTAAAACAAAGGAAATCTATAATAGTGACATTAATATATAATTGATTAATTCTATGAATAAGTTAATTTTATCGAACGTATTTTTCTTAACAAAATAAAATTAATGTGGCAAGGATTAGTTCCATAACTTAAAATTTTTGAGTGAATAAAAAATTTACTTAATGAATTGAAATAGAAGATAACATGTATTTGCAGAAGAACACATATTTATGTGAGAAAACCTTTCAATGTACAAAACTTCGTTGTGAAAATTATGGTGACGCTTTATTTCCTTTCGGATTGCACTATGATGACATTACAAGATATTCACTTTGGGACATTTACACTATGATTTCTCCAATTGCTATAGTGTACTCTATGTTTTTTTAGATTTCCCCCCTTTAACAATGTATAGAGCATTCTTATGCATTCTTTTCTTTCAATTTTTTGGAAGCCAAAATTTAATTCTAAAACAATTAAATTTTATAAAACTATTTTCTATACTAAATTAATTATTTTCTTCAAAATATAATTAATTTAATATTTTTTTATTTGACATAGGGAAATCCATGGTCTCTAAAACCATAATAGTCCTAGGGGATTAGAAGGAGATGAAAAAAGTAGAAACCTTAACTTTATATGCAAGCTTGGGTCACCGTCAATCTAAAGCAGGTACCCAATTTTCTAATTAGGATGTTCTTTTCACCAAAAAATGGATAGGTTTCTATTTTGAAGTAGGGACAAAGGAGCTAGAGGCTTAGGTATAATCTAAAACTAGGGAGGATTTGGAAGCCTAGATTAGCACTCTAAACTCTCATTATTTTAAAACCCTAGAAGGTAGAAAAAGTATTCCAAGTCCTAGATCTGCTCCCTACAAGGAAGATCATGTGGGCACTATTATGAAAGAGACTTTGAATGTAACTCCTCATATTCATGAGGTCCTAAAGATTATTTAGGACAAGGAGTTCATTTAGGAGACTACGAAGCTCACTCAAGTTGTTTCTCACTTAGAATCGTGAGTGTTGATTGGTAAGTTTACCATGAAATGGCCAACCATTTGGGAAATCAAAGCCTAGATAGTTAAAAATTAGGGTAATAATCTCAAGATTAAATTTTTACCCAAAGGCTTCTTCATAATACTTTTCCCTTATAAAGATATTCATAAGGATAGCCTAACACGAAGCTAGCCTTTGGCTTCAAATCTAGAAACCTAACTTTGATGTGATTTTAGAACACCCAAGTAGTTTTGCTACTTGGGTTTGACTCTATGGTCTCCTAGTAGAATATTGGAGCTGTGACTATTTAACAACTTTGGGTAATTTGCTTAGATCCTTTATGGAAATTGACCCAAAAAAAGAGGAGGGATGTTTAGCATCTTATGCTAGGATTAGGGTTTTGATCAATCTTTTGGAAGTAGTCTTAGAAAAAATCCTAATCAAATCCCAAGGTCAAGTATGGAGTTAGCTATTAGATTTTAAAAACAATCCTTTCTGGTGTTTCAAATGTAGAAACACTAGTCACATTCTAAAACATTGCCCAAGCAAGGGTACTAGGATACCCATGACATCTTTTTGTTAAATCTAGAAATTGATTCCATCTTTGTCAATGAATTTTCATTTATGAAACTCTATAAATTTTTGGTCCAAACAGAAGTAAGCTCAAAGAAAAAATAAGGGGCTAATGGACTCCTTGAATAATGTTGTAGATAAAGAGGTGCCATCTTCCTCTCACCCATAAGAGGAAGTTTCACCCTTACCATCAGTCTTTCCCCTGGAGGGCTATTCACCCCCTAATAACAAAAGGGTGAATATTCATGAGAAAGAAGCTTTGCTAGTAAAGTTAGGTAAGCCAAATTCACTCTCTTAAAATACCTTGATCAAAGGGTGTGATTTCATTTTGGAATAATCCCAAGCTATCAAGAATATTATTGAACACTTAGATAAAATTTTGGATAAACAAAATGTCTCCCCTAACAAGGATCTCTTTGCTCAAGAGGAGAATCCTATGATTGAGGCATTGATAAGTGACTCAAAATTAGATGAATGAGACTCGAAAGAGGAACTAAATTCAAGAGAGTGTTTAACTATTGCACAAACCCAAAACACTTTACTGAAGCCAAATTATGGTGTAGGACTGAAGAGAGGTAGGAAAAATAAACATGCACATGTTGTTGAGGAAGTTTTGTGTGGTAAACAAGATACTTTAACTAAATTTTTTAGCTCTAATAAATGGGAGGTGAAAGTCCTCCCACATAGATCATGAAAATATTATCTTGGAATGTTAGGGGCCTTAATGCCACTAACAAAATATGTTTGGTTAAATTTTTGCTCTCCATATAATGTCTTGATGTTTTGTTGTTTCAAGAAACTAAATTAAGTTTTGAAGATTCCACCTCGTTGATGCGTTTTGGCTGAAGAAATTGAAAGGGCTCTTTTGTGGAAGCAGCTGGGGCATTAGGTGGTCTAATGATTATTTGAGTTCCTTATAGAGTTTATGTAGATCTTTTTGAAGCTAGTACTCATTGGAAATTTGTAAAATTTATTGCCTTAAGTCTGATTTGTCTTTCTTCTTGTGCAATATCTATGGTCCTAATGATCTTCAAAGCAGAATAAATCTTTGGGCTGAGCTAACTTATCTTTGTGGCCAGTTTGCTAATGTTAAAATTGTTTTAGGTGGTGATTTTAATGATATTTTACATCATTCTAAAAAAAATGGTGGTAAGCACTTTGGGCCTTTAGGTAATCTTGAATTTTGCTAGAAATGAGATTCTTTATTTACCTCCTAAAGTGGGTTTTTTCACTTGGATCAATAAAATAAGTGGGTATCAAAATATTTTGGAACGTCTTGATAGATTCCTTGTCTCTAATTATTAGATGTCTCAAAATTATTTGATAGAATCTTTCATTTTATCCTTTGCTGGCTTAGATCATTTGTTGATTGTTTTGTCTACTAGTACTGATTAGACACCCCCACATTGTCCTTTCAAATGGGAAAAGATGTGGCTTAGAGATCGCTCTTTGAAGGGGCTCATTGAAAACTAGTGGATGAATTGCTCTATTCATTCTCACTCTCTCATGTTATGCATAGCCAACAAACTTCAATTCATAAAAGGGTGGCTTAGATAGTGGAACATCAACTATTTCAAAAATACTTTTCAAGAAAAAGTGAGAGTGGAAGCTGACTTGGAAAATTTAAATCGAATCATTTTTCAAGTTGGCTTGGATCAAACTTAATACAGGGAAGAAAAATCCCTCATGGAGTATGAATAATTACTCCAATGTGAAATTTTTTTTTGGAAACAAAAGTCCAAAAATGTTTGGTTAAAAGGAGACAAAAACTTAGCCTTTTTCATAACTTAGTCAAGATCAAAAGGAAATTTAACCACATTTCCCAAATTTGATCATTGGATGGAAACCTCTTGAACAATCAACATGACATCATAAATGAGGTGGTTAATTTCTTCTCTGATCTCCTTAACAATGATATTTTTTTGATTTGGATGCCCAAAACCACAATAAACTTCATCCCAAGATTGGTCACTCCAATTCAAAATGAAAGGCTTATGGCCCCCTTTTCCCTTTAGGAAGTCAGAGATGTTATTTTTTCCATGGAAAAGGATAAGGCACCCAGTCTAAATGGTTTCCTAGGGGAATTCTTTAAAGCTTTAAAGGATTTAGTGAGTGAGGAATTTTTACAAATGGTTAAAGAATCTAGAAAGAGAACTAATTTTTTTGAAGATCTAAATGTCACCTTTATCTCCCTCATTCCCAAGGGAGACTCTCAAGAATCCTTTAGTGATTTCAGGCCTATCTATCTATGTAATACATTTTATAAGATAATTCCAAAGGAAATGGTGTTAAGTCTTAGGAAGATTTTGGTGTTCTTGATTTCAGAGGAGCAGGTTGGGTTTATCCCTGGTAGGAATATTTAGGAAGGTGTGATTATTGCGCATGACATTATTCACTCCCTTTCAATTTATCATCGAAAGGGGATGATGTTAAAACTTGACATCAACAAAGCTTATGATAGGTGAATTGTCATTTTCTGCTTAAGATCCTAGAGAATTTAGTTTCAACAAACTATGGTGTAACTAGATTTTTAGTTGCATATCTAGCCCAAAGTTTTCCATTATGGTAAATGGTAGTCCAGTAGGTTTCTTCCAAGCTTCAAGAGGTATTCACCAGTGTGATTTTTTTATCCCCATTTTTTTTCATTTTATTGGATGAAGCTTTAGGTAGAGTGGTGAAATCCCCTAAAGATGCATCCCTATTATGTGGCATTTAGGTGTCTACAAGCATTGACAATCTGACAAATCAGTTGTTTGTTGATGATACTTTCCTCTTTGGCCAAGTGTCAGTTAGGGAAGCTCAAAATTTCAATGACATTCTTTCCAATTATGAATTTGACTCAAGGAAAATGGTTGATATAAGAAAATCTAAATTTTTCTTCCTAAATTTCTTAAAACAAGCACAACAAGTGATCTCCCTAGTGTTGGGCTTTCATATCGGCAAACTTCCTTCTAAATACCTGGGTTTCCTATTTTCTCAGGTATCTCACATTTGGTTCATTGGGAAGGATTAGTTAAATCTTTCAAGAATTACCTAGCCTCTTGGAAAGGTAGATGGCTAACACTGGTAGGTTGCATCACACTCATTAAATTAGTCTTGAGTGCCCTCCCAATCTATTGCCTCTTAGTTATTCAACCGCCTAATCATATTGTCAAGCAACTGAATATAATCATGAAAAAATTCTTATGGAAAGGAGAACGAAACCAAAGAAAATCCCACTCTTGAAATGGGAAAGGGTTTGTAAAATTAAGAAAATGGGAGGTGCTAGTGTCAAGGATTTAAACCTCCAGAACAAGGCACTTGGAGCAAAGTTGGTTTGGAGCATGGTGTCCAAACCAAATGCTTAATGGGCCAAAGTGCTTTGAAACAAATATTTATATTTAGAGGATCCTTGGAATATCATTTTTGTTGTGAATCCCCCACAAGGCTCTCATTTCTATAATTTTCTCCTAAAATGCAAACACATTATTGTCGAGTATGTCTCTTGAACCCTTAATAATGGAGGGACTACAAAATGTTGGGATGATTCATGGAATGGCCATAGACCCCTCATTGAGACTCCACATTTGTTTGATGTTAAGCATATCCTCACTTCCACTTGAGGCACTTTAGTGGAAAACTATTTTAAATTATAGGTCAACTCTGGATTGGCCTTTTAGGGTAGGAAAAGCTTAGATGGTTTGGAAATTCTAGTGGACTAGGTAGCTCGCTTATCCAATTGCTTGAAAAATAGGAATTTTTTTCCAAATGACAAGGTCTATTCCCTCCACTAGATTGGGAATAAATCAAGAATGTATAAATTAAACATTGGTTACCAAATCGCTGATGTTACTGATGACTTGATGTCCTAGGAAAGGTATCTTTATTGGGACAAAATTGGGCTCCATAAAGCTAGGGATTTCACTTGGCTTACGGTCCATGGCTAGATATTAACTCAAGATAGAATAAAAAATATGGGTTTCATTGGTTTGACTTGGTGTTATTTTTGCAAAAATAATAAAGAAACAACAAATCACCTTCTCTTTAATTACCCCTTTGTAACCTGGTGCTAGATTTGGCTCTATTGTAGGTTGGAGTGGTCTTGGGCTTGGACTCCAATGCTACTTACTATGTTTCCCTTTTGGCCTATTGGTGACTACAAAAACTCTCTCTTAGGCTTACAGTGGGTCAGCCTTGTAATTTTTATCTAGACACTTTAGAAGGAAAGAAATAAATACATCTTTGAAGGCCAATAAAAGCCTCTCCCTATGATTCTTAAATAAATTGAAGTTTCAATTTCTAAACTCATTTATTCTCAAGTTAAAAGATGAAATGACCCCTTTCAAGATGGGACATGAATATGTGTATAAAATGGAACTTGATATCTCTCCCCCTATTAATGGGTCAATCATAGTTGGGAAAAAGAGTAGGATTGGAAAGTGGGACTAGATTCCACCACCTATAGGATGTTTCAAATTAAATTTTGATAAATCCTCCAAGGGCAATCTAGGAGCTTTAAGAGATGGTTTTATTATTCAAGACTATAATGGATCTCTCATCTAAGCAATATATAATAAAATCTAAGATGGGAAAAATAACAAAGTAGAAGATCAAGCGTTGGCAAGTGGGATTGATCTAGCAATCTAGTGTGACATTCTAAAGTTGATTGTGGAAGTTGATTCATAGGTTATTATCTCAACTATGCAAAAGAAAGTAGACACTTATTGATACTTATAAAACATATTGGCAAACACCTAGGATAAATTGAGGGTTTTCTCTTCTATGAAGTTTAACCATTGCTTTTGGGAAGCAAACATGGTAGTTGATTTCTTTACAAATTATGGAATTGATGAAGCTGAAGTCTATAGGGTTGATAACATGAGAGAGGCATGGGATGATTTCCCATCCTTCTCCCTATTTAAGTTGGGATGAATCGCTGTCTCCTCTATTCCCCTTTTGTATTAATTTTTTCAAAAATAAATTTCAAAAATATTATGTTTATTAGGGAGTTTTTTAACAACATTTTAGTTTAGCAGAGTTTGTATTGATGGCAATTTCTCTAGCATAATGTTTCATCATGATCCTGCCAAATCCCCCTCAATTTTTTTGATTGACTGGGGATGAAAATAATTAATGTAGTGGTGGGTTTTATTGGAAAGGATGGTGGTAGTATACGACACGAGGTAGTCGAGAGACTTCCCTCACATGTAAGGTTTCTTAATTATATCAACTCATTTTAGCAGTTTGATGAGAATGTTTTATCACTGCCTCACTTCTTCCAAGTTCTAATGGTTTTTGGTGATCTCAAAGATTCTTTATATGGAAAAAATCACTGAAATCACCCTAGCCACACCATGAATTTATAGTGGTAGCCAAGCATAGGAGATGGATTTTGATAGCTCAATTTCGAGAGTCCATCTAAAACATATATTCTTGATGTAAATGAAGGATGTCTTTGAAGCTATTTTATGTGTTCTTGGACATGAATTTTTGACTCAAAGAGTCCATTTTAGGGTTAACTTTGAGATTAATACTATCTTCATGTTGAATTTGATGTTTTTGGTCTCTGACTCAGAGGTGGTGATGAGGGTGGTATCTTTCTATGTATGGATAAAGCTTTATGTAGGGTTAGTTAAGAAAATTGTCATGCATGATTTATCTCCACCCTAATCTATAGTTTTCAAACATGAATGGACTTGGTCTTATTCCCAAAATGGATTTTAGAGCACTGGAAACTCATTTTATGGTTCTCTTAGGTTTTGTGGAGGATTTGAGAAGAAAGGTCAATTCATAGGACCCCATGAAAGGGAAATTTATTTCTATGCCACCCATGGCTCAGTTGCAGAGCAAAATACCAAAAATCTCTTAGCTGAGATCAAACCATCATGATAATACTATAGTTGATTTGGTGAAGAAGTTGATTAAATGGGTTTCTAGGGGTTAGGTTATTTTACCTCATTTCTTCAACAAGTCTCTAATCATGAAAACTGGGCTAGACACTCCTGCTGCTACCAACACCTCTTTGGTGTCTGAATCAGAGTGTAAAGGTCTAAGAAAGCAAGTTTAGTGTGAAGTCTTGAGTGAAATGGAAGATAAAATTTACAGAGGCCATGAGCTCATTTTCTTGGATGACATTGATGATGAGATTCAAGCAAGGGTCAACCTATGAGGCTTGTCTACGTCCTCTTTGTTTCTAGTCATTTTGGTTTGGTACTTTGTTTGGTCTTGTTTTGGTTTTTTTTTTTTTTTGGATATGGTTTATTGTGTACCCTTGATGCTAAGGGTATCTTGTATGGCTAGTTGTAGTCGGCCTTTCTATCGTTCTGGTTTAGATTTTTTCTATGGGCTATTTTCTATAAAACTCTTTCTTTTGGGCTCGGGGCCTCTAATAAAACCTTGTAATTATCTAAAAAAATATTTTTATAGTTGACTAAGCATTTTTATTATATATAAACCTTCCACCAATTTTTTATGAAAAATATTTATTCATAAATGATATATAGCCAAAATTTATATTGCACTTAATTAAATTACCTTTAGCTTGGATAGTTATTAAGTGGAAGCTCTAGATACAAGCACAATGAAAAATTTACATATAAACTCTACTTTAATAATTTATAATATAAAGGCATTGAACCTTTCCAAAAGAACTATTGCTAATTAAATTAAGCAATCTTATATTGCAGATTTACATGTAAACATACATAAATAATTTATCAATATGAAAGAAATTTAAAGGCAAGGACTAATTGCTATGAGGCCCTTGTTTCGAATATTTTCACAATTGTTATAATCTATTGCATAAAGGGTCATATCATCTAGTATTAGATATCTTTGTAGGGCTATTTTTTCATATTAGTTTTAGTGGTTTAAGATTATCTACTTCTATCCATCATATGCTCTCATCTTGCCCAATCAGGATCTTAGTGATAAAAAAGTGGTAATAAGGTGGCGACACTAAATTTTTTTCCTTATTTTTTTTCCATCTTCTTTTCCTTAGGTTATAAATTATATTTTGAGAATTTTAAAACTAACAAAAACTATCATTTCAAGCTAAGTGGTTATTAGTTTTTATTGACTATGTGGAGTGAAGGGTTATGACCCAATACACAACCTATTAAACATAAATGTATATTGAATTGTGCTTAGTTGTACCCTTAGGTATACATGAAGACCCCATAGTAATTTTCACAACCTATCCCTAAGAATCCTTTGGCTATTTGTTTTTGTGATGCACCAGTAAGTGGTTAGCCCTAAGAAGTTACTTGCACCATATGGAACATTTATCCATCATATTTAAAAATATAAAGTATTGAGTTGACATTATTTATCGAATGAGATTAGTATATTTACAAGTTCAAATATGAAACACACCTTGAAGTAACCTCCCTTATAGCCTTAGAGTTCTTATAGTCAAAGATTTGAATCTCATTTCTTAGAAACATGGTAACATCTAAAAGTTTAAAAAAGAGTAGTATATTCTACTAGTCGATAGAAACACAGTAAATATAGTAGCTAGAAGGATTAAAATATTATAAAATAGTTACCTAAACTTGATGTAATAGATAGTAGATAGAAAAATACAATTTTTTAGCCCATAAGAAGACTATAATTTTATGATTTTCTCATTGAGATGATCAGTTTAACGGGGATTTCAATTTTTTAGAAAAAAATCCATACAATGTTTTTCCTCTACAGTCCCAAAAACATTCATTTTTTACCCTTATGAAAATCAAACTATTGTGATCATGTCATTGAACCAATAATTTTAACATATAACTTCATAAATCCTTTTTCCAACAACCCACAACCCTCTAGTCAATGCTTATCACCTATGTGAGAACTTAAGCCATGGCCTAGAACATTGAGAACTCTAATCTAAATTCCAATCTTAGCTCGACTCCTGACTCAATGAGTTGAATGAAAGGCTACATGACATTAATGCATAAAGGACAGTGCTCTCAAACAAACTTAATGAAAATAGACATTATGAAGGTGGGTTTTTATCCTGAACCATGGCATGTGGCCCTAAATTAGACTTTTAAAAAATTTATGGCATAAAATTTACCAACTAGATTTACTATGTCGAATGATATTTTAGCTTACATAATACATTAGGGTAAGGAAAGGTACCCATTGCATCAAAATGTCTAGTGGTAACAACCTATTTGGGATGATTTTTTCAATATTTTGTTAGTTTACTTTGGTCTAAATTCTTATGATGATTTTATTGAAACTTTGACCAAACTACAACAAACCATAACAATTCACAATTATCATGTTGAATTTGAAAATTTGACTTACCAAACCAAAGGGTTAAATGATGTTTTTTTCAAAATTATTTTCATTAGCATGCTCAAAGATATAATTTGTGTAGAGTTAAAGATATTTAAACCAAAAAACATGATGGAATGATTAGGATTAGCCAAGCTTGTAGAAGCTAAAATCACCTCCCAGCATCGATCTTCTAATTGTAGTTTTTTAAAGACATCTACAACACCATGACCATTCACAAACCCTCCTCTAGAATTCACCCCCATTAAATTCCTTACAAAGGTATAAATATGTGATCATCACAAAAAAGGGTTATGTTATAATTATGATGAAAAATTCACTAGATAACACAAGTGCATTGAACAAAAGTTGTAATTTTTGGATGGTAAGTCACCACTAGAAGGTAAAGAATGGGAAGACACTCAAGATTCCCAAGATGAGGAACATGAAGTCAAATAACCCAAAAACACAGAGTCACACCCAAAAATTTTGATGCATGCCTTGGTTGGGGTAATCACTCCTAAAACTATTAGATTAAAGGGGTAATTTAAGAAACAAACCCTCATTATTCTCATTGACTTCAATAGCACACATAATTTAATTAATCTTTAGCTGGAAAAACAAACCAACTATTTCACGCACCCAAATTCTAGCTTTGAAGTGATAATTGCTAATGGTGTAACATTATCGTGTAAAGGAAAATGTCACAATGTTCATATTTAATGGGGGACTATACCTTAAAATTAAACATGTTTTCCTTTCCCTCAGGAAGATGTGGTGGTTATTAGAGCCAAATGTTGCACACTCTTGGCCCTATCTTGTGGGATTTTTCAATACTTTGGATGCAATTATCTAACAAAAACCATAATTACACACTAAAAATTCTCTTATCAAAATCTGACAATGTCATCAATTCTCATTGCATGGTGAAGCTCATCAAGAAAGGATCACATGGAATCATTACTCAATTATCCTCTATTAACTCAACACATGTTTTTATTCCCACAAGGCTATTGACTTATAAAATGTTAGATTGTAAAATATGCATCAGTATTTGAGGAATAAAAGGGCTTGTTGCCTCCTTGACTAAAATACCATCATATTCAACTCCTTTCGAGTAGTGTGTACTCCCAACATTTGGTCATACTACTATATTTTTTTTCTATAAAATCAAAATTGAGAATATGGTTCAAGAACTCCTTTAGGTAGAATCCATTCATCTAAGTACAAGCCCATACTCTTCACCATTTTTACTATTCTATAAAAAAGATGGATATTAGTGGCTCTGTATTGATTTTCTTGAGCTAAAAAAGCTCATTATTAAAAATAAATTTACTGTCCTAGTGAAAGATGAAATTTTTGATGAACTTCATGGTGCCCACTTCTTCTCCAAATTAGATCTACTATCTAGATATTATTAGGTCCACCTTCAAGATGAAGATATTATAAAACTTACTTTTGCAAACATGATGACCACTATGAATTACTAGTCATGCCCTTTAGGCTTACCAATGCCCCTTCCACCTTCTAAGGTTTGATGAACAAAATATTTCCCCCCTTCTTATAAAAATTGATCTTGGTCTTCTTTGATGATTTTTAACCCTAAATTTTATATGTGGTGGGGGGGAGGGGCATAGGGTTAATAATATAGAAGTAGTTCAAACCCAAAAGAAATAAATTAATCTATAGTAGGAGCATTAATTACAACCTTAGATAAATGAATATTTCAAATTAAAATACTTAGATATGTAAAATATATAAAGTACTTGATTTGAAAGATATTAAATTTATTGCAACACTAAAGAAATGATACTTAGTTGGGTTTTATGTGTGTGAATAGATTTGAACTAGAAATAGGTGGGAAATATGCAGGATAACTATTCTAGATTAGTCATTAAATTTTATAAATTATACTCTTGTGGCTAAAGACACTACCATCAAATCTGGACACTACTGTTGATGTTAATGTCTAATTGTGACACAAGTGTCTAGTATAAAATAAATATTGGATTTGAATGTGACCAACTTCTTTGTTCTAGATTTTTTGTCACCTTTATCCTAATGTACTCGGATTTGGGATATAGGGTATCACTATGATGACTAATCAAACCCTAGAACTTCACCCTTCTTCACCCTTGGAATGAATTTGTTAAATTTAGGTTAGTGGGATCATGTTGTCGAGTTGAACCTAAAGACCCCTTTATCAATGGGTGTTACCTACATAGCCAATACTCCAAGGATGGTTATATACTTATGTAGTTATCTCCTATGTGTGGGAAAGTGTTCACATAAGGGTGAAATATACTATATGATGATGTATACAATGATATAGATTGTAACTTGAAAAATATCACTCATGGGATGCTATCTAAATGATTCAAACCTATAATATAACTATTCTTATGCCTGATATGAAAATACATAATAGGGAAGAATAGATTAGTTTTATAATTGATTGATTTAACTTTAGTAGGAGTTTGTTTGGTATTTGAGATGATGAATGAGAAGGCTTAGACTTTTATTTATACCACAACTTTTGAAAACATATCATATTAGGGTTCAATAAAAATAAAGGTTGACCCATAGGTTTATAAACATTTTCAATTTAGATGAATTTTGGCAACTAGACACTACTATCAGTGGTAGTGTCCCTTTACAACCAATAATGTCTAGAAGGCTAGAAAATAGGTATGGATTTGAAAGTAATAGTGAATGATGTTTATTAGGTTTTAGTATTTTATTTGTAGTGCAAGAGACCTAGGTTATCATAATGATATGGATTGGACTAAGAAATATGCATTTAGACATAATGTGATGGTGAATGCAAGCCTTATTAGGAATGATAAAAACATTCCATGAAGCCAATATCTGAAGAGTTATCAATAATAACATCCTAAATATGGTTGTAAACAAATGAAATGTAACACAAATCAAATCAAATGATTATTCAGAATGAGATAATGAGATGTTAGTACAAAGGTAAACACTTACTTATATAGACAAGACAAAATACCAATCTAGCTAATCCAACCATTATGGGATAAATATTCATATAGAACAAACCCAATACAAGACAAAATAGATAGATAATACACTATACAAAATGAGAAAATACATAATCTAACACCCTCCCCCACACCTCCAGTTAAGTTAGGGGCTAATGAAAGCCAAAAAAGAAATAGTGGCATATCCATAGATTGAGTCCTGACAACTAAGCTTGATAAGGTACTCATGTACAATATGTATCTATGAAATGAAGATGGTAGATGTCCTCATGAACACCCTCTAAGGACAACTTATAAAACCTCAAGCATGCCACATAATTCAAGGAAATTAGGTGATGTAAATGTATTTGTGAAGATGTCTGCAACCTACTATTGAGTCAAAATATACTCCAAGCTAAGAGTGCCATCCTGAATGTGCTAAGTAATGAAGTGCATATGTACCTCAATGTGTTTGGTCCACTGATGCTCAATTGGGTTGTAATATATATGATTTTTACTTTAACTATCACATTAAAGTACAATGGGTGAATCTTGCATGAAGCCAAACTCTATCAACAACTAATGAAGCCAAAGAACCCGCTAACTCATTGTAAATTTTTTTCTATACTCAACCTCTATAGATGAAAGTTTAATAGCCTGTTTCTTCTTATACAACTAAGAAATAGGTGAATAACCAAGACAAAATATGTATCCAAAAGTGGAATGCCTATCATCAATAGAATCCACCCAATCTAAATCATTTTATCCAACCAATTGAGTAGTCCTTGATGTAGTGTAATCCAAAATGAGTAGTGCCTCACAGATATCTCAAAATCCTCTTGGCATCTTGCCAATGACTACCATGAGTGTCATGTGCAAACCTAGATAGAAGCATAACTATAAATGTATTTTAGGGAAAGTATGGGTCAAATACATAAGACTCCCAACCATCTACCTATGCAATGTAGGATCATAAAGTGGAGTAGTATACGAGGTAGTGAGAGTCACTCTAGACTAAAAAGGAGGACTTGGATTGTAATCAACCATGACAAAAAACTAAAAAAGATCAAGAGTATAATTCTTCTAAATCAAAGAGATTCTTGTAACTAACTGTGAAATCTATAAACCAATGAAGAAGTGCAAAAGACAAAGATCTATCATGTCAAATTGTGTTGAAAGTGCTTGCTAAATAGTCATGCCCAAGTAAGTCTCCCAAAGACTCAAAAAAATGCCCAAGTAAGGCTCCTAAAGACTCAAAAAAATGAGACATTAGGTTTGGATCTAGACCAAGCCTCCTTTGGAGTCATATTATCAAGTTCTGAATGTGGTTTGTGGTTCTGAATGTAGTTCACACAATTAACTACCTTTGCCCAATAGATAGGAGGTAAATCTCATGAATGCATTATACATTCAATCATCTCCTTCAGAGTTTATTTTTTCTTCTCTGCTAAGCCATTATATTTTGGAGTGTGTGCAATATAATTTTGGTGAACAATACCATGGGCTGCTAAAAAATTAGTGAATTCTCAATTGAAGTACTCCCCCCCCCATATCTGTACAAAGCTTCTTGATGCAACTTGATGACTATTTCTCGACCAAAGCCTTAAAGACTTTTAAGTGAACAATACATCACTCTTGTACTTGAGGAAATAAACCCAAATACACCTCAAGAAATTATCAATGAAGGCAAGCACATACTTGGCTCTATTGAAAGAAGGAGTAGGAAAGACCATCAAATCATTATGTACAAGCTCAAGTGGTGAAGAAGATTTCATGGACATACCCTTGGGAAATGGATCCTGGTGTTATTTCCCCAATGCATAACTGGGGAAGACTCCATCTAGACATGAAACTATAAGAAGAGCCTCTACCATACTATGAATGCTCAACTCCTTCAAATATCTATAGTTGAGGTGTCCAAATCTCTCATGCCAAAGCTGACTCTCAGAATTTGCATGAAAAACTAAACACATCCCTAAAGGAAGAGTATATCAAAACCATCAAAATAATAAATTTAAGAACTATGATCAACAACACCCTATACAGTGATTGTGTGTGGCTATAACAAAGCTTAAACTTTATCACCTTGTGATGTAAAACTCATTGTCTTGCCTTGACCAGAATAGTAAATCTGATAGACTGAAAGTAGATTGGTGGTGATGTTTGGAACATATAATGCATCATTGATGTGGCCATAATCTAGGTATATGTCATCCTTCCCTTTAATAAAAATGAAGGAATTATCTCTAACCTCAATGTTAGAAGTAGAACTCAGACCAAGAGATACAAAAGATTCCTTGGTAGAATTCATATGGTGTGAAGTACCAAAATCTTAAACCCAACTATCTAAAATAGGTAACTATGATCTATTGACAACATTAAGTGCTTTCTCATGCTCATGATATGGTAAAGGAATGGAGATAGAGATATTGTGTTTCTTAATGACATACTTTAAGGCTTGCATTCTTTTGAAACACCTAGACTCTTCATGACCAGTCCCCCCATAATAGGAGAAAGATAAGTTGTACTTATTCTTGGACTTGGAAGATGGTTTAGGTTTATATGTATAAGTTTTGGTGGGCTTAGGTACAATTTGAGGTGGAGGAGTGTTTTTATTCTTGCCCTTAGATTTTCCTTTAGACTTAGGATGTGAGCCCACTAATGATTTTTGATAGGTGGAAGACTCAAGGTGAGACAATTTGGATTCCTTCCTAGTTAGTCTCTCACAAAAAAACTCAAAATCTGACATTTTGGATGCGGTACCGAAGGCATCCATACTAGAGAAAAAGGTAGATGCAAAGATTTGGAATGGGCCACTCAACTTAGATAAGATTAAGTATACACACTCTTCATCCTTTTTATCTTGAACACTCCCCTTTAAATATGTCAATAAATGCTTAAATTTTATGAGATAATCTACAATAGAAGCAAAGTCCTCTAGATTTAGTGAGTAAGCTCCACTTCAAGTTGCATCACTCTCAGGTGCTATATATTCCCAAACAACCCTTTTAACTTAGTCCACATTTTGTATAGAGAATCACACCCATCAAAATGAAATAAGAGACTATCATTCACATAAATCCCAATCAAGCCCATACACTCTTCAAACTTACACTAATGTTTAAATTTTTAAATTTCCATTTGAATAGTGGTTGTGTTTTATTCATTAGGGATTTTAATCCTTTGCACTTAATGATTTCTCTATTTTAGGTCTCTATGTGTGGTAGTTATGTGTAGTCGAAGACTCACAATAATCAATTCTAGATGTAGATACCATGCCAACTAATCACCAAGAGTAAAAAGAATGTAAAGGGTGCACAAAAATCAACACCAAGACAACCTCTCAAAAGATTGTATTATAAGACCCCACCCAATTTTGGCACTTTATAAATAGTGAATTGTTACAATTTAATGACACTAATTGATAGATATTAAAAAACATGCACTTAAAAAAAATATAGAACTCAAATCTAAGTTACGGTTCAAAAGTTATAAGTGTTTTGATTTCCCATAAAAAATAGGTCAAAACAATTTAAAAACACTAAAAATTGGAATTTGAGACTAAAATAGTAAAAAACATAGTTGTCCAACCACTTGTTGGAACCAAAAAATTTTCATAGACTTAGAAAAGTCAACCAAAGTGAAAAATAGTCTTGCCAAGTATCTTGATATGTGTGCAAATGAGTTTGGTTTCCTCTTTTAAGAAAAATACAATTTAATATATAAAAATAATTAATTTATAGCTATGTTTGAGAGGAAAAATAATGGACTATAGTTATTTTTGACTAAGAATGGTGATTCCAAGGAACCTAACACTAGGTACCAGTTTTCTTATCAATTTATGAAGGCAACACTTAGCTCCAAGGAAGGTTCCAATGCAGATCAGAGGTCACTCACTCTAGTTCCTCCTTCAACTCTTATCCACATACATCTAATACATTAGATCTATCTCCCTTGCTATCGTTCCAAATCATAATGCAAACCAGATGGAAAAGACAATGCATCAAGGTCTTTTTGGGATGGTTAATGCAGAAGTGTAAAACAAATAATACTCCACCTCCTCTCCTCCAATGCCTCTCTTGTACCAACTTGGATGCAGTATTGGAAAGCAAACAAAAAACTATAGAAGAAGAAAAGAATGCAATCCTTCTTAGATATTATGATCTATTTCACATAGAAAATAAGACAAAAAAGGAAACAAAGCACTGAAGGAAAATTTGAATGTAGCTTGTAATGCCAAAGAGGAATTTTCCAACACCCTTCTTCTCTCCACACAGTGGTTTTCTAGAAAAAACTGATTTAGCAATCAAGATGAAACACTGTCCACCATAGAACATAATCCTCAGACCTCCCATGCCTCCTCTAAATTCTAATGCCACCTTAGTTTCTTTCTTTCTTGATAGATTTTAGTAAAAAAAATTATGCCTCTTATTTTGAATACACCAACAGAAAACTCCCATGTTCCTCTTCTTTCTCCTCCCACGGCAGGAAAGGAAGAACTCAAAGGAGAGTTTGGCATTGAAAATTAGATAGTATGCAATCTTGAAATATCTTCCAATACCTTAGCACAAAAGATGATGAAAATAATAGATCTGGTTTTATATTTAAACATAGTTTAAAATCCAAATATAAAATAATTAGACAATAATAAATAAAAAAACTCACATTGTTTTATTTCTCACATCAATATCTGAATAGTACATAAGCTATTAAATAGCCAAGAATAACTAACCAATTTTCTATAGAATAGGAAGATAAACTAAAAATAAACCCATTAATAGAGATATGGGTATAAGTAAAATATATTGTTTCTATAAACAATATATTTTACTAACCAACTAACTATATGTGATATATTGTTAATATATCAACGTAACTAGTAATAGCTAACTACTGACTTACAATTTAGTAATTACTATTTAGTAAATAGTAATTTAACTTACAGTAAAAACATAAATGTGAGAATTAATGTTAGGCTATCCCTAACAATTCCTCCTCTTAGTGAAAACATGGGGAAGACATCATCCTATACGATAACTCTCACAAAAACTCACATGATGGTTTTTCACTCGGCTAACCACCAAGCTACAAACATCAGATAGTTTTACACTTAGTTTACCAACAACCTACAAACAACAGATGGTTTTACACTTGGTTAACCAATAATCTACAAACAAATGATGATTTCAAATGTGGTTAACCAACAACCAAAACATCTTAAAGTTTTTACAGGTTAACCCACAACTTTACATAATGCTACAACATTCTATTAGTCCTCATCATTATTTTTATCTCAAGGGGAAATGCAAAAATGAATGCTCACTTATTTCAATACTTGAAAAAGCATGGACTTCTATTCATATTCAAAGACACAAAAAAAATTATGAAAAAATCACACCACACTATATATGTCACCAAATCATTCTAGGCCTTATCGTTAATGGCTGATGAGAGGCTCTAGAACCTCTAGCCTTTGTTTCCTTCTTCTTCTAGTTGAATAAACTATTTACTTAGTGGATATGCCGATGTAGCTCAAATTCATGTTGCTTTAAAGGGAATAGAGTCCCCCCCCCAGAAGATAAATATTTTTGACATTTGACTTAGGACATTGGAGTCACCTGAAAATGCATCTGTAAGGCAATTTTTTTTTTTTACAATTTTTTTGAGACTTTTGACTCTTGACAAAAATTCAACACTGATATAAAGATTTTTTGACAATGACTCTATTTTTTTTTTACTTTTTATACCTTGACTAAATTAACACATTCACATTTTGACTAAGACCAAAAATTAAAATGACTTTTGACAAAAAAACTAATATTTAACAAACTAAAGACTTTGAAAAACTTGATAATAAATATAGATAATGATAACTTACCTTAACCATATAACTACTAAATCATTTCTATGACAAATTATTAACCTAAAAATAAATAGACAACAAAATATAAACTATCAAAACTTAACTTTAATCTCTTAAACTATAACCAAATTATTAACATTAAATAACAATTCTTAAATAACTGAAGTGAGTACAACACATAGAAATATATATAAACTTGATGCTAACTAATGACACCAATAAAAAACTTTATACAACTCACTTAATCCTAATACCGTGAAACTAACACTATTTCTAAATCAAGCATGACCAACAAGTATGATGACTTACATAAAAACCAACTATTGCATAAACTACTTAGATGAGAATGTACGATGCATAGAGATCCATGGACTGAGTTTATTATTATCTATCTCCTCATTTGGCATCATCAGATCAAAATACAACTTAGATTTCATCAATGATATCATCGACTTGGGCATCCAAATCAACTAGTCTATCGTGGCAGTATATAACCATTGTAGATGTCAAACCATAGATCTTATATCACTAAAATAGATTAGAATTATCTTGATAGAGATTTGATGTTAATGAAGATAAATTCAAAGCATAAAATCTTCACTCTCTACTTCTTCAAAGATGCAATCCATGTTTAGAAACTTTTAAGCAACATATAATCAAACTAGAAGATTAATAGAGATGTGAAGAAATGTGGGGTGATTCAATCAAAATAATGCTCAAATTTGTGATGGTAGAGCCAATTCACTGTAGACTTGATAGTTGAAACCTCATAAGACAAATATTTAACAACATGTGGATGTTAAATATAATGTCCTCAAAGATATCAATAAACTGATCTAGTGTTGGAACAAGAGCACATTTATTAACATTGTGCAGCCAACTAGAATGATACTATAAATCAATTAAAACTCTTTCAATGAAATTTTCTAGGCAAAATAAAAAATAAAAAATCTGCAAGGTGTAATTTGATATAAATTAGAGATCCATGTAAAGGTGGATTGATCAACATAGCATTCAGGGTGTAGGGCACACTACAGGCACAATGAATACTTTATTGAGATAAGCGTCTAATATTATTTGGTATCATTTATTGTGGAGACAATAATAGAATCTCTTTTTGAACATTTGTTCTCTATCAGACTCTCATTTTTCACTCACACAGGATCATAGATTGCTCTAATACTAGATAATAGATCTAGTTTTATATTTAAATAATGTTTAAAAGTTAAACATAAAATAATCAAATAATAAAAATTAATAAAACTCACACTGTATTATTTCTCCATCAATATTTGAATAGTACATAAGCTATTAAATAGTCAAGATTGACTAACCAACTTCCTATAGAATATGAAGACAAACTAACAATAAACCCATTAATAGAGATACGGGTATAAGTAAAATATATTGTTTCTATAAACAATATATTTTACTAACCAACTAACTATACATGATATATTGTTAATATATCAGTATAACTAATAATATCTAACTACCGACTTATCATACTGTAATTACTATTCAGTAAATAGTAATTTACCTTGCAGTAAAAACATAAATGTGAGTACTAAAGTTAGGCTATCCTTAATATAAAAAATGGAATGCCTAGCTCTCATTTTTCTCTCTAATGCTCCACCTTCTATGCCTTATCAAAACTCCTATCATAGATCTGAGGTAAATCTTCCATGATCAAAGGCTTGAAAGCAAGAGCTTTAAAATCTTTGAAAAGTGTTAAAGAAAGGGACACGAACAAGGGCACAAAAGATCTATGAGTTATAGATATGGTAAGGAAAGATTCTAAAAAAATGTAAGCTTAATGGATGTTTAAAACTCTCAAATACCTATTACCATGTTAGGAATGGTAAAAAAAAACATTCCATGAAGCCAAGATCTCAAGATTTATCAACAAAAACATCAAAAATATACCTGCAAATAAATAAAATGCAACACAAAATAAATCAAATGATTATTCAGAATGAGATAATGAGATGATAGTATAAAGGTAAGCACTTGATTTTATAGGCAAAGAAAAATACTAATATAGATTATCTAACCAATGTGGGATAAATCCTCATATAGAAAAAACCCACTACAAGACAAAATAACTAGCTAATACACTAGTAAATGTGAAAAAATACATAAAATACATACTCTAACAAGCCTTTCAGCAACAAGGAGGTATAAAACTGAATGATAGATTCCTAATTGATATTTTTCAAATGTACAAGAATAAGATGCCATAATTTTTTTTTTTTTAGTATTTAAACCCCCCTCCATTTAATCTAGGTATGCATAAGGATGAAACTACTTTAAAGGAAAAAATGTGTACCTTAACGTGTATAACACACCTTGCCTTTGCTTGATCTCAATTTCAATGTTTTATTGGTGTATGAATTATGGTAGATACTAAAACTAAATATTTATAGCATTTTAGTCTTGTATATTTTAAAAATATCAATAAGGGATCTACCCTTTAGTTCTAGACCTCCCTACTACTGAAAGGCTCACATTCACCATCTTAATATGCCTAAATATTTATCTCTTAGTCTAATCCATATCATTGTGATGACCTAGGTCTTCTATAATACATATAAAGGTTAAAATCTAATAAACACACTTTAATTTTAGTCTTATATCTATACATATTTTTTATCAATCTGAACACTACCAACCGTTGAGGGACACTATTATTGACGATAGTGTCTAGATCCTAATATAGTATCCAATTGCTAAAAGTCATCCAAATTACAAATGATTCGAAAGCTATGGGTCAACAAATTTTTCTTATTTAACCCTACCATGAGATATCATAAAAAGGTGTGGCATAAATATAAGTCTAATCCTTCTCATTCTTCATCTACAAAATACCAAGTAAACACCTACTAATGCTAAATCAATCAATTGTACAATAAAGTTATTCTTCCCTATTCATCCTTATTTTCATACAAAGCATATGATAAGTCATATTATAAGTATGAAGCATTCAAAGAATAGGGATAGTATAATATAATTATGATTAATCTATTTTTCACTTCATTGAGTGTATTCCATTGCTTGTTATTATCTTACTTGCGGAACATTTGAATATGTTCCTTGCTTGTTGGGCCCCATGCCATTGTATATTGTTTTTAAAGTTGAATATGCCATTATATGTTTATTGGACACTTAAATATATCATCCCATTAGATTGTGTGACATTTTAACATGCCCCTTGTATGAGGTCTCTTTGGACCATTTCTTTGCATTACATTGAGTGCTTATGTGTATGTGTTTAATTTCTTCTTGAATTTGTATATATATATATATATATATATATTGACATGTTATCCCTATATGATACATGATTTATACATAGATTATACATCTACCTTATCCTTTTGAGGTAAGACACCTTCTAGATTCTATTTCCCTCACTTCAAAAGGGAGGCACATAAGTAGGGTCTTGTAATATAATCATGACCAACACACTTACATAATTACTCAGTATCTACAAATTTTAATTGGGTCATGTCATAAAGACACGATCTCCACACTTGCACAATATCTAGTTCAGTTTCATGATTTAGATATACACTTAGGTATTAGGTTAGAATCCTATACATTGCACCAATTTTGCATAAATTTGAAACATATTATTTTATATTTATGACACATATACTCTATCTAATACATATTAGAGGTGCATATTCCATGTTATTTCATAGAAAACACAAACTTTACTAATTATTCTATTCACTAGGACACACCAATTATACTAAGATGTATTGTTATTAAGCCTTTTCTACTACAAAAATTGGTTTATTTTATAGGTTGAATTGATTAATCCATTAAAACTCACTATATTTATATATTTGATTTATTAAATCATCTAATATCACCATATTTATAGGACGAATTGATTAAATCACTCACCCTCACCATATTATATATATTCACACTTGAGTTATGCGATTGAGATATAATTATCTCAATTTCCATGGCATAACTCATCCTTACATTGGATTGAGGGAATAATAACTTACAATATCCATCTTAAAATATATAATGTTTAGGTATAAACCTTTTTCATCTCTAATGCTTCATAAAAAAACATCTTTACCAAATCAAAGCATCAAGAGAAAACATGGCTGCATCGACACACAGGTGTACTCCTTACTTGCTCTCTTTATTTTATAGAATTTTATTTATTTCAAATTTCATATTATATGCATTTATTTATCCTATAACATGCCTTTGGTTACAGTTCATACACCAACAAAACACTCAAAGTATACTCAAGAAAAGTTAGGGTGTGTTATACACACCCAGACACATTTCTTTCCATTAACCTAGTAACTTCATCCTTATGAATTACTAGATTAAATGAGGGAAATGTAGATAATAAAATTAAATATTTATAGAATCTTATTCTTGTACATTTGATAAATATAAATTAGGTCTCTACCCTTCAATTTTAGACCTTCTTACTACCAAAAGGCTCGCATTCACCATTTTATCTTGCCTAAATGATTATCTCTTAGTCCAATCCATATCATTTTGATGACCCAAGCCTCCTATACTAAAAAAAAATATTAAAACATGATAAAAATCCTTCATTGGTATTTTTATATCAATACATGTTTTCTATCCTTCTAGACACTACCATCAATGATAGTGTCTAGATTCTTGTCTAGTGTCTAGTTTCCAAAAGCCATCCAAATTACAAATGATTTGAAACCTAAAGATTGCTTTATTTATCTTATTTAAACCTACCATGAGACATTTTTAAAAGGTGTGGTCTTAATACATTTATAATCTTTCCCATTCCTCATCTAGAAAATACTAAGCAAACACCTATTAAAGCTAAATCAATCAATTACACAACAAATCTATTCTTCCCTATTTTCATATCATTACATGCATCATCATATACTATATTTCACCCTTGTGCACACACTTTCCCACACATAGGGGAGAACTACATAAGTTTGGAGTCTTTCTTAGAGTTTTATATATGTAGGCAATGCCCTTTTGACAAAGGTGTTTTTGGAGTCATCTCAACATTGTGATTCCACTAACCCATTTTATCAAATATATTCAAAGGGTGAAGAGATAGGTTTTTATCAATCATGAAGAATGACAAACATATATCCTAGATCTGATTACATCAATAAAAAAGTGATAAAAATCCAAAAATAATGAAGTTGGTTTCATCTTAATCTAGTCATTATTCTATATTAGACACCTACATCACTAAAAAAATGTAAATCCTAGAATATGATGACTAATCCTACATATTTTACACATGTTTCTAGTCTAGATCTAATGCACACAGTAAACTAGCTAATTACCATTGTTTATTATTTATTTTAATATATTTTAATAGTCATACTTTACTATTTTTAGTAATCTTAGTTGTATAAATTCAAAATATTATTTCTCTAAGTTTTTTATTAATTAACATGCTTTAGATTAGTTTATCACTCTTGCGCTTGAGATATTTATATATTCTTAACCCTAACCCCATATATCTAAAAATTTAGCATTAAATTCATGTAATCAAGAGCATATTACAGTATAAATTAGTGCATATAGTCTAAAATTTGAAATAATTGAAATGTCTGAAAAGAAAGAGAATAAGGAAGGAGTACACATGTGTGTTGCCTCTTGATGCTCTGACTTAGTAGAAATTCTTCATTATTAAGAATTGGAGCTAGAAAAGGTTCGTACCTAAACCTTGAAGATTTGAAGAGGGAGATTGGAAGCTATTATGCCACCAATCTGGTGGAAGGGTGAGTTATGATATGGCAATTGAAGTCATTATATCTCAATCACACAACTCAAGTGTGAGTATGTAATATGGTGAGAGAGTGATTTAATCAACTCATCCTATAATATGGTGATATTGGATGATTTAATCATTCCAATATATAAATATGGCGAGGTTAAATGATTTAATCACTTTAACCTATATAGTGAACCAATTATTTCAACAAAAAAAGATTGATAACAATACATCATAGTGTAATTAGTGCATCTTGGTGAGTAGTATAATTGGTAAAGTTTGTAATTTTTAGTGTAATAACATAGAATATGCACCTATAATATGTATAAGATAGAGTATATGTGTCATAAATATGAAAAATTATGTTTCAAATCTATTTAAAATTAGTGCAATGTATAAGATTTTGACCCAAGTGTATATCTGAATCATGAAGTTGAACTAGGAATTGTGCAAGTGTGGAGGTCATCCTTATGACATTCCCCCACTAAAATCTAGAGATACTAAAAAGGTATACAAGTGTGTAAGTGTGGAGGTCTTATCTTTCTGACTTGCCCCCATTGAGATATGGAAACTAAAAACATGTATAAATGCGGAGGTTAGGTATTTATGACATGCCCCCATTAAAATTTACAATTGTGAATAAAGTGGAGGTTATGATTCTATGACATGCCCCCATTTTTGAGGTAATGGATATATAATTTGTAAGGTACCTTACCTCAAAAGGATAAGGTAGTTGTATAATCTATGTGTGAATCATGTAGCATATAAGGATATCATGTTGAAGTAGATATATTAATGAGGCTCATAGTATGTGGTCACATCAAATCCTAAGATGTATGATATAGATCATGACAATGTCTAGAGAGTAACAATACACTCATCAAAAAATCAAGCACATATATAAGAGTGCTCAATGTAATTAAAAATAATGGTCTAAGAGGACCTCATACAAGGGGAATGTTCAAATGTCATACAATTGAAAGGGATGGCATATTTAAATATCTAATCCATATAGAATGACAAATTCAAATGTCCAATCAACATATAATGTAACATGGGAAAACAAGCAAGGAACATGTTCAAATGTTATACAAGCAAGACAATATCAAGAAATGGAATACACTGAAGGAAGTGAAAAATAGATAAAGTATAAGCAACTAACATAAGCATATCATACTACTCCATGCATATGTGTGTTAGAAAAAATGTTATTAACATAAAATATCAAGTACACTATGAAAAATATGAGCATGGATATAAACATGTGTAAGCATTAATATTTAAGATAAAAAATGATAATGTAAAAATGATCATAAAATATATGTAACCTGTATCAATAATGATAAATAAAAATATATTCCCACAACGTAGTGCGATACGTGAGAAGAGGAAAGGTCTAATGTTTATAGGTGCAAATATCATGTGTCTAGGTATGCTTGTATCACACTCAAAAGATGAATGAAACATATGTGTATATTAAAATAAATGATATGTTATCTACTAACATAAATCAAATAACATAGATGTCAAGGAGCTACTAAGACATGGAAATGCTAAATATTTTTATATTTTTGAATTATTTGAATGTTTTTATATTTTTGGAATATTTGAACTTCTTCGATCAAGATTCATTAGATGAATCATATTTATCATGATTGTAACATTATTGAAATTAATCATCTTCATCATGATATGAGGGTTTTGAGAGGTATAAAGACATAACATGCTTTTATTCTCTATTTTCTTGTTTGGTATAATCATGATCACCATCATGTTATATGTGAACCAATATTTCCTTGTGGTAAAATGAAATGCCTTATTGATTTTGATCAATTTTAGCTTCCATTTTATATAGGTAAAATGAACCCAATGTAAAGTTATGTTGAGTTATATGTGGCATGACCCATTCTTCCTTTTAAACAACAAATGGTACACAAAAAATTGGTGATATTATGTATCCTAATGAGTCTTTCCAACTTCTTTTATTATGTAAGTACTAGATGGTATAACCAAATTTTTACAAATGTATTTCATTACAAAAATTTTCTTTCTCTATAGGATTAATATGGTTATGATGAAAATAAGCTCCACCCATGAATACTGTAATTATTAAATACTTTTTGAGAGGATGATTATTTATTGGTGAATTTGGAAGTTTTTGTGGAGTATGTCCATTTTGTATTGGTCCCATGTTGAGTAAAATTTTTAAAGGTTTAATATTAAAATTTGGGATTCCACATGTTTGTTTATTATATTCACTTAGTAATGCATTCCCATCATATGTATTATGAAAAATTCATTTATACTTTATAGGATATAGATTTAGTTTTTTGTTATATTTGAGTAGGAAGCATGCATATCTATGCACATCCATGTAAATGTGGGTGAATGAGGTTTAGCATTTTTTTAATCCCTATATTTTAGTGGAGGAATGAGACCTTTACTAAATAGGAATTTTAGCTCCAAATTTTAAGGTAGATATGCTAAGGTATATTATGAATTTTAAAATCAAATAAATTAATATTGAAGAGATAAATCATCATTTTGTTTTAAGTTTTGCTAATATTCCAATGTAAAATTTGGCACGTTATGTGTATTAAAAACCTAAGAAGGAAACATCTTCTAATTGTTTGAATGTAGCTAAGGAACTATTTGGTAAACTACATAACCAATTGTAAGCTTCATCCATAAGGCTCATATGAAATTATTTTAACAGTATTTGCTCATCTTTAGCCTAATTTTATAGAGAATGTACATATTGAAGTATATGTTATAAAGTATCTTCATGCCCAAAAAAATAAAGGCACTATTGAAATGATAAACTATTATGGATAAGGATATTAAACTACATAATTTTTAAGAGGTTTGTTTTGGATAATATTATCAATAGTAGTAGCAATGTAATATGACATTTGTACTTTGATAATTAAAACATGTCTTTGGAGCTCTCCCATGGTACTCATCATAGACATGAGATAAGTAGTAGGAATTGTTGAAGTTTGCAAAGATGTAATCATTGGGTGAAATTCATCATTTGTTTGGAACATGTGAATAATATATATCTCATCATTATGAGCATTTTGTTTGTGCTTTACATCACTTGGAATATTTAAAATTTTTGGCAATTTATCTTCACTTGAATGTTTTGGAATTTTTGGAGATGGTGCATCTATTGGAAATTTAGGAACCTTTGGTAAAGGTGGGTTATGTAAATTTTTTGTCATACTTAGTAATGGTACCTCATTTGAAAAATTTGGTAATGATATATCATGTAAGAGTTTTGGAACCTTTGGTAAGTATGCTCAATTTGAATATTTTGGAACTTTTGGTAATTGCACATTGTTTGGAAATGTGATAACTTTTGGTAATTGTGCATTTGTTTGGAGTTTCAAGAAAGCCATGATATATTTGTGAATATTGTAACAATTTTCATGATCAAAAGATGGAAATTTTGATTTATTATTATACATGATGAGTGCATTATTTGTAAATTTATGAATCTTTGGTAATTGTATTGTTTTGCATGGAGCAATATTTCCATCATTTTTATTTGTAAAGAGGTTATTATATACTTGTGAAACTTAAAAAAAAATTAATAATTAAATAAATTAATATTGGCCCATGTGTATCCAAATTCATTTTAGAAGGTCGAGGAACATGTTGACTATCACCACAATGTGATGACCTACCTTGTTGGTTATTAATAACATGGACCATGAAAACTAACATAGGCCTTCGGTGATTGTTGGAAGTGGGATGGTAGTTATTAGAACCTTGAGAAGTAAGTTTTACAATATAAGGTATCAAACATGCCATTTTTTTATCTCAATTTTAATATTTAAAATCATTTATATGCAATATCTATGGCTTGACAATGTATTCCTCTTCTTTCTCATAGATTATGCTTGATTTTTTTTAAATGCAATGGGAGATGCCTTTATTTTATCTTTGGTATTTGGTGTATGTGTAATAGAAATTTATGGTCATGAAGAAAAATATAAGGAGTAGGGGTTCATGGAACCCATCTTTGAGTGTTCTATGGTTTCTTTGGAGTAGTAGTAATTAGAACATGTATAGTTGTTTTAAGTAACTAAGTATGTTGTGTAGGAGTAGATGAGGATTCTATGAATTTTATTATATATCTATGGTGTAAATGCCTATCAACTATGGGCCACCTAGGAAAAGGGTCTACCTATTATCTACCCTTTTGTGGAGGATTTACCTTAGTAGGTTTGATAATTAGTTGTCTTAAAATAAACTTCTCTTGTTCAAGTGGATGTCCATATGAAATTTTGGTATGAATGTATTTAATACACACATGCATTATGGAAGGTACTACATGAATTTTATGTATCCAAGATCATCCCAATAATATATCAAATACTCATGTGTATGGTATAAATAAAAAGGAGGTAACCACATGTGCTGAACCAACCTGTAAAGGTAAATCAATCTCACTAATAACATGGTGTGATGTCCCATTCAATGCTCTAACCATTTTTATCAAAAGGTACAGATCATCATGTGTATATCTAAAATATGTAAGTAATGTTATACTACATACATTATCACTATCACCATTATTTATCATAACATTATGTATAGATTGATGGTCAAGGTGTGCTCGAATAAATAATGAATGGAGATCTAAGTCATCATCCACTATTTTATTGTCATCAAATGTAATAGGTCTCTGAACCATATGAGGTATTGTGTGTGTATAAGTACCAATAATCATATATAATGGCTGCCCATAATGTGATATAGGAAGATATGCATTATATGTAGTTTTCACTTCTATATATTTCTTATAATGATCTTGCAAAGGGTTGTTAAATATTTTCTAATTATGGTGATCACTAGGTTGTGAACCTGAATCCTTTAGAGGATCATCAAAGGTAATATTTTTGTCATTAATAAGTTCTTGAATATTATGCAAGGTAAAACATCTATTTATATATGCCTAGGGCCTTAGTGATAGTCATAATATACATTAGCATCATATCCTTTGAGTATAGGTCAAGTCATATCAATATATATGAAAGGAGGGAGAGATATGAGATTCTTAGGTAATCATGTAAATTATCTTTTAGGTGCATTGGATAAGATGAGTTTGTTAAGTTATTGTGACACTATATTAACCATTGTGGTTCTTTCCTTTTTAGATTCTATAGGTTTTACTTTGTAGTTTAGTTTGACATGAAAATTTGGTATTGAATGTAGTCAATGCGTTTACTACATACCTAATATTATTCAATGAAATAAGTTTCATTTGATGATATCGAATAATATGGCATAAGTCATCAAAATATTTGAACTTTTGAAAATAATGGACTCATGTAATGGGAAACAAGCTTTTCTTAAAATTGGAATTGTCATTTTAGCCAAAATTGTTTTATATCTCAAAACATATTCATTGGTTCCTTGTTTGATCTTTAAAATTTGAGCATATGAAATCTTTTCAATGATGTTGATAGAGAAATGTGCTAGGAACTAATCAACTATAGGTTTGAATTCTCTTAGTGATTAGAGTAGTAAATCACATAACTATTATAAGGCATAATATTTTAGGATCCTTGGAAATAATTTGGTCAAAATTTTATCATTGGAGGCATAATCACGACATGCCATTTAGAAGGATAGGAGATGTTGTTCATGATCAGCCTTGCCATCATAAAATATGAGCTTGAGTGCAACAAAACTAGATGGTAAAGGGTGCAAATATATTTCGAGTGTAAGGGATTATGTAACACATCCATGAATTTTTTTAGTGGTGAATATTTGTTAATTAATAAATATTTTATTTTTCAAAGTTGGCATTTGGTAATTTTATGGGGTATATGATAACGTAAAATCACCTAAATTTTAGGGTATAATTTAAATTTAAGGTTTAGATCACCTAATTTTAAAAATAAATTACGTATAAATGTATATCATTGGTACCAATAAATCCAATCTAGGGGAATTCATCACTATATATATTGTATTCACTCCTCACGTACAAACTATCTCAAACACCGATACCCATTGTCATTCTTATGCAACTAGTAATTGGGTAATAATAACCATGTGATTTTGTGTTGGGAGTCATACTTAACTATCGAATGAATATGCCATGTATTCAGACATTTATGCTATGCAGGTGAATGACTGTACTATTGAATCATATGGCTATAATATGCAGTTAGATGATTGCAAAATGTAGTTAGACAACTACAATATGTAGTCAAATGATTGTATGGCATAGTTGGACATCTACATAGGATAGATAGAGGATTGAATAGTGTAGTCAAATGACTGCATAGTGCATTTGTATGACTAGATTATGTAGTCAGATGATTGCATTATGTAGTCAGACAACTTCATTATATAGTCAGAGAATGTTAAGGCATTAGAGAAATTTAAAAAAAAAACTATTATCTTATTTTAGCCTAAGGGAAAACACAAGTATAAATATTAAGTTATAAATTGTTATTATTTATTCATTACTATTAGGGTTCAATAATAATCAATGTCTACAACCATTTTGCATGAAAAATCTAATGATAATGTGATCAAAGATAAGACTCCATTGAAATACATACCTGGGTATGAAATACCAAATAGATGTACTAAATATTATTTGATTTACTATTATATTATTTATTTATACTTTTATTACAATCTTTATTAATAATTAGTCTACAACTATTTTGCATGTAGAACCCAATGATAATAGTTTTGAAGAGATGCCTCCACTAGAATATGTCTCTAGATATCAAATTCCAAACAGAGGTATAAAATATTATATGATTTATTATAGTGTTAATTTTTTACACTTTCATATTAAGGACCAATTTTTAATAATAATTACAAGATATATACCCATTTTTCAAGCAGAACCCATTAATAACCCTTTTGAAGATATGCCTCCACTAGAAGACATCCCCGAGTATGAAATGCCCTCATAGAATTCAAGGAGATCATCATGGATGTTGATAATGAATACTCAACACCACCAAATGATATTTTTATTCAGCCAACACAATCTTTAGTTGAAAGAAGCACTAAAAAACTATGCAAAAAAAGAAAAGTACATGGATAATTGGAAGGTCATGGAAGCTAGCTGAATTTTAGTTTGTATGTATTTGAAATCTATTTGAGTTAAATGTAATTATGTGATAAATATATTTCTATTTTATAATTGATTTTTTTAACATTATTTTATGTTTCTATTTGATTTATTTAACAATTATTTATGTTTATGTTTTTTTTTAAAATTTTGCATGTATGTTTTAATTGTAATATATAGCATTCTAAAATAGTAAGTTATAAAAAAAAATATTTATTGTATTATGTTCTTTTCCATTTTTACAAATTTAAACAAAATTTAGATTGTTAAATAAAAAGAAATAATAGTGAACCTTACAATAAACCAATTGAAGAATTCATTGATTGATTAGACATTATTGCATAATCGCCCACTAAAATTCTAAAGTCTTAAAATATTTTATTGATTCAAATTAAAAAAACCATGTACATCTATAAAAATAAACAATACAAGTGTGGAAGCCAAAATTACAAAATATATTATTTAGGATCAAAGCAAAATACAAACTAAAACCAAAATAAAAACAAAATACAATACCAAATAACACTAGAAATTTCATTATTTTTTAAAATAAAAACAAAATACAATACCAAATGACACTAATATCATAAAACAAAAATATAATGCCAAATAGAATTTCATTATTTTTCAGACACTTGGGTGTTTGTCTCCATTCCCTAAATAGCCTGATCATCTACTTGGCTAGAAGTAGTGGCCTTTGAAAGGATCCCTTACTTCATAAGATCTTTTTCTATACTATTGATATTTTTAAGACTTACCCTTTCATCTGCAACATCATCTCCAGGTGAAATCAAGGAAAGATCCTTTTTAGCTTTCTCTTTAATTAATATTTTAGGGTCCAAGCCATGTTTTTTAATGATTTTATTCAATGTATTATTCTACTTGTTCATTAAAATAAGTTTTTAATTGAAAATAATGGCTGTAGATATACTTTTTCATGTACTATTCAAATGCATGTCAAGGACAACTTGATTCTTCAAATGATTATATTTTGACTATAAATGAGAAAAATATATTAATTAGTTAAAAATTATAATTAAATTTTAGTTAAAAAATAATAAACAAAAACTTACCATGACTTTTTCTTTTTCTACATTCATGATATCCACAAGGATTTTATTTTTGCTCCATTTATTGTAGTATGCTTGGCATTTTGCATTAAAATTATCAACCTATTTAACATTATATTGATAACATTATCATTAACATTGTTACTCATTGTAATACTACTATAAACTACTTGGTTGAATAAAACATCAATTTTTATAGGCTGATGTTCAACCATTACATACAACTGATTGTGTTGGTTGTGGTTTTGAAAATGCACATTTATTTTTGATATCAATACTTTTGACTTATACTCCCATGTTATTAATTCATCAAGGTTATTAATAATACATTCATTAACAAAGGCCTTAATACTATCTACCAATAGATTAGAAATTGGAAAAATGTGTGTTGGTCATCATTTTGTAGAGTATCCTCAGTGGTGCCTTTGTTAGGTGGACTGTCAGGGGTAGACCAAGACTATGATTACTCTACTAGCTGGGATCCCTATCTTATATCATGAGGATTAAAATATGTCATGAAGGTTCCACTATCAATACCCAATAACTCCTCATCAAGATCAATATTTTTAAGCAATACTGTAGTTTTTAACATACTAGGGAGATTTTCGGTCAAAACTTTTGGAAACTCTGATGATAAAAATTACAATTTTCCCCCACACTCTGTTGGAAATGTTAAATTTTTCCCTCTTCATATATTTATAGGGTGGGGTGGTGGTAGTGGTGGTTGGAATTGGGAATTTCTCCTTTGAAAAGGAGAGGAAGAAGGCCCTGTAAATTGGAGTAAAATTAAAAAAATATAAATCCTTTATTAGCACTATTAATTTCATTCCAATCACAATCTATTTTGCCAAAAATAAAAACTTTGAATTATTTCATGCACCTTGTTTTATTAGTTGAAAATGAACTTTAGAAGTTGTAGCCAATGTTGGTTGCACTATAAAATGTGCTACTGTAAAAAGAAAAGATATTTTAAGAATGACAATGATAAACTTATTTTTGTTAACTAAATTAATGTTGAGATTATGTATCAAGTTATATCAATAACATGAGGGGAAGGTTGACTAATAACTAGAGTCACAATCAAATTATGAATGCATTTTCTCCTTTGCAATGCTTGCATTAGAGATGATTCTATGTCACCCTCCATGTTTGTATCTGCAGTTGCCTCATGGTGTTGATGACCCTTTATTGTTGCATTTCTTCTTGAAATAATTTAAGATAATATTTTTGAAATAAATAATGAGAATATTTTTAGCTTTAAAAAATTAGTAGTTATTTAATTATTTGAAAATAATAATAGTGCAATGTAATATAGCCTCTTGGTCATCCAGGGAGAGTGAGTAAGTAAATATTTGATGATGAAGATTTGTTGGAACAAGTACGACTTTCAAGTCATAAAAATACTCATTATATAATGCAATAAGAAAATTCAAAGAAGAACATGTGAAATTTTCATTTTGAATGGTAGAATTCACATCATCACTGATTTTTTTCAAAAGTAATGAACACCAATCGAATTGTTGACCATGAGGAGTATGCATAATATAAACAACTGCCCAGTAAGGAATGCTAAAAAGCTTTCCATACAATATAAATTTGGCCTAAATTAGTTCAATCATCCAAATAGAAAATTATTTTTCACCACTTCAACTTTTAAGTCCCCTTCCACCATGACTTTGGGGACCTATAATGAAAAAAAACATTAACACGTTAAGAAAATGTGATTAGGAGATGTAAATCAAGTCTAAAAAATTAATGAATTATAAAATGAAAAACATACTACCATCTAGATGCAATGCATAAATGGACTCCAAATATATCTTATCATCATCGATTAATATTTCCCTCATTACGACCTCTTTTGTGTCCTTATATGGTAGGCTTGTTAATCTGTGGATGTCTTCTAGAGTGATTCCAAAAGAAATAGAACATGAGATCAAGTGAAGAGTAAATATTTATGTGGAACTATAAAAGTTTAATAATAGAGAATTTAGAAGATGAGTTTATCTTTTGTATTATGACATGTAGATAATTCATCTAAAGTTTCACTAGTCGATCCACTTCGTGTATGTATCATCTTGCTCAAGAAGTCATAGGATCCTAGTGCACATGAGTTTTTTGAATCTTTGTTTGGAGGATTCAATATCAAAACTTGTGCCAGGAGAGGTTTGGGAAGTCATGGATGTTAAATTTGGTGCTTTGTAAAATTGGGTGAGGATGGAGAGCAAGGATAACTAGAGAAAATAAGTTCCTTTAAAAAATTGGATGAGGATGGAGAGTAAGTGTAGTTGGAGAAAAAAATTGAAAAGTGACAAATGGGATGCATGGATGCCTTATATAGGAAATTAGATGGGGATAGATTGGTGACAACAAGGTGCATATGGATGATAATAGTACACAATTTAATGACTATACCATGAAGCTAGACTTTTTTGTTATGCAGGTAGATGACTGTGCCATACAATTAGATGATTATAATATGTAGTTAGATGAATGCAAGATGTAGTTGGATGATTGCAAGACGTATTTAGATGACTATGCCCTATAGTCAGATGATTACATCATGAATTCAAATGAATTCACAATGTAATCATGTAACTACACAATACATTCAGGTGACTGTATAATATAGGTAGGTGATTGAATAGTGCATTCAAATGACTAAATCATATAGTTAAGTGACTACACAACATAGTTGGGTGAATACATAGTATAGTTGGATGCTTGTATTATGTTGTATGAATTTAGGCAATCATTCTTGGTATTGTATTTGCCATATGCCACCTCCTAATTCACCTATAATATTATACGCCTTCTAACTTTATTTACCACCATTGTGAAATTTATTTTCCTGGTGACCTCTAAGTTTTTTTAACTATAAGCCACTAAAATTTTCCCTAAACACATATTGTGAATCAATAACATACAATGATTTCATATATTTTTTTCTCAATAGTGATAAACTTAGCTTTCAAAAGTTTTATAGTTTGTACAATATCTTGCATATTTTGATCACCAAGGTTTGTGTAATGAACCCAATTTTTCCCTTAAAATAATAGATTGTTTAGATAATTATATAAACTAGAGGATTTATCCTCAACTAGGATCATAAAAGGGTTTTCATAATATAAATACTTTAGGAATAGGTCTTCTTGAGCAGACCTTATAATAAAAGGGATTTAGCCCTCACTATATATTGAGCTCATGATTATTAAGGGTATTATTATACTCTTATAAATTTTGATTTAAACATATGTATGTGATTTTTCTTCCTCATAATATCGACTAAACCAAAATTATCATAAATATTACATACCATGCAGAAGTGTAGTGAACAACCAATTCTAACTTAAAGGAATATATTCCAACTTAACAATAATATGATTAAAAATCAGACCCTGATAGTTAAGATAATCATAATATGCTTGAGTATTTTAATTCCATAATTTACAAGTCAATGAAACAAGTATTCATTTCCTAATAGACCTTAACTTGTGAGTAATATTATTTATCATTTACATAAGCATCATATTATCATTAACTGAAATGGCATAAATTATTAATAAGAATTTGCATTTGCTTACCAATGTATTTCACATAAAAGTAATATCATCTACACAATGCTAGCCAACCAAATATATTACATTTGATATTAAGGTCATTGCATCTTTCACATGTCCTCTATATATAAGTTAATTCTCATGGAAATAATAAAAATAATTATCAAATTCAAAAACCTTTTAATACATATCAATAAGAAGAATCCCATTAGGGTACCATTAAAGTTACACCTCTAGGAACCATTAAACCATTGAGGGTAAAAATTTAGGTTCACATTTAAGATCAAAATAAACATAACAAGGACTCTCTCTCTCTCTCTCTCTCTCTCTCTCTCTCTCTCTCTCTCTCTCTCTCTCTCTCTCTCCACCATATGTCATATCACATAGGTTCTAGTTTGAATATCAAGAAGCTTATGGCCTTGCTAACTTCCAACAATATATATTTAAATGAATTGCATATAATATTATACATTTAATAAAATCATATTCATATATCAACAACTATATTAAATCAGTATGCTCATGTTCTATTTTCCCTAAATAAATAAAATAACATAACTCCAATAAAAAGAGGAATTTATCACCAATAAATGTGTTTAAAATTTAACATGAAAAACACCATTATCAATCGTTTCATTACAAATTAGAGGTTGTCAAGACAATACTACCATAAAATTAAATGGAACCAATTAATTACAAAAGAAATATGAGTGGAACCCAATTGTTCTCACAAGATGATAACTTATTATTACAAATTAATTTCCATTGGACTTACCAATATATATCTTAAGTAATTTACTAATGTGCATGGATGCAATGGTAATAACCCATTTTACTATGTGAGTCACCTTTAATAGAACATTTAGATAAATAATAAATATGAAAGGTTAGAAATCCAAAAACTAAGATTAATTTATAACCAACACTGATATTTCCTTTTGTAACTTATACACAATCAATAAGAATTAAATATGTAGGCAATGCATTCAACATGACTAAATATCATTCTTAATTTTCTCCATGAAACATAATACCAAAGTATTGCATATTTGATACTTACATTTGATAATTATTTTGTAAACCCATTGTACAATTTAAGCAAGAAAAATTATGATTATTACAAAGTATAATAAAATCACATAATTCACGATGATTAGTATTTCTAAGAAATATTATATTTATATCTATCAAGTTATTTAACAAACCATTATCTCCATCGAATCTATTACCAACTTTCCAAATAATACTAGACTACATAAGAATGCATAAATATGACTTTCTAGAATATATTCATCTCATTTCGATTCAATCAAAAAAAAAGACAAGGCATCAAAAAGACTTGAACTCAAACTAAATATTCTCTTAGATTCATTAGTCAAGTAATACAACACAAGCCAACTACCAAAAAATGATTATTCCAAAGTATAAGCTTAATCTTATTTAGTAGACAATAACAAGGTTCTAAACTCATACCCAATCAAGATATGTAACCCTTTATAATTTTATTAAAATGAAATAAAATTTCATAACCAAATTCTACATTTGTAAATAAGATATGCCTATGCTAAACAAAAATGTACACACAAATAAGTGAACTTTAAGTTTAGACAAGACATCAAAATTACATCCTAGACGTACACATAATGTAAATATAAAGCCTTAGCTCTTAACTCAAGTTTAGTTAAAATGAAATGAATTAAAAATAATTCATGATAATAATAAAACAATACACCAGTTACTGTGCAATCTCTACCTCTGTAATGTTTCTATATATACATAGAATCAATAAAACTATCACAATCTTTCTCAAATACATTTACAATATAGATGTTGAGAGGAATATTAAAATTTAGAATAAAAAAGAATTAATCAAAATAGAATCCAATAATTCATTTCACCACCAGTTTAAGCCCCACAAATGTCTTGAAACACATTAGAAATGGCATCCACATTCATCGAGTGTTCTAAATCCATAAAAAAAATTCCAATGAGCCCTCCATAAGTGACACTAACCACCCCCAACCATCAGCTTGATGGTGGAGTTTGGCTCACATTGTAATGGATAGATTCTAAGTTTCTAAAAAAAAAAAAGAAAAAACTCCAAGGGAAACAACATAACCCAATAATATCTAAAAAATACATATTAATTCCTAGAATGACATTTTATATGGTTACTCAACCCACATTCTAGTCATGAACACATATCCATTCATTTTTCAACTAAAATACTTAGGAAACCAAAAATCCCAAAAAAAAAGACTCGACAACAATCTTGGGTGTGACCCTGTATTATAACCATATGTATTGACCCAAAAGGATGTAAAAATAAAATGTAAACACACCAAATATAATTATCATATGCCTTTAACACTAAGTCTAATGGCTCAACAAAACAATCATTAAAACCAAATACATAACTTACTTTTTTGGTCGAGCACAAATAATATTTTATTTATTTTTACCTCACCTTTGCACAATAGAGAGCCCTTTTTTCCTTATTTCCTTCACAACATGTGTTTATTTTTACATAGGTTGTATTCTCTCCTTTATTCCAAGATGAGTTCCATAACCTCCGTGACTAACTACCACTTTACATGATAATGCCTCAAGCCATGGATAATCATAATGGTGGTATCAATATAATGTTCCCCCGTATACCCATTCTTCAAGTGAAAAATAGTAGAATATCCATCATTTTCTCTACCATAACGTTTCCTACCTAGCCATTCAAGCTCTGAGGAACAAGCAATGGTGAAAAAACTTCCACAAGTTTTGTGGCAGTAGTTAAGTTTTATGCCTTACTCACCATTTTCACAAAGTTATTGAAACAAACACAATAATAAGAACTCTATCGATAATTAAAACCAAAGATTCACACAACCCTACATCAACCCCTAGCCTCATTACCATGTTTTATGTGGGTTAATTCCAAATCCATCGATAACCATAACGATCAATAATGAAATTCATAATACTAAGGTCTAAGTGATCAATGATTAACAAAATCAAATAATGACCTCAAGACCCAAGAATAGCCATAAGACCATCATACCCAAAATTCTATGACCCTTAGCAATAGAGCAAATAACAAAGACTTCTAAGATGACAAGTGACAAGACAAAGTGAAAACAAAAATTTAAGTAGTCTCCATATGTTTATGTATTGATCCAATGATATTAAAGTAATTTCATTTCTTTCATCATGGATTTGTTAAAACAAAACCATTTCTCCATAAAGGCAACCCACTAGACAAGTAACCAAGATGATAATAGAAAATATAGTCAAATAACTAAAAAAAGTCACATTGGAACTCTTGTTTTTAGTTTTCATTATCAAATTATAACCGACTACCACATGAAATTACCTACCAGACAGACCTCGTCCGCCAAGTCTAGCTCATGGTAAATCCTACAGGCATAAAAAAAAACATCATCAATAGCCATCAAACAATATATAAGACATATTACTAAATAAAAATAAATTAAAATAAACAATTGAAACATAATAAGGTATCATAGTCATTTCAGAATAATTATGTAATAAACTAATAATCACGTATCTAATCTAATCCATGTTATGATCACATAACCAACCAGCATATAAATGTTGCATAGTAACCATAGTAAACTATAGTTTCAAAAAAATTTCAGATTGGGTCATGATAATTTGAAGTTTGAGAAGTCACCAAAGGGGATGTAAACATGGTTTGAGTTGATATAGGCATTGAAACAAGTAATTGGGTTGAAGTGTTAATGGTTCCTATTGTCACCAAATATTTCACCCTAGAGGAGGGGGTGCTCAAGCCTCCTATAAATTTGGGCAACATGGGAATACTTCTAGGTATGTGGGTTTATCTATAGTAGAAGTAGACCTCTAGGTTTAAGGGCTAGCTCCTTGAATATACCTTGAAATGCTTATCATCTAATTAACTAGTTTCTTGTGGCAAAAGAGATGGAAATTTCCATGAAATGAAACTACTCTAAATGGGTGATACACTAGAAGGATTTCCACAAGACCATCATACTTCTATCACAATGAAACAATACCTATAAACCAACTTTGTAGTCCTAAGAAATTCTAACATAAGTGTTTCTATATAGAGGTGATATGCATGAGACAACACAAGGCAAGTGAACTAGAAGGTAGATTACAAACTCTAAGAACAATTTTACATTTGAAATGATCCTAACACACTATCTACACTCTATATGACTTGTTATAATAGGAACAACTTTCATCAAGCATGAAAATATTGAGAGAAAGCAAGGATAGATGAATATCTCTTAACCATTCACTATACATCTCTTTGCACACTTAGACAAATGTTTATAAACTCAAAATTAGACTTACATTTATTTTTCAAAGGCAAAATACAATGTCAATCCAGGATGGCTTCACCATACATGGTGTGGTATTAGTCTACAAGAGCCAAAATGGCTAATACTTATATAATTTAAGACAGAAGTGAGAAGAAATAAGTCCAAGAGTCACTAGACCATGTGTTAATATGAGAAATAGAGTTACACATGAAGGATAGAGAAATTTGGAATGTACCATGCAAGGTCTACTTGGACAAATGTCCCTCAAAGCATGAAACTCCTAAAATTTAGTGTATGATTCCTCATTTATTTGAAAATAAATTACCTTCATCATTGCACTAAGATGGAGGGGTTGTATACATGATCCAACATGCATTAGAGGTGTCCCTAATCATCAAGATTATTTTGGGCATGAGTTATCACTTCCTATAGTCCAAATAACCTTTCTTTCACTCACCTTACACACTTGGCACCAAAGTTGCCTTCGATTTTCCAAACTAGTCCATACAAAGGAGCGTATGACATTTATAAAGATCCCTCATGGCCTTATATTCATTAATAATACATTAAAATGCCTCCCACTTAGAGTTTTCACCTTCTCACTTGCTTGTTCACTATCCCAATTTGGAATGGTTGATATGAAGGCACTTTTAGAGGCACTTCTGAGATTAGATGAAGCATGAAATGAAAATTTTGAGTTATTTTAAGTCCAAATATCTCTGCCAAAGTGGATTTCATCATTTTAAACCCTTTTATACCTGTAAAACATGAAAAATAGTCTAGAAAATATATTTTACACCCTATCCATATAGGTAGGGTACAACTCAGTATGATGGGGAGGAGACCTAGGGAGTCTTATGCAAGATTAAATTATTTACCAAGCCATTCTATGCCACTTGGATGCTTCTCTTCCTTCATTTTTCCAATTGGGTCACTACTAGTTGTTTTAGAGGGTTTAGAATCATTTTTCCCTCTAAGGTTTGTTCATACAAGTCTAACATTATAAATCTAAATAAATTCCACAAAAGCATTTCTCAAGACCTTCTTCAACATCCCCCAAGTCCTCACATTCCCATGAAAAGTGTCCATATGGGTGTGAGCATCTCAAGTTAGCCTCTCGAGTTTTGTTCTCCATCATGCATACCCTATGGTGGTATTAAGATAAAAAATGGATTATTTGTGGTTTCATTTACATTACAACATTTATAACACACCTTATATCTTCCTATAAACATGTTCCAATGAATTATAATGTCTATCTAGTGTTAAAAATGATACTAAACCCCCAATTGGGCTTTAGGCCTAAACTAGACCTAGTAGGTTTACCTACATACTTGTAGGTTTGGACATCCTTATTTGGTTCCTAACCACTGTACATTATTTTTCTTGTTTTTACATTTCCATCAAAACTCTCAACATCTTATTTCAATGTTTCATAAACCCTCAACCTACCTTCTTCTCCTTTTCATGACCAACCTATAGGATTTGTATCTTTAGGGAGTGCCCTCTATCTGAGACAAAATAGAGGGAAATTTCCCTATTATCACATATAAAATGAAGGTATGGTGGGATTATCCAAGTGATGGAGGTGATTTTTACAAATTTTTAGGATTGGTTTATACCTCTAGCATCTCCAAATGCCTCAAAACCTAAAACAAACCCTTAGAACATTGACTGTGTATAAAATTTTGAATATGGACTATAGGTTGTCATAATAGAAACTTCCTAAAGACTTGTTTACACTATATGAGAGTATTTAAAAGTGTCCATTATCAATTTTTAGTCCCTCTCCCATATGATAATCATCAAACCTTTTGCCAACCTTTCATTGCTCACTCTCACCTTGACTAGTCTAGTCTGTAGGTTGACTATGACTATGGTATATTATGCTTATAGGTGTATATTTGAGCTTAGATATTGTAAGCAATTCATATAGACCTTATTAGAGTTATCACTATCCTCCCATATTAATTTAATTCACCTCTCATCACTTATATGTTAGGCCAATCACTAAGACAATCTTACCTCAGAGCATTATCAACTGTAGACAATTGTAGTTGACCCTTAAATAAAAAAGGAATCTTGTAGTTGAATGTTGAATATTTTGGACCTGTGTCACATTTTCTAGGATTCATTTAGAGTTATGAATCCATTTTTATCAATAGGTTCTCATATGTTTAGGTCAAAATACCATGGTTTGACTCATGATATTTTAGGTACCTATAGGCAGGCTATAGGTGGCTTTTTTGAGAAAAAATACCCCTATAGGTGTTGATGGAAGTTCATACCCAATTCTTCAACCCTTATTTATAACATTTGAATCATTAATGTCTCCTTCATTCTGATAGAAACACTATTCATGGTAATATGTTCTTGTATTTCTATCTTAGGATGTAAGGCTATTTGGAGTCAAGATCCTATAGAAAACACTGAATGTTTGTAGTGAAAAAATGTGTAACTTTGAAGCCTTATAATATGGACCCCTATTGGATAAATTAATCACTTCCTTTTTAAATATATTACCCTATGATAGGGATATATGGTATGATCATTTGGATTGATCAAAAATCTATGTGACATCATCATATATTAACACCAAAAGTGCTCAAGGCTCTATTTTAGAGCTTTTAGGGAACTTGTCCCCAAACTGAGTTTCTCAACTTGGACATGGCTTCTTGAGACCAGCTACTCCTCAATGACATTAAACATGATTTTCATGGTCTTTTATAACTTCTATAAATTCATGAAGGTTTCAAAGCATGTCAAATCTCCTCTATGAAGTATTCTCATATCTTTGTGGGAGTTTGTAGATGCACTCGCAATAGCATATAAGACAGTAAAGGTAGAATGTAGACTATGTATAGAATGTGACCTTATATGTGGTTATAAATGTATCTATATATTCTCCAAACCTGATTTAGGCATCAAAACATGTTTGAATATCTTTATGAAATAATCCCAAGTCTTTGTTAGTGCCACTTATAGGTGGACATTTCAATGTACAGGGTAGTGGGGTTGAGATTATCAATTTTCATGGTGTATGGGCATACGACTAGTTTAAAAATATTATCAAAGGTTTTAAAATTAATTATTATAACTTTTACATGATTCTAACAAGTGTCAGCACCCATTTCAATATGATATCCTTCTACAGGAACTTATAGGTGCATATCCATGGTATATGACTGTGTATTTGGATTACACTGACTGTCAGAACTCTTTATGTGCTATGTGGAGAGTCTAAATTTTTAACCCATGATACAATAAGTTATTAAACACCTTGAAACTATTTATCACACCTCCATTACCATTTTCACACTTTTAAACACCATGACTGTAGTTAGAAGCTTGTAGGGAACTATGTGTTACATATGACTGAGTGTATAGTTGAATACATGATATTGAGAGAATAAGATTGAAAATAAGGTGATTTTTATGAAATTAAAACATTAATTAAATCATATAATATCCATTTTAAACTATTTTAGATTAAAAAACCTTTTGCAAGTGTTGAGATTTGACTGTAGCCTCCCTAACATTCTCCACCTGCAACCTAAGAGGTTTAAACTCATAAAAACTCTTCCAAACATGAAACCAAAAATGGAAAACATGTGATAAGGAATATATCATCCTCTATAATCCATTTCATATCTAGATTGTATAGACAACATCAAATAGAAGTAAAACATGTAGGGTGTGGGGATTAGTATGCAAAAAAAGATAGTCAACTTCTAAAGGATGGTTCATAAAGAATAAGAATCCAATCCTTGAAATCCTACCATGAATGTGAATTTTACCATGCTTAATATTTACCACCAATATAATTTGACATGGAAGTCCTCCTACTGGCCATATCAAGAAGAAACCTATTGACTAGTTTTACTTACCTAGTGGAGTGATGGAGAAATAGAATGGTTTTGGTCCAATTTTGGCACTTACAAAGTAGTTCAAGCATGTAAATGGTGTTAGGTAAGTTTTTATCACTCCATAAGCTTTTCCCATGTGCTACTATCTCCCATAGGCTTTACAACCTTTAAAACTCCCTTTTTTTACATGTTTTCTTGATTTTTAGTTAGGAACCTACAAGTTTTAGTTAGTCTTGACATTCCTGACAAGGAATATGACATATTAAACATTGTAAGGAATTTTAGAACACATGGACACTAAGGATAACCATACTAGCCTCATTTATGACTCATAAATGATTGTTAAGTGACCTAAAATGACATAAGGACTAAATGTGACCATGACAAGGCTAATAACACATTAAAACACATCAAAAGAATTATGAAACACCCTATGACATTATAATAGACTCCTATATCAAGTTTTGGACTATAGGGGGTTTACTCATTTTGACTTGTGGTCAAAATGGTCAAAGTTCCCATGGAGGATGTAGCAATAATATGATATATTTCGAGGAACAACCTATTAGATGTATGAAGTGATGATGTGCTTAAGGGGAGAGAAACAAGAATATGGAGATGTCCCATAGGTATAATATCAAGATTGATAGATACACTTGGTTGTTAATCTATGTTTTTGTTATTTTAGTTTCCAATAGGATTTTGAGGATCTCATCAAGATCTTCAGGTTTTTGATGAATACACTCTCAAAACATAACAATAGCTTGCACTTGCTACTGATATATTTGTTCATGTTTATTATTTATGTTAGATTCATTATTTTCATGATCAGAATCATCTTCTATGATAACCTTTTCAACATTCTGTTCAATTTCATTATTGGCACTTTGATAAGGCATGGGATTTGATACTTCATTGGTTTGAGCCATCTTAGGTGGGAAAAGAGGAAGCTCTAAGTGTTTAATAAAAACACCATTTAATCTAGGTCTACACCTAGGTTATATACATATAATATAAAATAATATATCTAAAAAAATATCAAGGACAAACCTCAAGAGGTTGAATACCCTAGGGTAATCTAGGGTTTGCATAAAGAGACACAAAGGTTATGTTCACCAAATATTTATCTCTAAGTTTTATAAGCAAGGGGATAGAGATAAGAATATAGAATTAGTTTAAGCACAAGAATGATAAACTAATCTATAACATGCCAATTAATTTTAAACTCAGATTACTGTATACTCCAAATTAAAATATTGAGACATGTTAAATATAGAAAAGTACTTGATTTGAAAGACATTAAATTGATTGAAATATCAAATATAAATGATAGTTGTGTTTTAATGTGCGTAGGCATATGCAGAATAGAAATATGTGAGAAATGTGCAGGATTAATATTTTAGATCAATAATAAAATTCTATAAATTATACTTTTGTGGTCATAGACAATACCATAAAATCTAGACACTACCATCAATATTAGTGTCTGACTATGATGCATGTGTCTAATATAAATTAATGACTATATTTAAATGTGATTAATATCTCTATTTTAGGTTTTATGTTACCTTTATGTTGATGCAATAAGATTTATGATATAAGTTATTTCTCTTTTTTGATTGATCAAACCCTAACTCTTCACCCTTCTTCACCCTTTGAATGAATTTCTAAAAAATGGGTTAGTGGGATTATGGTGTCAAGATAACCTTAAGGACCCCTATGTCAATGGGTGTTGCCTACATAGATAATTCTTCAAGGAGGGCTTTAGACTTATGTAGTTATACCATATGTGTGGGAAAGTATTTGAACAAGGGTGAAATATACTATATGATGATTCATGTAATGAACTATATTGTAACTTGATAAATATCACTCATGGGCTGCTCTTTTAATGCTTCATACCTATAATAGGATTGATCCTATGATTGATATGATAATAGGATGAATAAAGAAGAATATATTGGTTGTGAAATTGATTGATTTAAATTTAGTAGCTATTTTCTTACTATTTGATAAATGATGAATGAGAAGGATTAGACTTGTATTTAGACCACACCTTTTGAAAATATCTCATGGCAGGGCATGGGAGCATTTTCAATTTGGATGAATTTTGGCAAATGGACACTAGATAAGGATATGGATACTACTGTCAGTGGTAGTGTCACTCTATGACTAGTAGTGTCTAAAAGGATAGAAAATAAGTATGGATCTAAAATTGAAAATGAATAATGTTTATAATGTTTCAATATTTCTATACAGTGTAGGAGACCTAGGTCATCACAATGATATGGATCGAACTAGGAGATAACCATTAAGGCATAGTGAGATGGTGAACATGAACCTTTTGGTAGTAGGGAGGTCTAGAACTAGAAGGTGGATCCTTGATTGATATTTGTCAAATGTACAATACTTAGATGCTATAAATATTTAATTTTAGTATCTATAATGATATCTTGATTTACAAAAAAAAACTTGGGAAGTACATGTCCAACACATTGATTCAAATTTAAAACTTCTTACAGATCACCATCTCTCTAAAAAAGGTCCAATTGTTCCTTTGGTCAGTATGAGGTGGAGTCCTAGGCCTGATTATCTCTATAGCCAACATTTGGGTTGACTTGACAAAAATTTAGAAAACAAAGACACTCAAATACTTTGTGTATTTATTGGCCTTATTAGGGAATACCATAAAATTGTCAAATTTTTTGGGAAACCTACTGTCCCATTGACCACCATGCTAAAAATACTCTTTTTTGTGATCCATTGCAACTGAATAAACTTTTAGGGTACTCAAGCAGGATATGTGTACTAAAATTATTTTTTCCATGCTATATTTCTTGAAGGCATTTGTCATTAAAAGTGATGCATGTGGAAATGTTCTTAGTGTTATCCTCATGTAAGAGGATTATCTCATTGTTTTCATTGAAAAATGCCTCAGTGGGTGAAATTTGGCATTGTCAATATATGAGAAGGAAATGATGGCTATCCTTCATGTTGTTACTAAGAGGTGACCATAATTGGTGGATAATAATTCTTATGTCAAAACTAATCATTAAAGACTAAAATAATTCTTGGAGCAATGGGTCTCTTCCTAGTTCAAAAAAAGTGGTTTTACAAATTAATGGGGTATGATTATGATATAAATTATAATAAGGGAAAGGAAACATTAGTTGTTGATGCACTATCCTATCAGTATGAATAAAAAAATAGACATTTATCTTGTTCATCCCTATTTTAGAATGGATGCAACATCTAACAACAATGGTAGTAAGATAGTCACATGCAATAAATAATATAAAAATTATCCATGGAATCAAATCACAAACCCAACTATATAGGGATGACTAATCATTATAATACAAAGGCCACATTATCTTAATTTTTTATCCAAATTCTGACACAATATTTAGCACAACTTACATGATTATGAACATATTCACCATAGTTTTTTTTGGATAGGAATCAAGAAAGATATCAAGACATTTGTTGAGTAATGTTTAATATGTCAATGCCAAAAGGGAGAGATAATGGATTTTATAACATATTTGGATAGATATCTCCATGGATATTATAGATGGCTTACCAAAATTTGGTGGAAAGTCAGTCATTCTAGTGGTGGTAGATCACCTCTCTAAATATGCTAATTTTTGTGCCTTGGCCTATCCTTACATTATTTATACCATCACTCAAACATTCCTTTATCAAATATTCCAATTTCATGGAATCCAAAATTCTAATGTATCTAATCACAACTCAAATTTCAAAAGTCACTTATTATAGGAATTCTTCAAATGCACATATACCCAACTGAAAATGAGCTCGAGTTAATACCTATAGATAGATGGATAGACTAATATCATCAATGAATTCATATAATAATATATTTTTTACTTTGCCTCTGATAAAAAACCTTAATGGGTTAAATTTTTACCACTTTTATAATGGTTTTACAACCACCTATCACACAATAACTAGGATGACTTCTTAAAAGGATATATATCATCAAAAGCCACCATCTCTTCTTTCTTATTTTCTTCGCAACTCTCATATGAAATTAGTGAATGCTACTCTTATCACCTAGGACAATATTCTTCACCTTCTTAAGGATGATATACACATGACACAAATTTCATGAAGCATGATATGGATTGATGCAATAACATGCTCGTAAATAGTCAAAATGTGTTTTTTTGGGGTCTTATGAGGTTTAATAGGTTGTGTGAGGTCAATAAATATCCTTATCTATGATTCATTGATTAGGTTTAGGTATTTTATAGGTGTTTTTGGTTTTCCTACCAAAAATAAGAAATTCAAATTTTTAAACTTGTTTACAAGGTTCTTGATGAGTTTGTCATATTTTAGCATATGGAAAAGGCTGTATCTTTGTTTAAGGGGTCTTAAGGGTCTGACCATGTGTCATAAGTATTTTAATATTTTACTTAGTTTATATCTATCATAAAACCCTAAACAAAGTATATGCAATGTAGGAGGTTTGTTAAATCAAGCATGTCCTAGAATAAGTCATAGGTGGTTAAGATATTTTTGTGAATAGAACTAAAGAAGACTACATTTAGACATTAGTTAAGTAAGGAGAGACCTTAAACTATCAAAAAAGGAGGAATAAGATGCATGAAAACAAGAGGAGAATATCAATTAATAAGTTGTTTGTGTCTTGTGTGAGGGGTCTATAGGGTTTGTATTTTCAGACTTGTGAATGAACAAATATGTGGTATTGATCATTCTATGACCTTGTCTTCCACTTTTATGATGATTTTAAGCCTGTAGAAATCAGGAAACATTGTATTTAAGTATACAATTCAAGTAAAAAAGATACATTAACATATATTTTTTTCTTATGAGACTTGGAGAGTGATTGGGAAAATAGGAGGGATATTCAAAGATCATAACCCAAGTAGAAATAACCTTGGAAATTCATTATATATTGATATTTCCCCTTTTTTTTTCTCTTGGGTAGTCTATATTCCTAAAACCCTAGTTTAGGGTTTTTTTAGATGATATTTTATGATTATGTAGCTACTTTTTTGGGCCATTAATTTTGAATAAAGTTTGGATAATTACTTTTTGGAATATCATGGTGTGGAAGACCATGGCATGGAAGAGGCAAGTCACATGGAACAAAGAATCATGATACATGGAGAACCCAAGAATGTAGGACTTGGATAGTGGCAAAAGACTTGGGAAAGGTGTGGGAAGTGAAGATGGTTAGGGAAAAATTAGCATGAACATTGGAGAAGAATAAATCAAAAACAAATCCAAAATAACCCACAGGAAGATAGGTGCATGACAATGAGGATCTATCATAGATAGAGCATATGGAGGTAGTTAGGCATAGGTCCTTAGGAATTCAATGTAAACGTCTTGAAATGACTCATTGTTGTTAATGGTCATTAGTGAGTTATCTTTTTGTATTTACTTTTGTAACTAGATATTTGAGGTAAACCATGTATAAATACCTCCTTATTTTACTTAGTATTATTGTTGATCATTGTAATCCTGGAGTCATTATAATCTTATTATAACTTATGAATATGATGAAAGGAAGCTTGTGTTGATGAAATATTTGTGTAATATGTTCATGATTATAATGGACTTATTATTATTTGTTATCATTTTATGCCCAACTTTTTTTTTTTGGTTAGTTAAGTAACGAATGAATAGTTAAGAGTTAGATATATAACTAAGTCTGAGTTTAAAAGTGCTTGTTTGAGTAGCCCAACTTAGGAAAGTAAATGAATACACCTTCACATGACAAAACCAATGGGAATAAGTCTTAAGCTACATTCTTCAAGTGAAAGCATAAGAACCTCTTCTTGTGTGATATGCCAGTTCGTTATTTCATTGAAACTCTTATTTTCTTCTTAGGCATGAAACAAGGTAAAATATATGTTAGACTAAAGGAAAAGATCCAAACATTTTGTAACTATTGTCAGGACCCATATCACTTATTTTCATGATGGTGAGAAGATGCTCAAATAAATATCTCTAAAAAATATCAAATGATAGGTTATTACTATAGAAGACAATTTTACATTATAATATCATGAACTAGGAGTTTTTATGTATGCATGGGGATATTAACACCTGGATGACTCACTCTATAGAGATTCCTTTGTATAATATTCCATTCACCTTCATGCTTGGCTTTTGGTGTATGTGCAAGGATATTCAAAGAACTATGGATATAAAATCTCCTGATCAATAGAGTTTAGTTTACCTTAGCAAAATTAGGAATGCCTTAGATGTATGTAGTGGATGTCTGGTTGTGAGGAACCTTGAATAACTATATTTTGGAATACATGGTCTTAATGTATTATTTTCTATAGGAATCCTAGTCTAACTTCTTATAAGAGCTATACAAAAGGTATCTCGTGTAATTTTTATCTTGAAAGTAAGAAGCTTATAGTTGATTCAGGAGTTGAAAATCTCCACATGGACAACTAAAATCTCTCTCGCATGAGCAATGTTGTTGATGGGAAAATGAAGGGGCACACTTTGATAAAAGATTATTAATTTAGCATTATAGCCCATCAGTGAGAGTTGTGTAAGTGCAAGTATGATGAGGCTAGAAGAAGGTCTATGATCTTAAGTGATCCAAAAAGGGGCCAAAAGGACTCAAGAAGTGTCGTGAGGATCCCTAAAAATGCAAAAAGGCATAATGAGTACTCCATAACCATAGGACCACACCCAACATTGACACAAGTACATGTGAGATAAATAAGTCAAGTATTGGTGCATGTAAAACCCAATCTAGATAGGCCCAAATATCTACCCATAATGCATGCTCATGCCTTTGAGTTAGAGGACATTCTTGGAAGAAATTGGGATACAAATAGTGTAGATTCATAAACTAAACCTATTGAAGATACTCTTGAAGAATAGGACCAAGATAAGAGTTTTTTATTAATTCATTTTCCGTTATAAGTCAACCCTATGGCTCAATTTAGAATGCCAAGTGGACAAAGTATAGATATTGGGAAGAGTACTAACCCTTCCATAGTTAATCAAGCTACTTATGTGCCTAATGTATCATATACTTGTATTAATACAAGAAGCACATGAGGTGGTACCAATGGTGGTTCAATTAGAGGATCTAGAGGTTGTGTAGGAGGCATTATTGGACCTCCCCCCTAAAGTTTAGGAGGGACTAGAAATACATCCCAATAAGCTCCATTACTAGCACCTAGTTTGCCCATCATTTATTATGAGATGATGCTCCATATACTTGAGTATTATAGTGTGGAAAATGTAATAAAACATGTTCACAAGTGTGGAATTATCTGGAAGTTCCATGGAATTACTTATATTGAATGAAATATTACTTAGTTTTCCACTACTTGTTTGGATTGAGTGCATACGTGGTACCCAAAATTTGATCTATAGCAAGTTATGGTAAATTACAAGCAGTTGAAGGCAATGTTTCTCTACGAATTTGATATCCAAGAGTTTGAACAATAGGGTATTACTTTCCTAAAGAATATTAAATAAGAACTCATTAAGAGTGTGAGTAAGAATCATGTGCATTTTAAAATTCTTCTTTCTAAGTTATCATTTGAGATAAATGCAACTCAACATACCTAGTGGTTTTTAGGAGGCTTGTTACTTCCCTTATGATGCACATTATCCTAGAAAACCTTCACATACTTGTGCAAGTCCTTGGAAGCTACCTTTCACACTAAAGCTGTCAGAAGTATCGACACAACTATTAGTCTGTTTATGGAAGCCCAAATTACTGCTATGCCATCTTAGTCAGAGAAGCTCATTGTGAATAGCATTCATGATAATCATAGTAGTTTTTGGTGTGTTGATTGTGAAATTAAAGATCATAATAGGAATAATTATCCCAATAAGAGTATCTAAAACATGGTAAAGTAGTCTTGTGATATTTTTCAAGAAGACCATGATGTGAGGGATTGTCCCTTACTTCATTGCATTGCACAATTAAAGGTATCCTCATATTGTAAAATATGCAATGCATATAGTCATGATACTAATGATTGCTACCTTATTAGTGAAATTCATGAGGTACACATGCATGGTACTCATCAGACTTATGTTTCTAACAACCATGACAATGGTAGAGGCCGGATCTTATAGACATCATGGTCATGGACATAGAGGTGGTTGTTCTCTTCTTAGTACCTACTACAAGTGTAGATCTCCATAGCACTACCAGTGTGAATTCTCATTTTATTCTACTTGTGCTTTATGTAAGAATGAACATTGTTTGGAGGAATGCACATACTTTTATACCACCATCACCAAGGAGTAAAATGAGAAGGGTGATGGAATAATACAAATTGAAAAGACTCCAAATGCTTAATAGATACCACACCCTACTACTTTGACTATCCCAATATCAATATTAATATACAAAGAGGTGCTCCTTCCTAGAACATTTCAAATCCACCCATTGAAAAGGTTCAATGGGAGGATCCTCTTACAAATCACTACTCAGATGTTAAGTAACAAAAATAATTGTTACATGACATAATAAATTTGTTGTGGGAGTTGCGCAAAGGGGAAATTAGTTTCCTTAAGGATAGAGATGTTGATACATGTTCTAAAATGTAGAAAGATTTGGATCATTAAGACTTGGTGCATGATGAGTTACATGAATTATTCAAATGTATTCTTAACAAAGACATCATTCTCCTTTTGATGAATTGGATAATTCATCAATCACCAAATCTTATAGAGGATCATTGGTTGAACCATGCATAATGATAATAGGCTCATATCCAACCTAGTATGGAGGGTGATAAAGAAATCTTGGTAAACACAACTATTGATGGTTGGATCATTCAGGATATATTAGTTGACACTAGTATGGAGGTGAATGTAAGCACTAAATATTATTGGAAAAATATGGTGAGCCTTCCTTTGTATCCCTCTCCTCATGTATTATTCATGGATAAAAAGAATTGTACACTTCCCATAGGAGTTATTAAAGATGCCACCATTGAAATTTTATGTGTCACTTTCAAGGCTGACTTTGAAGTAATTGAGTTGGCTGAAGCTTATGATTTTTTGACTCTTTTGGGTTTCCCTTGGTATTATGCAAATAATGTTGACTTGAGCTTCAAAAAGTGTTACATCAATTTTGAAAATGATGATCAATATGTTGTAATACCCATAGAAGATGCTCAAGTACCTCCTTTTGTTGATCTAGTTAATGTTGAAGAGGACATTAATCATATCTATAATGTCACATCTCAGGGAACTGAGCATCTTGATATTAGTCTAGATGTCATATTATGTTGGAAAGACACATAGTCTATTTATAACACTACCAATAATGCTTATGACTATTGGGATCATGGAAAGAATGCTTTATTAGATAAATTTATGGTGCTAATAGTAGTCAAGATGATGCTCTATGAAAGTAACTTAAATGCCATTAGTTTGTTTGTATTCTTCAAAGACATATTATGGATACACCACCCATGTGGTTGAATGAAGTACCTATATTTCATGGTCAAATATAAGTCTAGGAGTATGTGCAACATTTGAAATATTTTTATGTGTTTGAAGATGAATGAATGCACTCAATTAGACATGTTTTTGAAGGAAAATCTACTTGATTGTGGGAAACTCACCATCATAATTTTCTCACTTGGGACCGAGTTCACACTGTTATGCACTATCAATTTCATCAAAATAATTGGATTTATAGCACATTAAGTTATGATGTCATAAGTTCTCTAGAATCTCATCTCAAGGCCTATGAAAAGATATGGAATAAGAATGCTACATCTTTACCTGAGTATCTGTGAGTTCATGTATTCTTGGAGTATGGTATGTACATCAAGAATGATACTTGGACTCATATTCTTGGAGTATCCTTCGAAGTAATATTATTTTGGTACTATCTTACTCATATGCTCACATGGATTTAGGCTTGAGCCTACAATCTATACATCAATCTATTGTAGGCAATCCAACATCGGTTGAAGATCACATACAACATATACATGGTGTGCATGAGGATAACTTGTCCATTTTACAAGAATTTGATATGGAAGATTTATATTCTTCATGAATTGAATTTCAACTGGACCATGCATTGAGGGAATAGATATAGAAAGGCAAACAAAAGGTTGTATACTAGGTTGATGAAGGTACTAGTTCTAACCTACTAGATCCATCCATTGATCACTTGGATTTGCATACTAATTATGGAGTGTGTAATGTCTGAGACACCATAAAAAATGAATATCAACCATTTTTAGAGCCACTTTAGATTGTTCAACATAATATTGGTATAAAGGATGTGCCCAAGATGGCCATTATGGGGAATTATTGGTCTGATACTGAGATCTCCAAGGTTTTTAAACTATTAAAGGAGTATCAAGGTATTTTTACATAGAATTACACTGAGATGAAAGGATTGAATTATTCATTGGGTACGATGCACATCAAATTAGTTGAGGGTGGTTGATCGGTCAGAAAGAGACCTTAGATGAATCCTAATCTATGTGATTGGGTAAAGGAGGAGATTGATAGAATATTATGCATTAGAGTTAACACTCCTATTGATGATTCTAAATGGGTGAGCCCCATGGTGATCAATATCAAGAAGGATGTCCACATTTATATTTGTGTAGATTATAAGGTACTTAATAGTGATTACATAACCAAACCTTTTTCAATGCCTTTCGTTAAGGAGATTTTAGGAGTTTCTAGGTATGAGATTTAAACCTTCACTGATGGTTTTTTTGGACATCATCAAGTCCAGATCATAGAAGAAGATAAACCCAATACTAATTTTGAAAAAAAATGGGGTTAATTCACTTACAATGTGATGCCCTTGAATTTGAAGAATGCTCTAGTTGTATTCTCATGGATTGTGGTAAAGGATTTTAAGGATTTATTCATAAGTTCCTTCAAGTGTACATGGATGATTGGAACATATATGGTTTAGTGTGGGATCATTGTATTTGCCTTATGATTGAGTGTTGATGATAACTCAAGATTTATTTAAATTTAAAGAAGTGTGTTTTTTTTACTCTAGTTGGAATTTTTTTGGGTCATGTTATTTATCATGATGCACTCCTGGTGGATCTAGCTAAGATTATAGTCATATTTTTCCTTCCAGTTATGACCACTTAATGTGAGGTCCATGCCTTCATAGGACACATGGGATACTATCAAAAGTTTATTCTAAGATATGTTAAGATCATAGTGTCATTATAAGAACCACTTAAATAGAATGGTCAATTCTTATGGATATATACTCACCAACAGGCAATCATAGCACTTAATAAAAAGCTAACCACTTCCCCCATTCTCTAGTTTTTAGATTGGATGAATCCATTTCATGTGCATGTTGATAATTTATGCATGGTAGTGTGTACTATTCTTACTCAACCTGACAAGGGCAATCCTGATCATCCCATCTACTTTGCCAGTCATAAACTCACTCTAGATGAATAAAATTACTCAACTAAAAAATAAGAATCCTTGTCCATTATATACAAAATTTAAAAGTTTTGCCAATATTTATTGGCCACCCCATTCATTTTTTTTACATACCATGAATCACTAAAATACCTCATGAATAAGTCAATGTTGCATGGATACATTTTCCTATGGATTGTACTCTTTCAATAATTTTAGTTTTTTGTGATGGTAAAATAGAGTAAGGCTAATTATAGACCTAATCACTTATCACATGTTAAATATGGTGAACTAATGCATGCCATTGAGGATGACTTACCTAATGTGCAAATTTTTCAAGTCATGCATTAGCCTAAGGAATTATAGGATATCGTAGCTTTTTTAAATATAGGTTCCACACTTGCCCACCTTAGCACTCAGGGGAAGAATCAGTTGGATGTTCATGCTACTCCTTTCTAACTCCTTGGGGGTGAGCTTTATAAGCTTGGATGTTATGAAGTATTATGTTGTTACATGATACAACATGAGTGAGCTGAAGTTCTTCAAGAGGTTCATGAAAGAGTCACGAGAGGATATTATATTGGTGATGTTACAATGTGGAAGGTTACATTATCTGGGTTATAGTGGACTAATCTGTTTAAGGATGCCAAAGCTTACATATGCTAATGTGATAACTATCATCACATGGGTAAAAAAAATTGAAGAGATGTTATGCCCCTTCATCTGATACTAGATAATAAACCCTTTGATAAATGGAATATTGATTTTTTTGTCTCCATTACTCTAGTGGGGAGGCATATTAGAGCATGTTATGTCATTACCACCACTAATTAACTCACTCATTAAGCTAAAACAATTCCCACCAAGGATTTTAATGATGCCACTGCTGCTAGATTTCTTTGGGAGAATGTTATTACAAGGTATGGATGTATATTAAACTTGAATAATGATCAATGAATTCATTTCCTTAATGAAAAAATCTACATCCTTTCGGTTGAGTTCATGATTGCACACCATAAGACTACACCTTACCACTTTCAAGACTATAAACACCCCATTTTGGTCGCAACTAGATTCTGACCAAAATTTTGACTGATTTCTACCAAACATTGTAAATTAAGCTTAAGATGTTGGGAAATAATAGGAGCACACAATTGATTACCAAGCAACTTAACATGTGGAAATTAACCAGAATACACAAGTAACTAGAATTCAGAAATAACACAGAATATGAGAGACAATACACAACTTGTATTAAAACTCTTCCAGAAGGAAATACAACAAAGAAGATTGCCACAGTTCTTCTTCCTTACACACCTCTAGGGCTCCCACACCTCTAGGGCATAAATAGTAAATCTTCCCTCAAAGCTCTCTCTCTTACGGTCCCAACACACAACTCAAACACAGAGTTGGTGTTCACCTCCAACCAGTCAGTATCCACTACTGCCAGTACTCCAGTGCTCCACACACTCCACAAGTACACAATCATACTTCAAGTAGATCTCCCCTAAACTGCAACAACCTACAACCCAAATGATTCACTTATGGAAGGAACTGCCTTGCCTTCCTCTTTGCTCTCTTTTTGAGTACACACTATACTCCAAGTAGATCTTGCCTGACCCTACTCCCTATTGTGTTGCTTTCCTCCCTAATCTTGCACACCTACAAATCAATCTGGTTCTACACACCTGGAAACCTAGATCATGCACACACATACACCTGCAGATCAATGATATTACTTACCATGTAGATCTCTTAATGTAGCCATGCACACCTGCTGACCAAGATCATACATACATGAAGAATCCTACTTGATTCTCCAAAACTAGCACCCACACTTGGCACTGCTGTGGAACTAGGAGGAACACCCTTGCTCACCTCACACATAGAAGGAGCTAACTTTGCTCAACTCAAACTAGAACACTTTTAAAATATAGCCTATGAGTCTCTTAAATATATCTCATGCAAACAATAATTAGACACCCAATTACAATAATTAGATCCACAGCTTTTAGTCTAAATTTGGTTCTTGACATTCAAACACTTGGTTTGTTAACTAACTGCTCATAAAACTTGCAGTTCTGAACTGCACAGGCAATCAACGTTGGTCCCTGTCTGCCTGGAGGTGATCAATGCTGGCCGATCCTTGACCGACATTGGTTGCTTCTCTTCACTAATCCTGTCGACGTCAGCTGATCAGACCGATGCCAGTTGCTTTGCAACTCAACAACCTTCAGCAACCTCCTCCCCTGTTTGCATCAATGAAGCTTTTAGCTCCACAACCTAATAATCTCCCACTTCAAGATAAATAGCTGCATTATACCTATACCTGTACCCCATTTAATCTATTTCCTGGCTTGTATCCCTCTTCAAGATCAATCCTGAAGACCACCCACCACATAACCTGTGGTGCAACTCCTGTCATCTAAGTAACCTACCGCATCTGAATCTACAAACACATGTAGAAAAGAACTTGACCCTGCATATCATGTCAACCTACTGTTGGTCCCTCTCAAATACCTGAGAATCCATTGAACTGCCCACCAGTGCTTCTTTCCTAGATCGGCTCCAAACTTTCTGATAGCACCCACTGCTTGGGCAAACTCAGGTCTATACCAGACCTCATGTGATTTCAGACACTGTACTATCCAACCCTTGGTATGCTCTAGTTCTGCATCTTAAACCTTGCCAACACCTAATTCACATCAGTGCCCACTAGAGACAAAATCACCCTGTGATCTTCCATGTCTCCCATGCCAAATAATTTCAATGCTCCAAATCCTTCATGGCAAATCACTAAACTAATCTTACCCTTAGCTCAATAAAACCCTGTATGTACAAGCCTGCTAGCAAACATACCATCCACATATAGTAACAGGATAATTTCATGACCATCATCCACCTGGTAAGACAAACACAATGGTTACACTGACACTGACTAAAGCCCTGCTTTGTCATCCACCTGTCAAACCCTGTACCACTGTCCTGCAGCTTCCTCAAGACCATATGACCTAGTCTTCCATCTCACGTGTATGTTCTCTCTATTCTTTAACTAAGGTATCCATTCATCTCTGTGCTTTCATACTGACTAGCAACCCTACCAAATCTCTCACTTGGTTTTGCATCATATTCCTGCCATGCTCCCACTGTTTCTTGGATCCTTCCTGCTCTGCAGTCAGCAACTAGTATAAAGAAGAGGAACAATGAATTTGAGGCTTACTTACCACCTTCAATCCTCCATATGGGCATTTGAGACTCCTTGATAGCTTACTATCTACCCAAAATTTGTTACAGTGACCGACCTCAATCACCACATAGTCTGCATCTGATCGACGTCGGTTTCCATGCGCCTGTCTTGACTATCAACCCTACTGATGTCAGTGTCTCCTATTGCCAATGTTGATCTTACTTGTTGTCAACGTCAGTCCTCCTAACCGAGGTCAGTCTTACCCTGCCTAACATCACTGGCTTCGGTCTGCACATGACTGACATTGGCACTTGTCTATTTGACATCGATTCTTCCTGATCGATGTCGGTACCTGTGTTTTCTTGTGAGTGATGAATTTTTACCCACGAGCTCCTTTGAATCAAAACCCATGTCCAAACTGCCCTGCTCAGAAGTATCCAACCCCATCCACTAGTCTCTATCCGTTATCTCCTCCATAAACACCAAGGCTTTTCAGTTCTTAAGCCTGTCAAACACATCTGACTTCCTCTTAAGAACATGCATCTCCTTGCTCATGTGACCAAGCCTACAAAGCCACATCTCCACAATAAAAGAAAAATCAATAATATAAACAAGTAGATAAAGAGTACCTACTTTCTTACCACCAGCTAATTCAAGTGTATTTGCTGTGAGAGTTCTTGTGCATCTCTCATCACCCAACTTCCCTAGATAAATTAGCTGCATCTCCAAGACTGGGACCTACATGACCTCCTTCAACACCCATGTCTTGGCCGCCTACAATTTTAGCTTCACTTCCCCTTTGCCAGTTCTTTGGCAAGGCTCACTAGCTCCTCTACCTGGGGCTGCATGGAAAGAGGCAATATAATCTATAAAACAAGATTCTACTTTATCCAAGAAACCTCCAAGAGCATCCTGTGCAACAACACCTGCAACATCTACTTCTTTAGTTCCTTCTTGCTGATCTTCCACAAACCAACAATTTTATTTTCCCTACTCTTTCTTTCCATAGGACCATAAGTGACCATTCATGCTTTTCAATTCCTCCATTCTTAACTTACTTTCTTCTACCATTGCTATACTCCCACTCAATCAGAAACCCCTGAGAGTGACCTGTAACCAAACACAAAACCTGCTCCTTACAAATTTAGCTCTGATACCACTTGTTGGGAAATAACAGAAGCACACAATTGATTACCAAGCAACTTAACATGTGGAAATTAACCAGAATACACAAGTAACTAGAATTCAGAAATAACACAGAATATGAGAGACAATACACAACTTGTATTAAAACTCTTCCAAAAGGAAATACAACAAAGAAGATTGTCACAGTTCTTCTTCCTTACACACCTCTAGGGCTCCCACACCTCTAGGGCATAAACAATAAATCTTCCCTCAAAGCTCTCTCTCTTATGGTCCCAACACAAAACTCAAACACAGAGTTGGTGTTCACCTCCAACCGGTCAGTATCCACTACTACCAGTACTCCAGTGCTCTACGCACTCCAAAAGTACACAATCATACTTCAAGTAGATCTCCCCTAAACTGCAACAACCTGTAACTCAAATGATCTCACTTATGGAAGGAACTGCCTTGCCTTCCTCTTTGCTCTCTTTCTGAGTACACACTGTACTCCAAGTAGATCCTGCCTGACCCTGCTCCCTATTGTGTTGCTGTCCTCCTTGATCTTGCACACCTTCAAATCAATTTGGTTTTGCACACTTGTAAACCTGGATCATGCACACACATACACCTACAAATCAATGATCTTACTTACCATGTAGATCTCTTAACGTAGCCATGCACACCTGCTGACCAAGATCATACATACATGAAGAATCCTACTTGATTCTCCAAAACCATCACCCACACTTGGCACTGTTATGGAACTAGGAGGAACACCCTTGCTCACCTCACACACAGAAGGAGCTAACTTTGCTCAACTCAAACTAGAACACTTTTACAATACAGCCTATGAGTCTCTTAAATAGATCTCATACAAACAATAATTAGACACCCAATTACAATAATTAGATCCGTAGCTTCTAGTCTAAATTTGGCTCTTGACATGCAAACACTTGGTTCATTAACTAACTGCCCGTAAAACTTGCAGTTCTAAACCGCACAGGCGATCGACGTCGGTCCCTATCTGCCTAGAGGTGATCGACGCTGGCCAATCCCTGACCGATGTCAGTTGGTTCTCTTCACTAATCCTACCGACGTCGGCTGATCAGATCGACGCCGGTTGCTCTGCAACTCAGCAACCTTCAGCAACCTCCTCCCCTGTTTGCATTAGTGAAGCTTTTAGCTCCACAACCTAACACAAGAATCACTAAATTTTCTAATTTTGTCTGCATACTATTTATCAATGCTTATAATCATGTTGAGGCATTCCTATTTGTGGTACTAGCCTATATATAACAATAACCTCTCATGGATTCATCTCCAGTCACCTTGAGACCTAGCAACTCATAGTTTGGCTTGTGGACCCATTAAGTGAGGCACTTGAAAAATTCTTAAAAGAGCTAAAATGATAATTATAATTAATCAACTAATTAAACTAGATTAAATACTTATTTAATTAATCCATTTACAATTAATGAATATCTAAAAATGTAAATTCAAAAATTCAAAATATCAAACCTCTTCATCATTGCTTTTGTGAGTTGTCAAGCATTAACAAAATATCTAATGAATATCTATTTTGTGAGCCATGCCTATTAATTAAAAATCATAATTACATGCCACCTCCTTAGCTCAACTTGAGTTAACTTTAACTCATCTAGGGTTAATTTTACCTCATTCCATGCTTAAATCCTAACCTAACTTAACTTGGGTGAGAGTTAACTTTGGAGGCTATAAATAAAAGGCCTCACCCATTGATCCATAAGCTCTTTTGGTGTAAAGTTATTATGCTTAAATAGATGAAATAAATATTTTTTAGCCTAATCTTATTATGCCAAAATACCTCTAAAAATATTCATAGTAGTGTTACCATGAAAATTTCACAATCCAAGCTAAGCCAACCGACATTACCAAGGTGCCAAGGAGAGGTTGAGCAATAGAGCTTAATTTAAAAAGATTTATTGAGCATATAGCTGATCAATCCAATTCAACAATCCATTTTGGAGCTACAAGGTAGGTAAAAGGATGATTTCTTTTGTTTTCTACTTGTGTTTTCATTTTATGCTTATTACCTATACACTCCCTAGTGTCTAGGCTAGAGGTGTTAGTGTTTAGTGTGTTTTTTTATTTGGTTTTCTTGACTAACACTATACTAATCTCCCCTCTATGGATTCCTTGTTCACAAAAAATCACATTTTTTGCTCTATGTGATTTTTGCTCTATATGATATGAAGTTTAGCCCCTTGGCATTATTTGAGAGCTTTTGAAAAATGAGAGTGAGTCAAGTAAATGAGTTTTAAACACCAAATATAAATGTGAGTTTGAATATTTAGAGTGTTTAAAAATGTTTCTCCTTGGTATTTGGCTCTTGAAAAAAGTATTAGAAGCTAAAAACAAGTGAGAAAATAATCTTTAGAATTTAGCTCTCAGGTTTCTTATATTTTTCACACAAATCAATACTACAAATGCATAGAGCAATACCACAACTTTCTTGTAAAACTGCAACTAATTAGTGCAAAATAAAGGGTTAGTGCAAAACCATGACTCTATAGTGCAAAAATATAACTACACGGTGTAAATCCACAACTTCCTATAAAATAAAGGGCAAATGCAAAATCGTGACTATACAGTGCAAAATTCTAACTATATAATGTAAACTACAAGTCTATAGTGCAAAATAGTAATTTCCTACAAAATAAAGGGTTAATGCAAAACCATAACTCTAGAGGACAAAATCGCTACTCCACAGTGCAATATCACAAATTTTAAAGGCAAAACTATGACTATTAAAGCAATATTATGATTCTCAAAGCAATATCATAGATTTTAGGACAAAATCATGACTATAAAGACAAAAATGCAATTACTAAGGAAACGTCACAACTTATCAAGGTAATATTGCAACTTATCAAGTTAATATTGCAACTTATCAAGTTAATATTGTAACTTATCAAGGCAATATCATAACTTATCAATTCAAAGTTGTAGCTTATCAAGGTAATGTCATATATGCAATATCATAGATTCATAGTACAATATTATGACTTCACAGTCCAATATCAGAACTACAAAGAGCAAAACCATGACTACATAGAGCAAAAATGTGATTTTTTGTGTAACGTCTAAGAGCTTCAAATTTTAGTTTGGTTGTTCAAATAATGTTTCTGAGTATGAAGCACTAGTTCATGGTTTGTAATGGGCTAGGAAGATGAAAGTCAATTTTTTGCAAGTGTTTGGAGATAGTGAACTTGTAGTTCACCAAGTAAGAGGTTTAAATGCACGTAAAAATTTGTTTCTTAAATATTACAAGCATAGAATTTGGGATTTACTTAAATATTTTTAGGCTTTTAACATTCATGCAATACCAACAGATAAGAATAAACATGCTGATAAGTTGGCTGTCATTGGGGAACAATTTAGTATCCTAGATGATGTAAAAAATGAAAAAATTCAATCACATATAAAGGTGGTTGTAAGTCCTTCTATTCTAGATAATCATGAAAATTGGTAGGTGTTCTAATATGAAAATCAAATTATGAGATTCTTGCAAGAAGAGGCTGAGTTTTTTTCAATAAAATAGTCAAATCACTTATAGTTGTATGGTGATCAGATTGTCTAATTAAAAATGAATAATATACCCATAGGATTGGTCACACTTGAGAAAATTTTTAGTGGATATGATGAGCTAAGGAAAGATAAGTCATCCTTGTCAACAAAGAAAGAGCACTATGCCAATGTAGAGATTACAACTGGTAAGATTTTGAAGTTGGGTAAGGTATGCACTCCTTCACAAAAGAAGGCTTTCATTTAATTATGCACATGTTTTTCTGATATATTTGCATTGAAGTATATTGATCTCAAAGATTTTGATCCAAGTTTGTCTCAACACACCATTGAGTTAGAGGAAGAAACTAAACTAGTGAGATAAAGACAAAGGGACATAAATCTAAAGCTTGAGCCTTTGATGAGAACTAAGCTTCACACACTCATAGAATCAATTGTTCTATTTCCAATCAAGCACTCAACTTGGGTGGAAAATCTTGATTTGGTAAGAAATAAGAATGGTGAGATTTGTTTGTGTGTTGACTTCCATGATTTAAATAGGTCTTCACTTAAAGATTACTAACCATTGCCATCAATAAAATAGATTTTATAGCTTGTTACAGTTTTAAAGAGGTTTTCTTTATTGGATGGATGTAGTGGCTATAATCAAATTTTGGTCAAATAAGAAGACCAATTTAAGACAACCTTTACAATCAAGAGGGGGACATTTGCATACAAAAATATGCCATTCAATTTATCTAATGCTATAGTAACCTTTCAAAGAGCCATGGATATGGTATTATAAGGCCTTCTTAATAGGTTTGTACTTGTTTATTTGGATGATATAATAGTATTTTCAAAGAATGTAGAGGATCACATGGTTCAACTCAAGCAAGTGTTTTAAATGTGTAGGCAATATAGGGTATCTCTAAATCCCAAAAAGTGTGTATTTTTAGTTCATGAAGGTAAGCTTCTTGGACATGTGGTTTCAAAGCATGGTTTAATCATAGATACTAAAAGGATTCAATCCATTCTTGCACTCTCCTTACCTAAGTACAAAAAGGCTTTGCAAAGTTTCTTTGAGAAAATCAATTTCATAAGGAGATATATTTCAAATTTTGTCATTTTAGCTAAGCAACTTACAACCATGCTAAAAAAATTAGAACTTCAACTGGTAAAAATAAGGAATAAAAGGTTTTGAGGATATTAAGAAGGCCATAGCTAGTGTTCCTATGCTTATAAATCTAGATTTCTTGAAAGATTTCATTTTTTACACTTATACTAACATAGACACCATTTCAGGCATTCTTATGCAGTAGAATCATAAGTCCTTGGAGAAACCAATAGATTTCTACAGTGAAGGCTTGGAAGAGTATGAAATAAGGTATTATTTTGTTAAAAAACATTTAATTTCAGTCATAAGATCTCTTAAGAAGTTTAGGCACTTGTCTAATAATAAGATACACATAATGGTTTCCCATCCAATCATTAAAGAGTTTCTCTTGAACAAGGATATAAATGAGAAGAGATCTGGTTGGATAAACAACGTAATAGAATATAACATGGAAATTAAAGTCACAAAGTTGGTTAGAGGTAAAGGATTGTGTGAACATCTAGCACAAAATGTGTAAGAGGATAATGAGCTTGTATTCTTATCAAATGATGAAGAGGTTTCACCTAGTCATACCTCATCTTCCAATTGATTTTATGACTTGGTAAGTTATCTCCAAGATGGTATTTATTCCTCTCATTTCAATCCTTCAAAAATAAGATATTTCAGATTGCAATCAATTCCATTTTTTCTTGTTGATGGTGTTTTTTTCAAGAAGGATGTCAATGGAATGTTGCTAAGATGTGCAGAAACAAGCCAAACCCAGAGATTGCTTGAGCAATTCCATTATGTGAATGGTGGAAGAAATTTTTCTACAAGAACTACAACACTTAAGATCATGATAGGTGGGTGCTATTGGCCTAGTATATTTGGTGATTTCCATGCATGGGTTAGAAAGTGCAAATAGTGTGCTATGTTTGTAGGAAAAGTGAAGCTTGCAACCTTACCTCTTCAACCAATAGCAGTGGATCAAACCTTTGTCTAATGGGAATTAAACTTTATTGGCCTCATTAATCCTCCTTCAAGTCCAATGCATAAATGGATTCTCATAGCTACAGATTACTTCACACATTGGATAGAAGCATTAGAATTGAAAGAAGTAAATGAAACTAATGTTATTGATTTCTATGAAGGTTTGCTTACTAGGTTTGAAATTCCTTCAACTATTATTTCTAATAATGCAATGGATTTTGTGGGATCTAGGATAAAAAATGGGCTATCCAACATGGAGTTTATCTCATCTCTTCATTAAACTATTATCCAAAAGGCAATGCCTTGCTGAATCTATGAATAAGAGCCTTTTGAGGATCATAAGGAATATGGAACTTGTATTAAGAAAAGCTATGATATCCTCCAATTCCTAGGCACGTGCATGACTTGAAAAATTTGCACATCAGGTAAGCCATTGAGGATGACTTGCCTGATGTGCAAATTTTTCAAGTCATGTATGTGCCTAAGGAATTGGAGGATATCCTAGCTTTTTTAAATACAGGTTCCATAGTCCTTCTTATGATCCTTAAAAGGTTCCTATTCATAGATTCAACAAGGTCATTGCCTTTTGGATAATAGTTTGTTGAAGAGATGAGATAAACTTCATGTTGGATAGACCATTGGCTGATTCTAAATCCCACAAAATCCATTGCATTATCAAAAATAATAGTTGAATAAACTCAAAACCTAGTAAGCAAAGCTTCATAAAAATAAATAAAATTAGTTTCATTTGCTTCTTTTAAAGTTACTACTTCTGTCCAACATGTGAAGTAATTTGTAGCTATTAGAATCCATTTATGCATTGAACTTGAAGGAGGATTAATGAGGCCAATAAAGTCCAATCCCCATTGGATAAAGGGCTGATCCACTGCTATTGGCTGAAGAGGTAAGGCTACAAGCTTGACTTTTCCTACAAACATAGCACACTGTTTGCACTTTCTAACCCATGCGTAGCAATCACCAAATATACTAGGCCAATAATACCCACCTCTCATGATCTTAAGTGTTGTATATCTTATGGAAAAATGTCTTCCACCATAACCATCATGGTATTGATCAAGTAATATCTCGGTTTGGCTTGGTTCTGTACATCTTAGCAACATTCTATTGACATCCTTCTTAAACAAAACACCATCAACAAGCAAAAATGGAATTTATTACAATATGAAATATCTTATTTTTGAAGCATTGATATGAGAGGGATAAATACCATCTTGGAGATAACTTACCAAGTCATGAAACTAGTTGGAAGGTGAGGTATGACCAGCTACAACCTCTTCATCATTTGATACCAAAACAACCTCATTAGCCTCTTACAAGTTTTGTGATAGATGCTAACATAATCATTTATCTCTAACCAAATTTTTGACCTTAATTTCCATGTCATATTCCATTACCTTGTTTATCCAACCAGATCTCTTCTCATTTATATCCTTATTCAAGAAAAACTCTTTGATGATTGGATGGGAAACCATTATGTGTATCTTATTATTAGACAACAAGGGCCTAAACTTCTTAAGAGATATTATGACTAAAAGTACATGATTTTCAATAAATAAATACCTTATTTCATAATATTCCAAGCTTTTGTTGTATAAATCTATTGGTTTCTCCAAGGACTCATGATTCTGCTGCATAAGAATGCCTAAAATGGTGTTCATGTTATCATAAGTGTAAAAAATGAAATCTTTCATGAAATCTAGATTTATAAGCATAGGAACACTAGATATGGCCTTCTTAATATCCTCAAAACCTTTTATTCCTTCTTTAGACCAGCTAAAGTTCTAATTTTTCTTAGCATGGCTATGAGTGGCTTAGCTAAAATGACAAAATTTGAAATATATGTCCTTATGAAATTGATTTTCCCAAAGAAAATTTGCAAAGCCTTTTTGTGCTTAGGTAAGGAGAGTGAAAGAATAGATTGAATCCTTTCAATATCTATGATTAAACCATGCTTTGAAACCACATGTCTAAGAAGCTTACCTTCATGAATTGAAAATACACATTTTTTGGGATTTAGAGATACCCTAAATTGCCTACACCTTTCAAACACTTGATTGAGATGAACCATGTGATCCTCTACATTCTTTTAAAATACTATTACATCATCCAAATAAACAAGTACAAGCCTATTAATAAGGCCTTGGAATACCTTATCCATGGCTCTTTGAAAGGTGACTCCAACATTAGATAAATTGAATGACATATTTCTATATGAAAATTCCCCCCACTTGGTTATAAAGGTTGTCTTAAATTGATCTTCTTCTTTGACCAAAATTTAATTATAGCCACTATATCCATCCAACAAAGAAAACTGCTCTAAAATTGCAACAAGCTATAAAATTTGTTCCATTGATGGCAATGGATAGTGATATTTAAGTGAAGACCTATTTAAATCATAGAAGTTAACACACAAACAAATATCAACATTCTTCTTTCTTACCAGAACAAGATTTTCCACACAAGTTGAGTGCTTGATTGGAAATTTAACAGCTAATTCTATGAGCTTGTGAATCTCAGCTCTCATCAAAGGCTCAAGCTTTGGATTTATGGGCCTTTGTCTTTGTGTCACTAGTTTATTTTCTTCTTCTAACTCAATGGTGTGTTGAGCCAAACTTGGATCACAACCTTTGAGATCACTATACTGCCATGAAAATATATCAACAAAACTTGTGCATAACTAAATGAAAGCTTTCTTTTTTGAAGGAGTGAATACCTTACCCAACTTCAAAATCTTACTAACTACAATATCTACATTGGCATAGTGCTCTTTTTTTATTGACAATGATGACTTCTCTTTCCTTAGCTCATCATCTCCACTGAAAATGTTTTCAAGTGTGACCAATCCTATGGGTATCTTACTCATTTTTAATTAGACAATCTGATCACCATATAGTTGTAAGTGATTTGACTAGTTTTTTGAAAAAAATTCAACCTCTTCTTGCAAGAATCTCATAATTTGATTTTCATATTCGAACACCTTCTAATTTTCATGATTATCTAGAATAGAAGGCCTTACAACCACCTTTATATGTGACTAATTTTTTTCATTTTTTACATCAACTAGGATACTAAATCGTTCCCCAATGATAGCCATCTTATCAGCATGTTTATTGTTATCTCTTGGTATTGTATGAATGTTAAAAGCCTAAAAATCTTCAAGTAAATCCCAAATTATATGCTTGTAAGATTTAAGCAACAAATTTTTACATACGTTTAAACCTCTTACTTGGTGAACTACAAGTTCACTATCTCCAAACACTTGCAAAGAATTGAATTTCATCTTCCTAGCCCACTACAAACCATGAACTAGTGCTTCATACTCAGAAACATTGCTTGAACAACCAAATAAAATTTAATAGAAGATAAATACCTTTATTTTTTTGTAGAAACCAACATCATTATTGATCTAGTTCCATGCTTATTCCTTGATCCATCAAAGTACAATTGCCACAAACCTTCATTAGACTCATCTTCTTTGACCATGGCTAGAATTGGTGCATCATTCTCATGAAAGAAATGCACACCAAGTCCTTCTTCAATCAGCTTATAGGGATCATGATCATGCAAGGTAGAACCCCACTCATCAAGAAATAAATATGGAACTCCATCCAAAGGTGATCCATTTTTTACTTCACTAGTTTTTAGTACCTCATCTGAGATGATACAATTAGTATTCATAACACTTGGCATATATGGATCCATATAAAAATGTCCAATAGGTTTAGAATGAATTGTTACCATGGTACCATACCTAGTTATGAACAATAAATAAGTCTAATCAGATGATAAATATCCCTCGATCTTTGAGGTGAAGTCTCTTAAAAGGCACATAAGAAAGTAAGGAGGCAAGTCCACCACAATAACATCCTATTGAATTATAACATTGGGACAAGCATGTAAATTTAATTTCATATCTTTGATTATGTCTACCATCTTTGTTGGTGACCCATCCAATTTTAATACTCCTTTAGTGTTTGGCTCATACACAAGTCCAAGCTTATTTGCAATATGTTTAAGTATGACTATATTACTAGCTTCTTTATCCACCATACAATTATGAACCAAAGTATCACTTACTATCAAATAAAGGTAAAAATGAATTTTATTTGATTTTATCTCAGCTTTGTCCACCTTTTCTATCTTATTTATTTGTTGTACCTATTGCTTTGATGGCTGATCTAAATTAGTTAAGACAACACCTTCTTGCAAAATTAGTTTTGGAGATAATTCAAGAGTTCAAAGATCTTGAATGAGCTTATCCTTTTATCCAGAAATGGAAAGAGAATCCCACATACTAATGCTGATATTAGATTTATTCATTTCATCCAATATACTGAAATGAGATTCACTAACCTTTGGATGTACCTTCTGAAGCATTGGTTGTTCACAAACTAGAGGTAGTTGATGAACCTTACCAACCTATATATTTTGATTTTTTTTAGTTGTAGGGACAACAAGTTGCTCTTTTTTACTCTTAGAAACAACCCTAGGAGTACTTGAATAATTTTTTACCTCTTGAGCCTCTTGAATGGATCTTATTTTATCTCTAGTTATAACTACAACTTGACCACTTGAATTGTTAATTTCAGCACCTTAAGTAAAAGCAACATGATCATCTACTTGCCAATTTAAATTAATGGCATCAGGTTTCCTATAAAATTTATGAGTCTCCCCTTATGATTCCAAACCTATATCTTGGTACTGACCTCCTTGAAAAATAAAACTCTTCTTGTGTCATTTGTGGCATAGTGATGTTCTGTGATACCAAGGCTTGGTTTTGAGCATCATTGAGATTTGAGGACTGCTAACCTGAATCCTACATCATGTTGTTTTGAGGTGGGGTGGGAATAATCACTTTTGAAGTGGATGAAACATTAGAATTAATGACAACATATGGCTTAGCTAGAGTTATGGTTCCTTGTGCTTAATAAGGTGGTCTATTTTCTCTAAAACCCTGATAAGGAGGCCTTTAATCTTTGAAAGGATGATAGGTGTTTTGATTTTTATACTGATAAGGCTTATTAGCCTAAAATTTCCTCCTATTGAGTTGGAATATTTCATTCCTAAAGGATTGAATCAAACTTTTCAACTCTCCTATCTCACTAGCTTGACTAGTAAGGGATAAAATTTGAGTTGAAGGTGGTAGAATATGAGCTAAGGATAGAACTTGAGGAATTTTGGGGGCTAGTATAGAACTTATTTCTTGAAATATAGGCATTAAAGGTCTTGGAGAAAGCTTTCTAGCTTGTATCAAATTATTTTTTGCCCTTATTACAATCTCATAAGCACCTGGTATGGTAGTACCACCCATTGACTGTATCATCACACTAATGTTAAAATTAAGAGCTTTCAAATAGTATATAAATGCATATTCAGAGGATGGTCTTAACAACATAGGTATTATGGTCCATGTCTTTTGGAATCTAAGGTTAAAATTGGACATGAACTCATGAGGAGCTCTTGCTATGGTAGTTAATTTCTCAACTAAAGATAGATGATCATATTTGTCCCCAAATTGCTTGACTAAGGTTTCACCCAATTCATCCCAAGTAGAAATGAAATTTAGTGGGAGATTTCTATACCATTACCATGTTTTTTATTTGAATTAAGTAGTAAGTAATCTAATATAAACATTATCCTCAACAACATTATGGACTGAACAAATATTAGACACATCGTGGATATGCTCAATAGGGGTTGTTTGAATTTCTTCTAAGAAGAATGGGATACTCTTAAGGGTAGACACTGGAATGTCATCAAACTAGGATAAATTTAGTGAGCTACCTCTTTTGAATGGAGCAAACACTTGATTTATGATGGCCATTTAGATAGTGGGGATTGTAGTGTTTAGAACAATAGGATGACCAGGAGGCAAATACTATTTTTGAGGGTATGGTTTTACCCTCCTAAATCTTGATCTCATATAAGATATAAATTCAAAGGGAATAACTTTACTTGCTAACCTTGTGGTCACTTTTGGCATGAAAGAGCTACCTAAATGATGTTATGAACTCTACATCTTGAAGAATCTTTAGCTTGTGATGAAGATAGATATTCTCTTATATTGTAAATGCTTCTCTTCATCTTCAAACTTCCTTAGATTTGAAAATGATTTATTTTTGGTCCCACCAAGCATGCCAAAAATTATTTTCAATTAGACTTATACCCTTGGGAAGTTAGTTTCAAGCCTTCACAGTCTGTTAAAACATGGAAACAATCCTAGGTTATGGGTGACCTAATTAGTGGATTGAATCTCTAGGTTATAAGGGCTAGCTCCCTTTGGTGTATCAATTAAGAGATTTTCTCTATGCTAAATTTTATAGGAAAAGAGAGATAAAATTGAATAGAAACCCTATCTAATGATGGTGATACACTTGTATTTTTTATTGATCCACTCAATTAGATCTTCTAAAAACATTGATTTAGACAAGAAGGCTAAACTTTCAACTCCAATTGACCAATATGCATAATTATTTCATGAAAAGGTTTGATCTAGTAACTAAAACTTGAGGGAAATGAAAGAATAGGCTTGATTAAAGGCACTAATTAGCCACATGTATCCACTAAAATTTTAACCAAATGACACTTAAACATAGAGCATGACCTGCATACTTTGCCTAGCTAGTAACTAGGTAAGAATCAAGACTTGGCAAGGAAAAAATATTCTATCACTTATGCAAATCAATGACAAATTACACTATACCAGTAGTTGTAAATTTAAAATTGTCCTATTAATATGAAAAATGGTTACAACTCAGTCTCTGGTAGAATTTTGTCTTGCCAAAAGAGGGATACAATTCAAGGCTAAAAAGCCAACTTAATTAGAAAAATACGCCACAACCAAGAGGTTGGCATTGAAAATAGAAGAAGAGGACAAGTCCCACTTCAGCCCAAGTCTAATTTGTGTTATCATAGCCTTCTAAATTTGTCTTTTCTTTTCTTTTTTCCTGCATGAAAATCCTTTGGCATTGAAAAATAGATAGTGGGCTCAAGCTTGGACTAATATACCTCATGAATGATGTCATGCCAACTTTGGATGTCTTTATTTAATTTTGAATCAACTTGAGACTAAGTTGGAACATTTGAAAATCTTTCCTTTGCATGAAAACAATGAGTAGATGTGGCACTTGATAATTAGTCAACTCTAAATTAAGAATAGTCAACTCCACAAATATGAATAGTCAACTCCACATCTGAATTTAGAACTCTACTTGAATTGCTAGAAAGTTTGAAAGGCTTTAAGATCTCAACATTGAACAACTTGAGTCCTTCATGCAAATGAGTCTCCATTTTTAGAATTGAAGGTGTCATGTTTGAAATGGTTACACCTGGATGTGTCTAATCCTGCTTGGGCCAATTTGCATGTTATAGAACGTATTCATTGGCTATTAGAATCTCTTGTATATTTTGGTTCTTCATCTCTGTTTCTATCTATATCTCTTCCTTATGTATTTTTTGTGTCTTGTTCATGGAATTTTCTCCCTACTATTTCCTCAAGTTTATTCTTTGGGGCTAGTGTCTTTTCACTTTCCCACAGACAAGTTATCCATGAGAATTGTCTCTCCCATATATTCTTGTAAGGATCTTTATCTTTTCCTTTGAACAAAAAGTATGAAGGAATTAATTCCTTAGATTTTTATCCACTTTCAAAATTACTCTTCAGACTTATGTCCTTGAACAAAAAGTTTGAGACTTTCCTCTTTGGGTTTATCCTTTCCTTTTTTGAAGGAATTCCTTCAGACAATTTGATCAAAGGAATTCTTTCAGACTTCTTGCCATGGCCTTTATCTTCCTTGTAGTGACTTTCCCAAAGGGTACACACCCTTAGGGATTCCTACAATGAACTTTCTCGATGGGCACATACACTTCAATATTTTTGTAATGAACTTTCCCAAAGGGCATATAGCCTTTGAGAAAAATGTTAAAGTCATTCAGTCTTTGGAAAATAGTCCTTAGGCCTTTCTATAATGGACCATTCCTTTTGTATCTCCGTCAAGCAAAAGTCTAAAGGAATTATGTCTTAATCCTTTTCAAAGTATTGCCTCAGCCTGGTCCTCTTCCCCTTATTTAAAAGTCATGTTTAAGAAAAGTTCTGAATGATAGAGGTTGTGATTTTAACCTGTAGGGTTAAAAATTGTCAACACATACATGCTATACTTGGTTTAAAAAATAAACACACAACAATAAACAAAAAGGTAAAATCTCTTATGAGTACTAAAATAAAGTGTGAGTTCATTTTTAAAGCACCAAATAAAATATGATATGAAGTTTAGCCCCTTGGCATTATTTGAGAACTTTTGAAAAATGAGAATGAGTCAAGTAAATGAGTTTTAAACACCAAATATAAATGTGAGTTTGAATATTTAGAGTGTTTAAAAATGTTTCTCCTTGGTCTTTGGCTCTTGAAAAAAGTGTTAAAAGCTAAAAAAAAGTGAGAAAATAATCTTTGGAATTTATCTCTCAGGTTTCTTATATTTTTCACACAATGCAATACTGCAAATGCATAGAGCAATACCACAACTTTCTTGTAAAATTGCAACTAATCAGTGCAAAATAAAAGGTTAGTGAAAAACCATGACCCTATAGTGAAAAAACATATCTACACGGTGTAAATCCACAACTTCCTATAAAATAAAGGGCAAATGAAAAATCGTGACTATACAGTGCAAAATTCTAACTATATAATGTAAACTACAAGTCTATAGTGCAAAATAGTAATTTCCTACAAAATAAAGGGTTAATGCAAAACCATAACCCTATAGGACAAAATCGCTACTCCATAGAGTAATATCACAAATTTTAAAGGCAAAACTATGACTATTAAAGCAAAATTATGAATGTCAAAGCAATATCATAGATTTTAGGACAAAATCATGACTATAAAGACAAAAATGCAATTATTAAGGAAACATCACAACTTATCAAGGTAATATTGCAACTTATCAAGTTAATATTGCAACTTATCAAGTTAATATTGTAACTTATCAAGGCAATATCATAACTTATCAAGGCAATGTTGTATCTTATCAAGGTAATGTCATATATGCAATATCATAGATTCATAGTACAATATTGTGACTTCACAGTCCAATATTAGAATGACAAAGAGCAAAAACATGACTACACAGAGAAAAAATGTGATCTTTTGGGCCAATTTGCATGTTATAGAATGTATTCATTGGCTATTAGAATCTCTTGTATTTTTTGGTTCTTCATCTCTATTTATATCTATATATCTTCCTTATGTATTTTATGTGCCTTATTCATGGAATTTTCTACCTGCTTATTTCCTTAGGTTTATTCTTTGGGGCTTGCATATTTTCACTTTCCCACAAACAAATTATCCATGGGAATTGTCTCTCCCATCTATGCTTGTAATGATATGTATATTTTCCTTCAAATAAAAATTCTGAAGGAATTACTTCCTCAAATTTTTGTCCACTTTAGAAATTCCTCTTCAAACTTAGGACCTCGAACAAAAATTTTGAGACTTTCCTTTTTAGGTTTCTCATTTCCTTTTTTGAAGGAATTCCTTCAGATAATTTGTTTGAAGGAATTCCTTTGGACTTCTTGCCACGGCCATTATCTTCCTTGTAGTGACTTTCCCAAAGGGCACATACCCTTTGGGATTCTTGCAATGAACTTTCTTGAAGGGTACATACCCTTCAAGATTTTTGTAATGAACTTTCTTGAAGGGAATATACCCTTCAAGAAAAATGTTAAAGTCAATCCACCTTTGGAAAATAGTCCTTCGGCCTTTCTATAATGGACCATTCCTTTTCTATCTCCTTCGAACAAAAGTCTCAAGGAATTATGTCTTAAACCTTTTCAAAGTATTGCCTCAGCCTGCTCCTCTTCCCCTTATTTGAAAGGCATGTTTAATAAATGTTTTGAATGATAGAGGTTGTGATTTTGACCTGTAGGTTCAAAAATTGTCAACACATACATGCTATACTTGGTTTAAAAAATAAACACACAACAATAACCAAAAAGGTAAAATCTCTTGAGTACTTAACTAGAGTCTGAGTTCATTTTTAGAGCACCAAATAAAATATGATATGAATTTTAGCCCCTTGGCATTTTTGATAACTTTTGAAAATGAGAATGAGTCAAGTAAATGAGTTTTAAACACCAAATATAAATGTGAGTTTGAATATTTAGAATGTTTAAAAATGTTTCTCCTTGGTATTTGGCTCCTGCAAAAAGTGTTAGAAGATCAAAACAAGTGAGAAAATTACCTTTGGAATTTATCTCTCAAGTTTCTTATATTTTTCACACAATGCAATACTACAAATGCATAGAGCAATACCACAACTTTCTTCTAAAACTACAAATAATCAGTGCAAAATAAAGGGTTAGTGCAAAACCATGACTCTATAGTGAAAAAACATAACTATACGATGTAAATCCACAAATTCCTATAAAACAAAGTGTAAATGCAAAATCATGACTATACAGTGCAAAATTGTAACTATATAATATAAACTACAAGTCTATAGTGCAAAATCATAATTTCCTAAAAAAGAAAGGGTTAATGCAAAACCATAACTTTATAGGACAAAATCGTTACTCCAAAATGCAATATCACAAATTTTAAAGGAAAAACTATGACTATTAAAGCAAAATTATGATTGTCAAAGTAATATCATAGATTTTAGGACAAAATCATGACTATAAAGACAAAAATGTAATTATTAAGGAAACATCATAACTTATTAAGGTAATATTGCAACTTATCAACGCAATATTGTAACTTATCAATGCAATATCATAACTTATCAAGGCAATGTCGTAGCTTATCAAGGTAATGTCATAAATGCAATATCGTAGCTTCATAATACAATATCATGACTTCACAGTCCAATATCACAACTATAAAGAGCAAATACATGACTACATAGAGTAAAAATGTGATTTTTTGTGTAACATCTAAGGGCTTCCACTTTTCACTTTTTTGGCTAGCAAGTTAAGATTTTAACTTGAAAATTGTTAGGAAGAGGTCTTAAAATGCCATGGGAAGAAATTTTTGGGGTGTGGATCCCACTGAGTGTGCCATCATGTGAATAAGGAATCCATAGAGGGGAGATTAGTATAGTGTTAGTCAAGAAAACCAAATTAAAAAAACACACTAAACACTAACACCTCTAGCCTAGACACTAGGGAGTGTATAGGTAATAAGAATACAATGAAAACACAAGTAGAAAACAAAAGAAATCATCCTTTTACCTTCCTTGTAGCTCCAAAATGGATTGTTGAATTAGATTGATCAGCTATATGCTCAAGAAATCTTTTTCAATTAAGCTCTATTGCTCAACCTCTCCTTGGCACCTTGGTAATGTTGGTTGGCTTAGCTTGGATTGTGAAAATTTTGTGGTAACACTACTATGAATCTTTTTAAAGGTATTTTGACATAATAACATTGGACTAAAAAATATTTATTTCATCTATTTAAGCATAATAACTTTACACCAAAAGATCTTATGGATCAATGGGTGAGGCCTTCTATTTATAGCCTCCAAAGTTAACTCTCACCCAAGTTAAGTTAGGTTAGGATTTAAGCATGGAATTAGTTCAAACTAACCGTAGATGAGTTAAAGTTAACTCAAGTTGAGTTAAGGAGGTGGCATGTAATTATGATTTTTAATTAATAGGCATGGCTCACAAAATAGATATTCATTAGATATTTTGTGAATGCTTGACAACTCACAAAAGTAATGATGAAGAGGTTTGATATTTTGAATTTTTGAATTTACATTTTTAGATATTCATTAATTATAAATGGATTAATTAACTAAGTATTTAATCTAGTTTAATTAGTTGATTCATTCTAATTAGAATTTTATCTCTTTTAGGAATTTTTCAAGTGCCTCACTCAATGGGTCCATAAGCCAAACTGCCAGTTACTAGGTCTCAAGGTGACTGGAGGTGAATCCATGAGAGGTTATTGTTATGTATAGGCTAGTACCACAAATAGGGATGCCTCAACATGATTATAAGCATTAATAAATGGTGTACAGACAAAATTGGGACATTTAGTGATTCTTAATCTTAATTTATAATGTTTGGTAAAAATCACTCAGAATTCTGGTCAGAATCTAGTTGTGGCCAAAATGGGGTGTTTATAGTCTTTAAAGTGGTAAGGTGTAGTCTTATGGTGTGCAATCATGAAATCAACCAAAAGGATTCATATTTTTTCTTTAAGGAAATGAATTCCTTGATCATTATTCAAGTTTAATATACATCCATAGCTTGTAATAATATTCTCCCAAAGAAATCTAGCAGCAATGGCAGCATTAAAATCCTTGGTTGGCATTGTTTTAGCCCAATGAGTGAGTTAATTAGTGATGGTAATGACATAGCATTCTCCAATATGCCTCCCCACTAGAGTAATGGAGACAAAAAAAATCAATAGTTCATTTATCAAAGGGTTTATGACTTAGTATCAAATGAAGGGGCATAACATCCCTTCAATTTGGTTTACCCATGTGATGAAAAATATCACATTGGCATATGTAATCTTTGGCATCCTTAAATAGATTATCCCACTATAACCTAGATAATAGGACCTTCCACATTGTAACATCACCAATATAATATCCTCTGTTGACTCTTTCATGAACATCTTGAAGAACTTCAACTCACTCATGTTGTATCATGTAACAACATAATACTTCATCCCATCAAAGCTTATAAAGGTCAACCCCAAGGAGTTAGAAAGGATTAGCATGAACATCCAACTTATTCTTCCCCTGAGTGCTGAGGTGGGCAGGTGTGGAACCTATATTAAAAAAAGCTATGATATCCTCCAATTCCTTAGGCACATGCATGACTTGAGAAATTTGCACATAAGGTAAGTCATCTTCAATGTCATGCATTAGTTCACCATATTTAACATGTGATAAGTGATCAGGGCCATAATTAGCCTTACTCTATTTCACCATCACAAAAAACTAAAATTCTTGAAAGATTACAATCTATTGGAAAATGTATCCATGCAAAATTGACTTATTCATGAGGTATTTTAGTGATTCATGATATGTAAAAAAAATGAATGGGGTGTCCAACAAATATTGGGAATTTTTTTTAAGTTTTTATACAATAGACAAGGATTCTTATTTTTTAGTTGAGTAATTCTATTCATCTGGAGTGAGCTTCTGACTAGCAAAGTAGATGGGATGATCAAGATTGCCCTTGTCAGGTTGAGAAAGAATAGTACACAATACCATTCCTAAATTATCAACATGCACATGAAATGGATTCATCCAATCTAAAAAATAGAGAATGGGGGAAGTGGTTAGCTTTTTATTAAGTGCTATGATTGCCTATTGGTGAGTATATATCATTAAGAATTGACCATTCTATTTAAGTAGTTCTTTTAATGACACTATGATCTTATCATATCTCTAAATAAACTTTTGATAGTATCCCATGTGTCCTATGAAGGCATAGAACTCACATTAGGTGGTCATAACTGGAAGGAAAAGTATGACTATAATATTAGCTAGATCCACCAGGAGTCCATCATGACAAATAACATGACCCAACAAAATTCCAAATGGAGTAAAAAAACACACTTCTTTAAATTTAAAGAAATCTTAAGTTATCATCAACACTCAAGCATAAGGCAAATATTAGCACAATGATCCCACACCAAACCATATGTGTTCCAATCATCCAAATACACTTGAAGGAACTTATGAATAAATCCTTAAAAGCCTTTACCACAATCCATGAGAATACAACTAGAGCATTCTTCAAATTGAAGGGCTTCACATTGTAAGTGAATGAACTCCATTTTGTTTCAAAATTGGTATTAGGTTTATCTTCTTCTATGATCTAGACTTGATGATATCTAGAAAAACCATTAGTGAAGGTATAAATCTCGTACCTAGAAACTCTTTCTAAAATCTCCTCAATGAAAGGCATTAAAAAAGGTTTAGTTATGTAATCACTATTAAGTACATGATAATCTACACAAATACGAATGTGGACATCCTCCTTGATATTGATCACCATGGGGATCACCCATTTAGAATCATCAATAAGAGTGATAACTCCAATTCATAATATTCTATCAATCTCCTCTTTTACCCAAGCATATAGATTAGAATTCATCTAATAAGGTCTCTTTCTGATTGATCGATCAACCTCAACTAATTTTATGTGCATCATACCCAATGAATAATGTAATCTTTTCATCTCAGTGTAATTCTATGTAAAAATACCTTGATACTCCTTTAATAGTTAAAAAAACCTTGGAGATCTCAGTATCATACCAATAATTTCCCATACTGGCCATCTTGGGCACGTCCTTTATACCAATATTATGTTGAATAATCTGAAGTGGATCTAAAAATGGTTTATATTCATTTTGTATGGTGTCTCAGACATTACACACTCCATAATTAGTATGCAAAGCCAAGTGATCAATGGATGGATCTAATAGGTTAGAACTAGTACCTTCATGAACCCCGTATACAACCTTTTGTTTGCCTTTTTATATCTGTTCCCTCAATGCATGGTCTAGTTGAGAGTTAATTCATGAAGAAGATGAATCTTCCATATCAAATTCTTGTAAAATGGACAAGTTGTCCTCATGAACACCATGTATATGTTATATGCGATCTTCAACTGATGTTGGATTGCCTACAATAGATTGATGTATAGCTTGTAGGCTCAAGCATAAATCCATGTGAGGATATGAGTAAGATAGTTCCAAAATAATATTACTTCAAAGGATACTCCAAGAATATGTGTCCAAGTATCATTCTTGATGTACATACCATACTCCAAGAATACATGAACTCACATATACTCAGGTAAAGATGTAACATTCTTATTCTATAGATTTTCATAGGCCTCAAGATGAGATTATATATAACTTATGACATCATAACTTAATGTGCTACAAACCCAATTATTTTGATGAAATTGATAGTGCATAACAGTTGAACTCAGTCCCAAGTGAGCAAATTATGATGGTGAGTTTCCCACAATCAAGTAGATTTTCCTTCAAAAACATGTCTAAATGAGTGCATTCATTCATATTCAAACACATAAAAATATTTCAAATGTTGCACATACTCCTGGACATCTACTTGACCATGAAATCTAGGTATTTCATTTAACAACATGGGTGGTGCATCCATAATATGTATTTGAATAATGCGAACAAACTAATGGAATTTAAGTTGATTTCATAGAGCATCCTCTTGACTACTAGTAACACCATAAATTTATCCAATAAAGCATTCTTTCCATGATCCCAATATTCATAAGCATTACTGGTAGTGTTAGAAATAGACTATGTGTCTTTCCAACATAATATGCCATCTAGACTAATATCAAGATGATCAGTTCCCCGAGATGTGACATTATAGATATGATTAATGTCCTCTTCAACATTAACTAGATCAACAAAAGGAGGTACTTTAGCATGGTCTATGGGTATTACAACATGTTGATCATCATTTTCAAAATTGATGTAACACTTTTTGAAGCTCAAGTCAACATTGTTTGCATAATACCAAGGGAAACCCAAAAGAGTCAAAATCATGAGCTTCATCCAACTCAATTACTTCAAATTTAGCCTTGAAACTGACACATAAAATGTCAATGGTGGCATCCTTAAGAAATCTTATGGGAAGTGCACAATTCTTATTAGCCATGAATAATAATACATGAGGAGAGGGATAAAAAGGAACGCTCACCATATTTTTCCAAGAATCTTTAGTGAGCACATTCACCTCCACACTAGTGTCAACTAATATATCCTGAATGATCCAACCATCAATAGTTGTGTTTACCAAGATTTCTTTATCACCCTCCATACTAGGTTGGATATGAGCCTCTTATCATTGTGCATGGTTTAACTAATGATCCTCTGTAAGATTTGGTGATTGATGACTTATCCAATTCCTCAAAAGGGGAATGATGTCTTTGTTAAGAATACATTTGAATAATTCATGTAACTCATCATGCACCAAGTCTTAAAGATCCAAATATTTCTACATTTTAGAACACGTATCAACATCTCTATCCTTAAGGAAATTAATTTCACCTTGCAACTCCTACACCAAAGTTATTGTGTCATGTAACACTTCTTTTTGTTACTTAACATCTGAGTAGTGATTTGTAAGAGGTTCCTCCCATTTAACCTTGTCAATGGGTAGATTTGAAATGTATTGGGAAGGAACACCACTTCATGTATTAATATTGACATTGGGATAGTCAAAGTAGTAGGGTGTGGTCTCCATTAAGCATTTGGAGTCTTTTCAATTTGTATTATTCCATCACCCTTCTCATTCTACTCCTTGGTGATGGTGGTATACAAGTATGTGCATTCCTCCAAACAATGCTCATTCTTACATAAAGCACAAGTGGGATAAAATGAGAATTTACACTGGTAATGTTTTGAAGAGCTACACTTGTAGCAAGTTCTAAGAAGAGGAAAACCACCTCTATATCCATGACCATGATGTCTATAAGATAGGCCTCCACCATTGTCATGGTTGTTGGAAACATAAGTCTGATTTATACCATGCGTGTGTGCCTCATGAATTTCACTAATAAGGTAACAATCATTAGTATCATGAGTATATGCATTGTATATTTTACAATATGAGGATACCTTTGATTGTGCAATACACTGAAGCAAGGGACAATCCCTCACATCATGGTCTTCTTGAAAAATATCACAAGACTGCTTTACCATGTTTTAGATACTCTTATTTGGATAATTATTCCTATTATGACCTTTAATTTCACAATCAACACATCAAAAGCTGCTATGAGCATCATGAATACTATTCACAATGAGCTTCTTTGACTAAGATGCCATAGCAGCAATTTGGGCTTCCATAAAGGGACTAATACCTGTTTTGATGTTTATAACAACTTTAGTGTGAAAGGTAGCTTCTAAGGACTTGCACAAGTATGTGAAGGTTTTCTAGGATAATGTGCATCATAAGGGAAGTAACAAGCCTCCTAAAAACCACTAGGTATGTTGAGTTACATTTATCTAAAATGATAACTTATAAAGAAGAATTTTAAAATGCACATGATTCTAACTCACACTCTCAATTATTTCTTGTTTAATATTCTTTAGGGAAGCAATATCCTATTGTTCAAAATCGGGGATATCAAATTCATAGAGAAAAGTTGCCTTCAACTGCTCATAATTTACCATAATTCCCCATAATGGCCATCTTGGGCACATCCTTTGTACCAATATTATGTTGAATAATCTAAAGTGGCTCTAAAAATGGTTTCTATTCATTTTTTATGGTGTCTCAAACATTACACACTCCATAATTAGTATGTAAAGCCAAGTGATCAATGGATGGATCTAGCAGGTTAGAACTAATACCTTCATCAACCTGGTATACAACCTTTTGTTTACCTTTCTATATCTATTCCCTTAATGCATGGTCCAGTTGAGAGTTAATATATGAAGAAGATGAATCTTCCATATCAAATTCTTGTAAAATGGATAAGTTATCCTCATGCACACCATGTAGATGTTGTATGCGATCTTCAACCGATGTTGGATTGCCTAAAATAGATTGATGTATATCTTGTAGGCTCAAGCATAAATACATGTGAGGATATTAGTAAGATAGTTCCAAAATAATATTACTTTGAAGGATACTCCAAGAATACGTGTCCAAGTGTCATTCTTGATGTACATACCAATGTAAGAGAAATGATACCTAGGAATAACAACTTGGTATAAGGAAAAAGTTAGCAGAAAGACCAATTTATGGATGATAATAAAGGAAAATATAAAGATATTTTATATCAAGGAGGATTTACTCCTCTCTTATCAGTTGATCATGAAGTCATGATGTAGATAAGTGAAGCTGGATAGCCTCAAGGAGAGATCTTCACCAACTTCCTAGTTGAAGACACTTTTTTCTTAATCAAGGAATATTTGTTGTAGAAAAAAATAAATCCAAGATAAAGGATTTATGTGGTGATATTAATGTTCCTACAATCTCACTTAATCTTCATATAAAGCAACAAAGTATGGCTGCAGGTATGACAACCTCACATAACTCTGCTCATCTTCCAAATCAGAATGTTAGGACTATTCAAGGCAATATATCTCCTTAGGTTTCAAGCACTTCCTTGCCTCCAAAAATACAAGAAAAAGTAGGTATGCATTATTTAAACATTTTAGATTCATTTAAAATTACTAAAACATTTATTTACCTTTGGGATGTTCTTCATATGCCTAGTCAAAAAGAGCTCCTACAAAAATAGTTATCTACTATCCCTACTAGTGTCCCTCATTCAAATCAAAGTAATGATATTTTTCATACAAATTCTCCTAATTCTATTGTTAAACCATATAATAGGGTTGAGAAACCTCCACCATTTTATCTCACTCTTATAGTGGATGACAAATTGGTCAATAACTGTATAGTTGATAATGGAGCTTCGACTTCAATCATGCCCAAAGTGGTAGCTGATAAATTAGGCCTAAAGTATGAGCCTCATAGAAAAGGATTTCTCTGAATAGATGGTACACCTACTAAGATTATATGACTGATCAAATCCTTGAAGGTTTTAATAAATTATTGTCCTAGTTTTCCTATCCTTTAAGATATAGTTGTTGTTGACCTCCCAGCTCACTTTGCAATCTACCTATCAAGGGAATTTATAGCCAAGATAGGTGGATATCTCTCATATTATTGGTATTTCTTGGCCTTTAAAATAATATATGGAACTAAAGTGACCATAAGGACATAGCCTCTTAAAAGGATTTATATTGAGCCCTATATTGAGATAAGCTCTAATTTGAATTATGTTGTTCATGAGGAAAAGGATTCTATTGTAGATGATGGTACTTATTCCAAGACTTAAGGAATTTCTAATTTGTTTCTTCATGAATATGATACCAATAATTATTATCATTATCATTATTCACTTATAGAGGAAAATTATCTAGGATTATATTGCATACATGAATAAGGAATACCAACACCTCTACTTGTCAAGGAAGAAGGTGAAGATGATGAGATGTGGAAGATGTTTTTTGATGGCTAAATAAATAAAGTTGGTGTAGGAGTTGGTTTTATGTTAGTCTCCCCATATAAATAACAATACTATGATTCATATATATTCCATTTTAGTTGTACTTGTAATGTGGCTGAGTCTGAAGGTTTAATTCATGGCCATCAATGTGCAAGGAGAAAAGGAATCGAGAACTTGAAAGTATATAGAGATAGTGAATTGGTTATTCATCAGGTTAGGAATTTGATTATTTACAAGAACCCTTTTCTTAATTCATATAATCATAGGGTATGGGATTTCCTTGAAGACTTCAATGCATTTAACATACAATCAGGCCCAAGGGAGTAGAATAATCATGCTGATAGATTAGCTGCCATTGGAGCTCAATTTGATAATCCAACTAGCATAAAATAAGATGGGAAGAAATATCACACTAAGATCATTATCATACCTTTTGTACCTAATAATTAATTTTCTTGGAATGTGTTTGATAGTGACAAACACATTGCATGATTTTTTCAAGATGAGGCTGAGTTTTTTTCAAGAAATCAAAGGAGACTCCAAGAACATTTTGGTGATTAGATTGTGAAACTAAGGAAAAATGAGATACCTAAGGATTTGGTGACCTTAGAAAGTAAATTCAATGATAATGATCAAAATAATAAGTAAAATGTGAGTATGTCTACAAAGAGAACTATGGAAGAGTCTTGATCTTCAAAGATAGCCTCCTCAAACTAGGAAAGATATGTTATACATTAGAGAAATAAGCATTTATTGATTTATATAAATAATTTCATGATATCTTTGCTTGGGAATCTAAGGACCTCAAAGGATTTGATCCTATCCTATCAAACCATACCATTGAATTGGAACCTAGAGTTAAATCGGTTAGACAGAACTAAAGACCCATCAATCCCAAGGTTGAGCAACTCATGAGGTTAGAGCTCACTAAACACCTTAAATCCAAAATAATATTTCCTATCAAACATTAAACATGGGAAGCTAACTTTGTGCCTATTATAAAAAAGAACGGGGAGATAAGACTTTGTATGGAATTCAAAGATCTTAATAGAGTTTCACTCAAAGATCAATATCCTCTACCCTCAGTGGATTAGATTTTGCAAGTTGTTTCAGGGTCTCAACATTTTTATCTCTTATATGGATATTAAATTTATAATAAAATTCTTGTGAATGAATATGATCAATTTAAGACAACATTCACTACTAAATGGGGAAATTTTTCTTATAGAAAGATGCAATTTGGTTTGTCAAATGCTAGTGCTACCTTTCAAAGAGCAATGGACATGGCCGTCAAAGGTTTGATCAATGAGATGTTTTTAGCTTATCTATATGATATATAAGTGTTTGATAGATATTCTAATTAACATATGAAACTCTTGAGACAAGTGTTTAAAATATGCAGGTAGTATGGAGTATGTCTTAATCCAAAAAAATGCATATTTATTATCCATGAAGGTAAGCTCTTAGGACACATTATTTCCAAAGATGATTTGGCTATTGATCCTGAAAGGATAGAAGATATTTTAGGCCATAATTTCCCTTACATAAGAAATATCTCCAAAGTTTCTTATGCTATATAAATTTTGTAAGGAGATAATATAAATTTTGTAAGGAGATTCATACTTGGTTTTGTATCTTTGGTGAAACTTGTCACAACCATGCAAAAAAATAATCAGGTCTTCTCTTGGACTAAGGAAAGTATGAGTAGTTTTGAAGCCACTAATAAATCAATTACATAATATTCTACTCTTGTGAATCCTGATTTTGCTAAAGACTTCATGTTGTATTCATTTTCTAAATTTGATAATATCTTAGATATGTTAGTGTAAAAGAATAATGAGGGTGTGGAGTAACCAATTGCATTTTTTATTCAAGGTTTTGAAGATTATAAAATCAAGTATACATTTTTTGAGAAGAAATTCCTTGCTTTTGTAACATTATTAAAGAAGATTAGGCATATAGTTTCAAAAAATAAAATTTATGTTATGGTCTTTCATCCTAGTAATAAGGAGTTTCTTTTGAGTAAAGACCTTAGTGAGAAGAGGTCAGGGTGGATCACTGAAGTGATTAAATATGATGTTAAAGTAACAAAGTTGATAAGAGATAAGGGCCTTTATGAAAATTTAGCTTCAGATCTTCATGAGTAAAAATAAGAGGTTTTAGTCAATCATGATTTCCCCTAACAAGTTGGTTCTTTACATATATAGAGTTGGACACAAGATGTGATAAAATTTATTCAAAGTGGTGAGTATCCTAATGTTATGAGTAGATCCAAAAGGGGATATTTTATATTACAATCTATTCCCTTTTGCCTTGTAGATGGTGTGATTTTTAGAAGAGATACTAATGGTGTATTATTGAGGTGCATTGATGATGACCAAGTTGGAGTGTTTCTTGAGAAGTTCCATGATGGAACAATAGGAGGTCATTTCTCCCTAAGAACCACAACTTCCAAGATCATGAGGGTAGGATATTACTAGCCTAGCCTCTTCAAATACTACCATTCTAGGGTGAGAAGGTGTGTACAATGTGAGTTATTTGTGGGAAAACATAATCTTACAGCTCTTCTTTTGAATCCTATCCAAGTGGATCAACCTTTCATGCAATGGGGTCTTGATTTCATTGGCATGATAAACCCACCATTAATTGTTGGTCATAAATGTATACTCACAATAACTAATTACTTTGTGAGGTGGGTTAAGGAAATAACATTGAAGGAAGCTAATCAGAATGCTATCTTGGAGTTATATGAGAGCATCATAACAAGATTTGACACTCCTAATAGTATTTTAGATAATGCTCTTGCTTTTATGGGTGCTAAGACTACTAATTGGGTAAATAATAATGGAATATTCTTGAGTAATTCATCTAACTATTATCCTTAAGGTAATGGATTGGATTAATCTACTAACAAGAATTTGATAAGAATAATGAAGATGACCTTAGAGTATAACCAAAGGTCTTGACACACCAAATTGAAGATAACCTTATGGTATGATAGGATAAATCCCAAGAGGTCAATAGAGAATTATCATTTTGTTCTTGTCTATGGAAGAGAGGATAGGTTATCTATCTCTGAATAGATACCTATCTAAGTTGGCACATTAATTAGAGTTGCTTGAAAATATTCCAATGGAGGTGAGATTGACAAAACTAATGGAGCTATAAGATACTAGAGATAAGGATCATCAAGATATGGAGCATTGATAAGTATCAATGAATAGGCATTTAAATAAGAAGGAAACTCCAATATCATTTTAAAAAGGTGACATAGTATTGAAGTGGGATGAAGATAGAGAAAAAATAGGGAGGCATACCAAATTTGACACCCTATTGAGTGGACCATATGTCATCATCAAGTGTAAGTAAAACAATTCTTTATAATTAAAAAGGATGAATGGAGAAGAGATGCTTATCCATATGAATGGGATATAGTTGAAACCTTGCTATTGAAGATTAAAGGTTAGTTTGTAAATAGTAGATTAGGTGTGTGTTTTGTTTTAGTTATGTGTGTTGTGTCCCTAAGTGTTTTAGTTGAACACATGTGTGTTTTTTTTAGTTTGTCTCATTTTGTGTGTCTTTCCATTGTGTTTTGTGTGTTTTATAAGGAAATTTGTGTGTAAAAAATGTGTACATATGACTCCATAACCCAATGGATAGGATTAGGAAACTAGTCATGGCATAGCAAGTATACCACACTTGAAAAATTATCAAGAATATTGACCATTTTCACCACAAGTCAAAATGCGTCAACCCCCTATAGTCAAGACTTGATATGGGGGTATAACATAGTGTCATAGGGTGTGTTTTGGTCTATTTATGTCATTAATTACATTCTAACCTTTGTCATGATCTAGTTCAGTCTTATGTCATTTAGAGTCATCTAGGGGGTCAGACCTTCATCACATACCACATAGGAATAAACAAGGTAGTTTGGTTGTACATTTTACAAGTATGATAAAAAATCTGTCAAGTCAAAATGAATACATGGATATGATTATTTTGGTATCATAATCATCCCATACAAATGTGGTGTCTTGATGATCTCTCCATCTTAAAATACAAGCCTTTAAAGATCAACTAGCAGTGTGGGATGTATGTGGGAGCGTCAACATTAAGCTGAAACAAGTAGCCATTTGGATTTAAAAAATCCTTAAAAATATCTAGTTTAATGTAGGGTAGAAAAATGGCAAGATATCATATGATTTAATCATAAATCAATGGATCATAAGTATTCATTGAGTCAAAAAGTCCTTGATCATCGTTGATCCAGTGTACATTTGATTGTATAGTGGAGATCCAAAGGTGTGAGTGAGGGTCAAAGAGTAAAATGATCTTGAGATCAAATGACATTATACCAAGTTTCACATTTTAAATAGATAAGCAAATCAATGGTGTAAATTTTATATTATAGACTAACATCAATGACATGCATTTAACTGAGCAATGAAGATCAATGATGCATATTGAGTCAAAGGTTAAGGAGCTCAGATCGAATGTGAGACTACCAAGTGGCACAAGTGCATGAACCAAATGGGTTGATAATAGGATCCAAAGAAATAATGTGGTGGTAAAAAGTGTCTTAATCTATGAATCTTAGATAAATGATCAACAACCAATATCAAAAGTTGAATCGAAGAGACTCATGTGGAAATTGATAAAATGAATTAGACTAAGTTCCAGGGTGCATAGAATAAAGTTACATGTCTCAAATATGGTAGGTATATTTTAAAATTAAATGATAATTATGGAAATGGAATGCCACATAGGGAACCATGTAGGATCAAATAATTCTATAGTAGGTCAAATAATTTGGACTCATACGTCGCCATGAAAGATCATTTGAGATTCGAGATGAACAGTGATCACCAAATGTGAAGAATGAAGTCTAGGAGACAAATGGATGACTACATATGATAAATACAAGTGTCTATAAGATAGCTGGTAGTTATAAAAATGTATATGCCTATCATATCATATGTGTCAACTCTCATAATTTAGTTTCAAATGATTGAGAGATGATCCATGATGAAGGCAGTTTCATAAAGTCTAGTTGAAGAGTCTCTACATCATTTTGGAGAGTTTGTCATGATTTATATGGACATTTGTATTAGGAAACATTCATGGTATATTTCACACTCCATTAACCTAAAATTTACCTAGTTATCATGCTTTGACATGTGGTATTTTGACCTTTGAGATTATTTACTACATTCTATTGTCCTTCTTCTCCAATTTTATAAGTAGTTACCATTTTAGCCTTTATAATCTAATATCACACCATGTATATGGAAGCCTTGATGGTTTTGAAATTTATCTTTGCCTTAGAATAATAAATTCAAGTTTTTTGGATTTCATATATCATTTTGTTAAAGTGTGTGAAGAGATGTATAGTGAATAGCTAAGTGATATCAATCTATATTTGCTTTCTCTCAGTCTTTCCATGTTTTATGCAAGTGATTTCAGCCTAGCAGGTCATATGAAGTGTAGTTAAGTATATGAATATGTATTAAGTGTATAATGAGCCTTAGTATCTAAAACTAATATATGGTTTTACTTATCTTGGATAATATTCATGCATCTTACTTTCATATCAAAACACTAATGCTATTGCATTCTATGACTCCTAGGCTAGTGTTGTAGGCATTATTTCTTTGTGAAAAAAGTATAATGGTCATGTGGAAGACATATTGGTGCATAACCCTTTTAGAATATTTTTATTTCATGCAACTTCCATCCCTTTTCCCCCACAAATAAATAGTTATCATAGGTGAAAGTACTTCAATATATATTCAGGAAGCTAGCCCTTAAATCTATAGGCTCCCTTACACCATAGGTACACCCACATACTTGGAAGTGTTCCCATATTTCCCAAATTTGGAAGATGTTGGAACACCCTCTTTTAGGGTACAATATTTGGTGACAATAGGTATAAATTGAAAACATACACATTTGGTGAACCTTATATTTGAACATCAAACCCTATGTCCCTTAGGGTTTTTTGAATTTTTTCTTGTTGAACCCTAAATTTATGTAAATTTTGCAATCATCTTTCCCATGGATAGTTTTGTTAATTATTTAATGGTCCATTACCTTATAGTGACTCTCAATTATTATATTTGATACTTGATTAACACATGTCGATCTATAAGGGATGAAAAACCTATTTTCCCAAATACTCCTTGTTATAATGTTAACAATGAGCTTTTACCTATCACTACAATACACCAAAGAGAGTGCATAAAGCAAATTATTTCATAGAACATGTTGTTTCCAAATTGTGACACACTATGGCCCAAGCTTCACTATTAGACTTGTTACATATTTATTCACATTACAAGGATGTTCTTTAAGATGCCTTACATATGACCTTACTCCATTGTAATGTTGAGCCACCATATGTGGCCTCTATCTTAAACAACAAAAAATGGAGTGAGCATAATGTATCCTTTGAAAAAGAGGATTTACCTCCCAAACACCTTATAAATAATTGTTTGCAACTCTATATCTAGGTATGTGTTTGAAACAAAATAGTAAAATGAGTTCTTGTGGACAATGGTTCCAAACTCAACATTTGTAACATATTGTTTCTCTTTGTCATATGCATTGGAACATAAAATTTAGAGCCATATAATATTATTATCAAAGGATTTTATAATATATCATGGTAAGTATTAGGACATATAACATTGAATATTATAGTAAGCCCTTGTACATTACCCACTTTGTGTTAGGTTATGCCAAATGATTTGAACTATAACATTCTTTTGGGATGACCTTAGATACAAGAGATGTATGCAATTACCTCCACATTGCATGCATGCTTAAAATTTAGTCATCAAGGATTAATTTTCAAATGCCTAGTGAATATTAATCCATTCAAACATTGTGCAATGGTTCAACCACCCATCCAACCCATATCGCAGGCATATAAACCCGATTTTGGTTTTCAATTTTTACTCAATTATGGGTACAAGGGACAAGGGTTAGGTAAAAATGAGTAAGAAATAACACAACCCATTAATCCTATGAGTAATACAAATTGGTAATGATTTGGTGTTTACAAATAAACATACTAAACACAAATATATCTCTCAAATTACTATTTGTTTCTAAAAGGCCAAAATGGAATGTATGAAAGTCTTAAAAACTAAGCTCCAAGTGGTCAACCATCATTTAACGAATGATGTTGCTCCCCCAAAAATTATAATAGTGGATGAGCTTTCCATTGAAGATTCATTACTAGAGTACTTGGAGGAATATGAGGATATCCCTTATTTCTATTATAAGAATTGGTTAGATTTATTGAATGTGGAGCTTGTTTCAACACCCCTAAGGTTAAAATAAAATTACTAGGGTATTTTTAACATGTAGTATAGTAGGGAAAGTTTGTTAAAAATTCCCTAGTAATTATTGGGGATGAATTTTTGAGTGTGTCAACCACTTCCCCCATTTGTGGCATGTTTTATGGAGAAGTGGTGTGATCTAAGGTGTTGAGAGAATCAGGGGATTATGTGGTTGTAACCTCCCTTATTTTTTGGCTTATTTTTTGGGGATATGGTTGTCTCTATGGTTAGAACAAATTTTTAAAGGGATTTTAAAAATTATAAATAGGTTTGGGTTGAAACACAATAAGCATTGCATTTTACATCTCATTTTTTGAGCTTTATATTCTATCTTCGATTGGTGTGATCAGGTTTGAGGTGTAGCTTAGCATCTCAAGAATTATGTTGTGAATTAAAGTTGGAAAAAGTTATCTCTATGAGAGGTTTCTTGTTGAGAGTTAACTTTTACTCTTATTTATAATATTATAGAGATCTTCTTGGTGGGCATAGCCCACATTGGGTGAACCATGTTATATCGGTGTTAGGTGTGTATTTACTTAGATCTGAATTTTATTTCATATGCCATTGCTACTATGATTTTGAGGATTGAATTCCATGTTTCATGTTATTACATAATTAATCACTTATTCCTAACAATTAGCATTCGAGCTAGATTTAGTGGTTTTGCTAAAGTGGTGAATTGCAAGAAAAGATATTAGCTTGAGTGGGAGTTATGGCAGATCTAGAGTTGAAAAATTTAATGGGTAAAATTTTAGATTTTGTAAGATGCAGAAGGAGGATTACTTGTTTCATAAGGATATTCATAACCCTTTGATGAGGAAAGTAGGCCAACCTTCAGGTATGGATTAGGTAGATTGGAATTTGCTTGATAGAAAAGCACTGGGAGCCATACGGTTGTGTCTTGCATCTTTGGTTGCCTTCAATATTTCAGAGGAGATGACCACATTTGGTTTGATGAAAAAATTAGGGGAGTCATATGAAAAACCCTCTACCTTTAATAAAATATTTTTGATGAAAAGGTTATTCAATATGAAAATGTCTAAAAATGGTTTTATAACTGATTTTTTGAATGATTTTAATATGGTTGTGAGGATGCTAAATTCTATTGGTATTAAATTTGAAGATGAAGTTAAGGATTTATTTATTTTATGCTCCTTACCTAATAGTTGGGATGTTCTGGTTATGCCAGTGAGTAATTTCATCCCTACTAAGGGAAGTTTAAAGTTTGAGGATGTTATAGGTGTGATTCTTATCAAGGAAATGTGAAGGAAGAGCACCAAGGAATCATCTTTAGGGAATTCTTTGATGGTGGAGACCAGAGGGAGATAAAAGGATAGAAGAAAAATAAATCATGGAAAGTCAAAGGGTTGGGGAAGATCTAAATCTAGAGCCAAGATGGTGTGATGACACTGTGGGAAAAGTGGACACTCAAAGATGGAATGTTGGGAACTTCGAGACAAGAAGACCAAACATGAGGAGACCAAGGAGGTAAATATGAAAAGAGGTACTATTAGTTAGGATGCTTTAATTATTTCCTTGGATAATTTTTTTGAATCTTGGGTATTAGATTTAGGGGCTTCTTTTCATGCCACCCCACATAGGCATATTTTTATTGATTATGTTTAAGGAGATTTTGGACATGTTTATCTTGGTAATGATGAGCCATTAGTATAGTAGGGAAAGTTTGTGTTTAGGTGAATATGAAAAATGGTAACACATGGCTACTAAAGGATGTTAGACATATTTCATAGTTAAGGAAAAATTTAATATCAACAGGGTAATTAGATAGTGAGGGCTATTCAGTGTTGTTTACAATAGACTTTTAGGAAGTTGCCAAGGGTGATCTTGTGGTTATGAGAGGTAAGAAAGTTGGTGCTTTGTATTTGACTAGTATTATTGATCACTATAATTTAATTGCTACAAATATAGATGCAACTTTGTAGCACTACAAGCGTGGTCATATGAGCTAAAAGGGCATGGAAATCTTGAAAGATAAGTTACTTGGATTGAAACAAGTTGATTTAGACTTCTATGATGATTGTGTGTACAAGAAGCAGAAGTGAGTTAAGTTCTTGAGCATTGGACCTATAATGAAGGAGAATAATTTAGATTTTTTTCACTTAGATGTATGTGGACCAACTAAGGTATCTTCTATTAGTGGTTTAAATTATTATGTTACATTTATTGATGATGCAACTAGGAAAGTTTGGGTTTATTATATTGAGAAGAAATTTGATGTGTTTGAAATATTCAAGAGATGGAAAGCTTTGGTTGAGAATGAAATAGGTCTCAAGTTAAAATGTCTTAGGTCAGATAATGGAGGTGAGTATTATAGCAAAGCATTTGATGATTATTGTTCATAGAATGGAATTCATAGGCAAAGGATGGTTTTAAGGATCCCATTGGAGAATGGAGTGTCATAGAGGATGAATAAGACAATCATGGAGTGTACTAGGAGCATGAGGTTGCATGCAGGGCTACCTCTAATGTTTATGGGTGCAAGTAGTTAACACAATAGTATATCTAATTAATAGAGGACCTTCAGTGCCTTTGGATGGAGGCATACCTAAGGAAGCTTGGTCTAGTAAGAAAGTTAATTATTTTTCCTTAGGGTCTTTAGATGCAAGGAATTTGTTTATGTTTCCAAGAAAGATAGGACCAAGTTAGAGGCCAAGTTTGAGAGATGCACCTTTATTGGTTATGGTGAGGATGACTTTGGTTTCTAGGTTTGAAGTCTTAGAAACAAGAAAATATTCTAGTCTAGGGATGTTGTCTTTAAATAAAAAGTCATGTATAAGGATAAGTTGCAAGAATAGGAACAAAAAGATTACACACTGTTGGATGATATTATGAATGGTAAGGTATCCAAGGAGATAATTTAGGAACCTCCTAGACAAGAACCCCAAACTCTTGTAGTAAGAAGTTACTATAGGGTAAGAAGAGCTCCTAAATGTTTTTCCCCATCTTTGAGTTATTTATTACTTACTAACGTGGAAAACCAAAATATTTTGAGGAAGTAATGTAAGAAAATGCTAGGAAGAAGTGGGAGTAAGCCATGGACAATGAACATAGTTCTCTCATAGAGAACCAGACATGGGATTTGGTGAATCTACCCAAGGGAAAGATAGCATTGTATAATAAGTGGGTTTATAAAATCAAATAAGAATATGTAGGAAGGAAAAGGTATAAGGCCTAGTTGGTGGTCAAGGGTTTTGTACAGAAGAAAGGTATTGAATTTGATGAGATTTTTTCTCCTATTGTTAAGATGACTTCTATTAGAACTGTGATTGGTATAGTTACAGTAGAGGATTTTCACATAGAATAATTAGATGTGAATATTACATTCCTTCATGGTGATTTGGAGGAGGAATTATATATGGAGCATCCATAGAGTTATGAGGTTAAAAGAAATGATAAATTGGTGTACAAACTAAAGAAGAATGTATATGACCTAAAACAAGTTCCATGGCATTGGTATAAGAAGTTTGATAGTTTTATGTTGGAATAGGGTTACTCTAGGTGTCATTCTAACCATTGCATGTATGTCTAGAGATTTTAGGATGGTAATTATATTATCCTATGTTTATATGTAGATGACATGTTGGTTTCAAGAAATAACGTGCAATAGATTCAAGTACTCAAGAAGCAACTTGGTTATTCTTTTTTATGAAAGATTTGGGCACAACGTAAAAAATCCTTGGTATGAGGATAACTTGAGATAGGAAGGAGAGGAAGTTGATCTTATCCTAGAAAGAGTATGTGAATTTTTTTTAGATAGGTTTAGTATGTAGGATGCTAATTCGATTGGGACTCCTTTGGCAGGATATTTCAGATTATCAAAGGAGCAGTGTTCCAAGATAGAAGAATAAAATATAAAGATGTCCAAGGTAACTTAATCATTGGTGATTGGTAGCCTGATGTATGCTATGGTTTTTACTAGGCTAGATATTTCCCATGTAGTGGGAGTAGTAAGTAGGTACATGAGTAATCTAGGTTATGAGCATTGGCAAAATAATGAAGTGGATTCTTTGATATTTGAGAGGAACCATATATACAACATTGTGTTTTGGTGGATCGAACACCACTTTGTGTGGTTATGTGGACTTGAATATGGTTGGGGATGTTGATAGAAAGAAGATTATGATAGGTTATGTGTTTACTATCAATGATTTAACGGTTAGTTGGATTTCCCAAATACAGAAGGTTATGGCTTTATCAACCATAAAGGTTGAGTATGTTGTTGCTATAGAGGCTAAGAAGGAGATGATTTAGTTATAATAGTTACTTCATGATTTGGGGCATAATCAAGAAGTTAGGGGATTACATAATGATATTCAAAGTGTTATACATTTAGCCAAGAACCCTACTTTCCACTTGAGGATGAAGAACATATAGTTGTGGTATCATTTCATCAAGATAGCTTTGGAAGAAAACATGGAGAAGCTAGAAAAGACACATATGAACTGGAATACTGTAGATATGATGACCAAGGTAGTCACATTGGATTATTTGAGGTTATGTTTAGCTTTGGTTGGTCTTTATAAAGATCATGTAGGAGTGTTAAATTTTATTCAAGGAGAAACAAACTCCAAGTGGGAGATTGTTGAATGTGGAGCTCATTTCAACACCCCTAAGGTTAAAATAAAATTACTGTGGCCTTTTTAACATGAAATATTTAATTTCACAAATGGTGGGACACATTTTTAGTGTATCAACCACTTCCCCCATTTGTGGCACGTTTTATGGAGAAGTGGGTGTGATCTAAGGTGTTGAGAGAATCGGGGGATTATGTGGTTGTAACCTCCCTTATTTTTTGCCTTATTTTGCGGGGATATGATTATCTCTATGGTTATGGCACATTTTTCAAGGGATTTTGAAAATTATAAATAGGGGTGAGGGGAAAGACATTAAGCATTGAATTTTTCATCTCATTTTTTGAGCTTTGTATTCTCTCTTCAGTCAGTGTGATTAGGTTTGAGGTGTACCTTAGCATCTCAGGAATTATGATGTGAATTCAGGGTGGAGAAAGTTATTTCTATGAGAGGTTTCTTGTTGAGAGTTGTATTGTATTGATCTTGTTTATAATATTATAGAGATATTCTTAGTGGATGTAGCCCACATTAGGTGACCCACGTTATATTAGTGTTATGCGTGAATTTGTTTAGATTTGAATTTTCTTTTCTTATGTCTTTGTTGCTATGATTTTGAGGAATGAATTCCATGTTGCATGTTATTGCATAATTAATCACTTATTCCTAACATCATTATGGTACCTTTTCTCATGCTTACTTTGGTAAGGATTATAATCCAAATATCCAACATGATGTATCAAATATTATTCCTACCACATCATTTATCATAGAAAAATCTAATTTGTTAAAAAAAGAAATAATCAAATATAACTTTGGAATAGATAAGGACTCTAGACTAGTTCTAGTAGCTGCAATAATATAGGAGGATGAAGGAAAAACCTAATGATAGGTCCTTCATGATTTTCCTAAACACTTTGCTTGGGCTTATTAGGATATGCCTAGGATCAATCTATCAATGGCAATGCATAATATACTATTATACCCAGATACAAAGTTGGTAACATAAAAAATATGAAAAATGCTCCTAAAGTGGCACTCTTGTAAAAGATAAAATTCAAAAACATTAGATGTTCACTTTGTAAGAGCCATCACACATTCTGACTAGGTGTCAAACATAGTCCCTGTTAAAAAACTAAATGGTGACATTTGATGTTGTACTAAATATCATGATTAAACAAGGCTTGCCCTAAAGATGATTCCCCTTTACCTAATATCAACATGATTGTGGATTCCACATTCGGATATGAGATATTTTCATTTACGAATAGTTTCACAAGATATAACCAAATCAAAATTAACCTTATAGACTAGGAAAATATTTCTTTTACCACACCCTGGGGGAAATTTTATTACACAATAATGCTTTTTGGATTAAAAATGTAGGAGCCCCATATCAAAGGACCATGAATCATATATTTCATGATTTCATCCATAAAAATATTAAGGATTATGTTGATGATTTAATTTCCAAATAAAAACATCGATAAGACCATGATACTAATTTATGACAAATATTTGAGCACCTACACAAATTCAATGTTCGATTAAATCCAAAAAAATGAGTTTTTAGGGCATCTTTAGGAAAACTCCTAGGATACATTATTTATCAATGAGGCATTAACATTGATCCAAAAAAGGTAAAATATCTTGTATAAATACCACAAACAACCAATCTAAAATAATTGAGATGTTTACAGGGATGAATTCAAGTTATTCGGTGTTTCATTACCCAATTGGCTGATAAAACAATCACTTTCACATATTTTCTCAAAAAGAATATACAATTCATATGGGATTGCGTATGTCAAAAACGAGTTGATAAAATAAAAACCTATTTATCAAACCCACCTATACTTATTCCTCTTATTCCAAATAGACCATTACTTCTTTACATATCAGATACCCATGTGTCGTAGGGGCCTCAGTATCACAATTTGATGATAATCACAAAGAATAGGTAATTTATTAGATCAGTCACTATCTATTTGATTAAAAATTCAAATATACAACCATGGAAAAAATATGTTTAGCTTTGGTTTTCACTACCCAAAACTTATGACATTAATTGCTCAATAATGAGGTTCATACTATAATTAAAGAAGATCCATTAAGGTTCCTCATGAACAAAACACATCTAACTAGTTTCATAGAAAAATGGGTGATGTAAATCATAGAGTTTGATCTAAAAATTTTAGCCCAAAAGTAAATAAAAGGTCAAATCATAGCCAACCAATTGGTTTTAGCTCCTTTACCAAACTCTTTTCCACTCACTGAGGCTTTTTAGGATAAGTTTGAGGCATGTAATATATCTTCCAATGTATGGATAATGTTATTTGATGGATCAAAATGCCAAATAAGAGAAGGTGATGGTATTGTATTTTGTACCCCCAAAGGAAAATACATTCCTTTCTCTTATGAATTAGCTTTTTATTGTACCAACAATATATTCAAATATGAGGCCTTGATCATTAGATTATCCATAGCATATAAGCTAGATATAAAAGACATCCAAGTTTTTGGTGATTCCTATTTGGTTGTTAATCAAGTTACTAATCATTACCAAACTATAGAATAAAATATTCTACCATATAAAGAAATGGTAGATAAACTCACACAAACATTTGACACATTTTCAATCGATAGTATTTCATGTAAATATAATTGCCATGTAGATGTTATGGCAAGTGTAACATCCTTGATGAATTTTGATGATGATCAAATAAACTTTACTATATGACAATTATAGAATCTTTCCATTTCCACTGATCAAATGAATGCCTTGGATATTCTTGCTATTACCAATAGTACTCTAAACACAAAATGGTGCAATGATATTTATAATTTTCTTTATCAAGCCTATGTAAAAGAGCATTTTGCATGAAATGAAAAATGTAAATTACAACATTAAGCATTATATTATGTTATTATTTGAAATGATTTATTCAAAAAAAAATTTGATGGATAGTTCTTCTGATTCTTAAGCAAGATGAAGCTCGCACAACACTCCTTGAAATACATGACAATGAGTGTGTTGGGCATTTCAATGGACATGCCATGTCTCAAAAAATATATTATGTTAAGGTTATTATTGGTCTAAAATGGAACAATAATGTATCAAACATGCAAAATTATGTTTATAATGCCTAAAATATAGTAATTTAAATAATGCACTAGTGTACAAGTTACAACTGATTATTTCACCATGGCCCTTTTCCTTATGGGGCTTTGATTTGATAGGTAAAGTAAATCCGGTAAATGCTGATGGACATAAATTTATTATTATATCTACAAAATATTTGAAAAAATGGATGGAAGTAATTCTCTTGAGTTTACCATAGGGGATGACATATATAGGTTTATGATGACCAATATCATCTCCTATTTTGATATACATTAAGCCATTATTTATGACAATGGAAAATCAGTTAAAAATAAAATCAGAAGATAGTTTTTTAATAAATATAATAGTAAACATACATTTTTGACACGTTATTACACATAGGGAAATGGGAAAGTAGATAAAACTAATAAAATAATTTTCAAATTACTTATCAAAATAGTTGAGCGATACATCATTGATTGACACCAATAGATGGTATATGATCTATGGGCATAATGCACTAATGTTCACACACCTATTCAAGACACACCTTATTATTTTTTCTATGATATAGATACTATATTATCAATCAATATTGAGATACTCTCTTTACATGTCTCTCTAAAATACATCATCAAAGATAATGAATATCATGAAAAATGATTGCATCAATTATAGAAGTTGGGTGAAAAATGCACACAGGATGCTGAGTGCTTATGTGTCTATAAAAAACATGTAAAACAAGAATATAAAAAAGTTTCTGCCACATGAATTTAATGTGGGTGACCTGGTACTAAAATAAAATCAAAAGAATACCAATGCAGGAAAAGATAAAAAGGGAAAGTTCAAACCAAATTAGTTGGGTCCATTTACAATTATAGAAAAGATAGGAAAATATGTATATCACCTTACTACACTTGAAGGAAAGCATTTAAAAATCCAAATAAACATCATGCACTTGTGTAAATATAATATGTAAGTAAAAACTCTAAAAATACATAATAAACATTCAAAAAAATCCAAAATCACTTTTAGTCACTTACCTATTTATGCGAGAATTGGCTCTTTGGCATCCATTGTCACTCCCATATTGATGGACCACATACTCAGTTACTCCTACATAAACATATGTGTCACACTTCTACATTGGGTGTGATACATGTAGACACAGATACATGATACACTTCTATTTTAGATGTTGTTATTTCCCTCTACTCATGTCATATGGACATTGGGGGCATCCGCTTATTCGATCTTGATACACAAATGTGATATTATTTAGTGATCACTCTACACTATCATGTTTGAGATTACATATTTACTTATACATTATTATTATCCATGATTATATCTTATATAGGGTACTTCATATTCTATACACTTGACATAATTTTCTAACACATTAGATCCATGGGCCACTGTGACATGTTTAGGTTGGTTGTTTATGCTTTAATTTATGCAATTTCTTGAGTGTATTATCTTTCCTGTTTGAGTATTTGAATATGTTCCTTTGATTTTAACCCTCATATCTATGTATGCTTTCTTTGAAATTTGTATAATGTCATTATTTTTTGTATGGACATTTGAATATGTCATTCTTGTTTTCATGGACATTTGACTAAGTCATTTTCCTTCGATTGTGTGGCATTTGAACATGCCCTTTATTTGTGGTATCTTTGGACCATTGCTTGTTGACTTACTTTTGAGTGCTCTTATATGTGTGAGATTTTACTTGTTGATATTATATTATTACTATCTAGATGTTTTCATAATTTTTATCATGCATCTTAAGCCTACATGTGATCACATTGCTTTTATGTGCTTCAATGATACATTTACCTAGACATATTCCTTCTATATCCTACATGGTTACATTCATAAATTTTACATTTATCTTACCCTTTTGAGGTGAGTTAATTCCCAATTCTTATCTTTCCCTCACCTCAAATGGGGGGCATATTAGTGGAGGCATACCTAGGAATCATGTTCTATACACTTGACACAATTATCAGATTTAATAGGGGCATGCTTTGGAAGCATGTTATCTACACTACTTCAGTATTTGGTACTTATATCAATTTACAGATTTAGTGGGGCCATGTATTATGGGAATGTATTCCACACATTCACAATTTTTGTAATTAGTGGGGGAGTGCTTGGGAAGCAAGTTATCCACATTTATTCAGTATATGATACTTATATTAGTTCATAGATTTAGTGGAGGCATGATTTAAAAGCATGTTCTCTACACCTATTAAGTATTTAGCATCTCCAATTTATAGTGCTAGCATGTTTTAGAAACATGTCCTCCACATTGGTACTTATATTAGTTTTCATATTTTATCCATATATAGTGGGGGCATGCTTTGGAATCAGGTCCTCAACACTCACATAATTATCCTAATTAGCCAAAGCAAATAGTTATATGATTCAAATTCACAGTTGTGATAAAATTCTATACATTGGTACTATTGTTATACATAGTTTTAACATAAGACATATCTAAGGTGCATATGTTATGTAACATGTGCCTAATATTGTAAAATACAAATCAGTTTTAGATTCTAAAACCATTGCACATACTAATACCCCATAAAATTTTAAAAACCATATTGAGCCAATTTACTATAGTAGTCAATTCACCTTTCGATATGGTTGAGGTGATTAAATCACTCAATCTTGTCAAATTTTTAGGTTGGACTTGATTATCTAGCTTCACTAGGCTATAAGTATCATTAGGTTGTACAGTTGCATTAATATCAACTAACAAGTGGTAACTTGGTTTTACTCCAAAGTTGGGGGCATGTTCCTTATAATCTCTCTCTCTCTCTCTCTCTCTCTCTCTCTCTCTCTCTCTCTCTCTCTCTCTCTCTCTCTCTCTCTCTCTCTCTCTCTCTCTCTCCTTAGATATGTGAAATTTAAAATATTTATCTATATTTATCCTAATACTAGTTTTAAAGCCTTAAAATGATGCATATTTTTCAAAATAAGTTGCCAATAAGCAAGGTGGTTACATCAACACATAGGTGTACTCCTAAACCTTGCTCTTTCAATTTTAATATATTTTAAGGACATTTAACCTAGATTATATGCACTAATTTTACACTATAACATGTTCTTAGTTGCAGGTCAGTCACTAAAAAACTACTTAAATTCAACTCAAACAAAGACAAAGTGTTCATACAAATTGAGGTATTTATTCCTTTCCTTTAAACTAGTCATTTCATTACTATATTTTGTGATTATGTAGCACCTTAGTCTTGTACACTTGAAAAACTTAGGCCTTGGTTGTTCCTCTTAGTTATACACTCTCCTTAATTCTAAAAGCCTCATATATACTCTATCTTGTGCCCCTTAGCATATCTCTTAGTCTGACTAGTCTTATATTGAATGTCATAAACATTCTATCTTATCCAAAATGATTCAAATATAATTATCTTACACCTGTACAAGTTTTTATTTTGTACCTATTTTGATACTCCCTAGACACTAACATCTAGGATAGATAGTAGAATTGTCATTACTATCCTACCCTAATGAATGTGTCCAGTGCCCTAAAGTCATCCAATTTTCAAATGAAACATAGCTTAATGGTTAGTCTAAATACTTCAATGTGAGTTATTAATCCAAAGGTATTGATATAAATATAATATCAACCCTCACTCATTTACCACCTACAAAACATAACAACCAGACTAAAGAGGATTAAATTAAACAAAGCTTACCTATTTATTCCTATTTCTATACCAATCATATAGGCTACACATCTATAAATTTGTTGTAGTACTAAAGGAGCATCCCCAAGAGCTCAATTTACCAAGTTACAGTCTATGGCATTATTGTACTTGCTTTACACACATTGCATGATTCACATGCAAGCCAAAATGTAGGGAATAACTACATGAGTATGAGGTCCTCTTTTGGAGTATTGGCTATGTAGGCAATGCCCTTTGATAGTGGGGTCATTGGGGTTAGATCAACACCATGTGCCCACTAACCCATTTTTTCCCAAGGTAACATTGAAGATGAAAAGTTAGGGTTTTGTCATTTCACAATAAATAACTATACATGACCTAGATCTAAATGGACTAGAGCGAAGATGAAGACAAACTCATAAGCATCTATGTGGTTGTATCCTATTTTACTAGATATTCTACACATGACACTATTATCAGACTCAAACAGTATTATTGACACAATCATCTAGAGCTAATACAACTATCTATATAGCTAAAAACAACTGATCTAAAATCTAATAATTATTATATAACTATATTTCCACCTTATTTTAGCCTATTTTATATCTATAACTATGTTAGTATCAGAACAAACTAAGTACTTCTATTCTTTGTCATTTCTATATCTAACTTAGTTTTACTTTCCATATTTAGACTATCTCAACATAATAAATTTAGTGTATGTTTATATTTGAGTTTAACATTTAATTGGACTACTGTAGATATAAATATCACCCTTGTGTCATTTCATTTCTATATTCTTAACCCTATGGTATAAAGTGAAACATAAACATATTTCATTTTAGGGTTAAACAATTTTAATTCACAAAATCAATTATAATTTTAAAATGAACCATCCAAATTCCTAAAAAAAAAATTAGGTATATGATAGAGACTATTTTTTGATTTATTCAAGTGGTTTCAATCCTTGAAACCCTCTATAGGTGAAGATATTATTTATTATATAATTTTCAGACCTAAATAAACCTTAAAATAGGGCTAGAAGTGTAATTCATAGTCTTTATTTGAGTCTTCAAGCTATTTAAGAGTATTTAAAGTGTTTATTGAATTATGGAAAGTGGAAACAAGTCTGAAGGGTCCCAAAATTATAAGTTTCAATCTATTATAGTGCAAATAAAACATGACAGACCTATAAGTAGGCCTCAAATAAGGATAAAAGATAGTTTTTCCATTTGTCTTGAGAAATCAAGTTTGAAAAGAGAAAAGGACTTATTTATTCTCTTAAATAACATGTGAATGAATGTGACAAGACTCTTTGATGTTTTCCAAGGTTTGTTTTATGAATTTTAGTGAAAATAAATAATAATCAATCCTATAAAAAAGATTACAAACCTATAAGTACAATCAATCTATTAACAGATCAAGATATTTATGATCACCTTACACCATAGTGGTATCATATCTCAATTTAGGTTGTCTCAAGTTGAAAGGATATCAGTATCTGATTAATAAGTTGTGAAAAAATCTTTTAAATATGGTATCGAGAGCAAGAGCTAGAGCAGGTCAAAGAAGGTAGCCTTATCAAACAATATTTCTTAAGGAGATGGAAAATATTCAACCCTATTTGTAGGCCATGGAGATTTCTTAGAGAATGAGAATTGACATTGGATATGCTGGTGATAGAGAATATTAAAGGCCTCAAGAGTAAGAGGTAAAATAAGAAGGAGAAGAAAAGGCAAAAGAGAGACTTATTAGAGTAGTCATGGGAGTCAAGTCCAAACCTAAGTTATAAGTACCTATGTATGATGGAAGCTTGAATTTATAGGATTTTATAGATTAGATAAATGACATGAATAATTGCTTTGAGTATATGGGAGTGGATGATGATAAAAAGGTCAAATTTTTTAGTACAAGATTGAAAGTTCATGCATCCCTTTGGCGGGATGGAGTGTAATATGAGAGGAGAAGGAAAGGTAAATAAAATATCAAGAGTTGGGATAAAATGCTGTCCAAGTTGAAAGTAAAATTTATGAAAAAATACTATCAACTAATCTCTTTAAGAAACTTCAAAATCTAAGACAAAAAGAGAAGATAATCAAGGACTATATAGAGGAGTTATAAAAGCTAACCATCAAAGCAAGACATCTATAAGAAGACGATGAAAAGGTGGATAGATATATCAATGGGTTAAGGTTCAACTTACAAGATGAGATCAATGTTCTATCACCAAGATAATTTGTAGAGGCATACCAATTTACCCTTAAAGTAGAGGATAAATTGTCTAGGAAGCAAACTCAACATTCAAGAGGTAGAAATTTTAGAGGTAGAGGATGACATGGTGGAAGGAGTCAACTACATATTCATAATTAAGTTATTAGTTCAAAAAATCAAGGTCAAACCACAAGAGGTGGTTACTCATTCAAAAGTAGGAGACCATTTGCAATAGGCAAAGGAAGAGGATTCATAGGTAGATGTTTCAAATGCAACAAGTATGGGCATAGATATTATGAGTGCCCAGAGAATCCTTATACAAGTTAAAGTAGTAATAAAATTATCCAAGATGATGAGGAGATTGTAGGATCACCTTTTCATGAGGATGCACCTAAAGTTAGACAATCCTTTCTCATGAAGAGGATGTTGATCAAAACTAACAAGGAGATCAAGTAAATTGCACAAAGGAAGACATTGTTTAGAACCAATTTCAAGTCAAAATATAAGTGCTAAAAGTAATTATAGATAGTGGAAGTACTGATAATGTAGCATCTTTACTAATGGTTGACAATTTAGGTTTGAAAAGAGTAACACACCCTATGCTTTATAAGGTGCCATGGCTATAAAAAAGACACTGAGTCTTAATAAATAATGTAAAGTGGAGTTTTAGATAGGTATCTATAAGGATGAAGTGTTATGTGATGTTATTTCTATGGATGTCTACCATGTCCTATTTGGTAGGTCTTGGCAATTTGACAAGAAAGCCATATATGATGGAAGAAGCAACACCTATACCTTTGAGAAAGATGGAAAGAAACATACACTCATACCATTGAAATAAGAGAATACAAAAATAAAAGACAATCTTAGGGTGTTTCTAAAAAGTGTCAAAGAATTCTTACATCAAATCATAAAATAAGAGGTAAGTTATGCCTTGGTTGACAAACCTAGAATAGTCATTATAGTCACAAAATTGATTGATCTACCTCTAAAAATATAAAATTTGTTGATGTTTTTGTGGATGATTTATCCAATGACCTACATTTAATGAGAATCATTAGTCACCATATAAATCTCATTCCAGGAGCCAACGTACCAAACAAGGAAATATACAAGATGACACCAAGAGAGTGTGAGGATATTAAGAAATAAGTACAAGAATTGTTGGACAAAGGCCTAATCATGCAAAGTGTAAGCCCTTGTGCTATTCCAACAGTCTTAACTCCTAATAAGGATGGAGGTTGAAGAATGTGTACTGGTTAAAGATACATAAACAAGATTGTAGTAAGGTATAAATTTTATTTACCTAGAATTGATGATCCAATGGATTATTCAAGTGATGCAAGGTACTTTTCCAACTAGACTTGAAAAGCGGTTATCGTTAGATTAGAATCAAATAAGGAGATGAATGTAAGACAAATTTTAAGACCAATGATGGATTGTATGAATGGCTTATAATGCCATTTAGACTGACTAACACTCCAAGCACCTTGATGAGGCTCAAGAATGAGATGCTCAAGGCTTTCATAGGTAAATTTTTCATTGTTTACCTAGATGATATTTTGATTTATAGTCAATCAAAGGAAGAACATATTAAACACCTTAGAATGGTCTTAAACAAGCAACAAGAAAATAATTTACTAATAAATCTCAAGAAGTGTACCTTCATGAAGACATAATTGATTTATTTAGGATTTGTCATTTCACAAGAGGGATTGAATGTGGACAAAGAGAAAGTCAAATCCATAATATAATGACCTACTCCAAGGAGTGTATTTGAGGTAAGATTTTTTCATGGCTATAATAGTTTTTATAGAAAATTTATAAGCAATTTTAGTGGCATTTGTTCTCCAATAGTGGAAATTATCAAAGGAAACAAAAAACAATTTTAATGGATTGAGGCACTAGAGAGAAGTTTTTATTTTCTAAATAAAAATTTCATAGAATAGCCAATATTAGCTTTGCCTAATTTAGTGAGCTATAAGTGGGAGTGTTATAGGGGTTGTTATGAGCCAAGAGGGAAACCAATTTCCTATTTTAATGAGAAACTCAATGAGGCAAATAAAAGATATTAAATATATGACCAAGAGTTATATGCTATTATCCAAGATTTGAAGAAATGGAGGCATTACTTGATGCCCAAAGAGTTTCTTTATACTGATAATTAAGCCTTAGAGTTTATTAGTATTCAAACTAAACTAAGTCAAAGGCATATGAAATGGGTTGAGTTATTGAATTTTTTTATTTTGTTATTAAGCATAAAACTTAGTAGGATAATAAAGTTACAGATGCATTAAGTATGAGAAGTCTAATTATGTAGGAGTCTCAAGTGAATATCTTGGGTTTTAAAGCATTAAAGGACTTGTATAGAGAGGATCCTAATTTCATAGAGGCCTATGAAACATGTGAGAATATAATGAATAAAGATAGGATTCTCTGAATGGAATATATGTTGTAAGGAATGTTATTCAAGGTAAATTATCTATGCATATCAAGAGGGTTAATGAGAGAGAATCTACTAAAGGAGAAACATAGTGGTAGCTTGGTAAGACACTTTGGGCAAACAAATATAATTGATCAATTGAGTGCATAGTATTATTTTTCATCAATCCAAGTTGATGTAAATAAGTTTTTTTTAAATGTGTATAATATGTTAGCATGCCAAAGGTCAAATTCAAAATCTAGGCCTATAACATCTATAGTTTATTACTAGTAGGCCATGGGATTCAATGAGTATGGAATTTGTTCTTAGGATTCCAAAGACACAAAAAGGTAATAATTATATATTTTTTATGGTTGATAGGTTTTATAATATGGCACATTTCATACCTTATACAAAAATAAGTGATGTAACTAACATTGAAAACTTATTCTTCAAATAAGTAGTGAGATTGCATGGGCTTCCTATAAGCATTATGTTTGATAGGGATGCAAAGTTTGTTGGCCATTTTTGGAGGACTATTTGGAAGAATTTTGGGACCAATTTAAACTTCATATTATATTAACATTCTCATACTAATTTTTAAACTGAAGTGGTCAATAAAATCCTTGGAAACATACTTATAATCTTGACAAGTGACTTTCCAAAACAATGGGATCAAACACTAGCTCAAATAGAATTTGTATAGAATGATTCTATAAATAGAAGTAAAAGTTATATTAAATTTAAAAATGTGTATGTATTTCATCCAAGATGCATTTATGAGCTAAGGAAATTGATTAAACCTGAGAAAATAAGTGCAAATGGTGAGGATTTTGCAACCACCATGCAGGAGTGGCATGAATAGGTAAAAAAATAGCTAAAATTGAATTCAATTAAATATAAATGAATTATTGATATAATAAGTAAGGAGGTGAATTTTGAGATAATATATATATTACTTTCTCATCTCATAAAGTAAATATTCCCTATGGGGGAATACAACAAGTTGAAACAATATTTGACCTTATAAGGTCTTAAGAAGTTTTTTGCTAATGCATATGAATTGGAGCTTCCAATTGACATTGGAATCTCAATAATATTTAATTTTTAAGATATTTATACTTTCATAGGAGAGGATAATTTATATATTAAACCTAAAAAAAAGATGACTAGACCATTAATTAGGAACAACAACTACCAAAGGCATAACAAATCATATTGAAGCCATTTTAGACAAGAAGGTGGTGAAGAAGACCATAGACAAGGAGTAATTTAAATACTTGATCAAGAGGAAGAACCATAAAATTTAGGATGAAACTTAGATGACACCTTCAGAGAGAGTCAAGCATGGTAGCAATATTGAATAACTCATGAACAAGAGCTCATGAATAATTTTTTAATTTCTTAGCAGTTTGATGCAAGTGTATGCTTGTAAATAGTCAAAATGTGTTATTTTTTGTATTAAGATGTTTAAAAGGGTTTTTGAGGTCAATAATGAGCTTTATCTAGGCTTATTTTGTCTGTTTTAGGTCTTTTAGAGTTCTTTTTGGTTTTTTCACCAAAAAAAAGAAATTCAAAATTTTGAACTTGTTTACAAGGTTCTTGACAAGTTTGTCATATTTTGGCATATGTAAAAGGATATATCCTTATGTAAGGGGTATTAATGATATTAAAATGTGTCATAAGTGAATTTTATTCCTTTAATTATTTTAAATCATCTTAATACCCCAAACAAAGTATATGCAATGTAGAAGATTTGTTAAATCAAACATGTCCTAGGATAAGTCATAGGTGGTTGAGAGATTTTTATAAATATAAATGAATAAGACCAAGTTTAGAAATTATTTAAGAAATTATAGACCTTAAACCATCAAAAAATAAGGAATATAACACATGAAAATAAGTAGAATCTCAGTTAGTAGGTTGTTGGTGTCTTGTGTGAGGGGTCTATAGGGTTTGTATCTTAGTTCTTGAAGATACATGAATAAAGAAACTTAATTATGAATTTTTGTTGCATTTTTCATACTTTTAAATGATTTAATATGTTTTATTGATCATTATATTATATTTTATTCCACATTTATGATGTTTTTAAGCTTGTAGAAACTAGGAAACATTATTTTTAATTAAACAGTTTGAGTAAATAAGATACTTTAACATATTTTTATGATTATGAGACTTGGAGAGTGATTGGGAAAATAAGAGGAATGTTTAAATATCATAACCCAAGTATAAATAACCTTGGACATTTATTAGATCTTGATATTTACCTTTTTTTTTCTATCGGATACTTTACAGCCCTAAAACCCTACTTTAAGGTTTTAATTCACAAAATCATAAATAACTTTAAAATGAATTGTCTAAATTACCTAAAATTTTGTATGTAGATGATAAAGACTATGTTTTAAGTAATTAAATTTGTTTAAATACTTGGAACCCTATAAAATTGAATATATTATGGACTGTGTATTTTTTAGACCCAAATAGACCATAAAATAGGGCTAAAAGTGTAATTCTTAGTCTTTCTTTGAGTCTTCAAACTATCTAAGAGTATTTAAAGGGTTTATTGAATTGTGGAAAGTGGAAAAAAGTCTGAAGGGTACAAAAAGTTTGAGTTTCAATATACTATAGTGCAAATAAAAAATGATAGACCTATAGGTAGACCTAAAATAGGGCTAAAAGATAGTTTTTGTATTTCTCTTGAGAAATCAAGATTGAAAAGAGTAAAGACCTTATCGCTTCTCTTGAATAACATGTTAATGAATGTGACAAGATTATTTGATGTTTTCAAAAGTTTTATGTATGAATTTTAGTGCAAATAAATAATATCAATCTTATAAAAAAGGTTACAAGCCTGTAAGTATAGTTAATCTATTAAAGGATCAAGATCTTTAGGATCACCTCACACCATGGATCAATGCCATTTTGAATGCACATTACAACCTAGAGATATGGGTTTCCTTGAACCAAAAAATTATAATTAATCATATATCAAGATAAAGGGATGTGAACCACTTTATCTCAAGTTATATGGACCTTATAAGGTTCTTTAAAAAATTGGTATTGTTACATGCAAGCTGTAACTTCCACCTTCTTCACATATCTATTTAGTTTTTCATGTATCATGTTTGAAGAAATTTCTAGGCCATAATTTCATAGCTCAAAAAATATTTCCTGAGCTTGGTGTATAAATTTATATCCTTTTTGAACCTTAATATTTTATAGAGAGGCACTCATATAAAATTTTAAATTAGACCATCACTAAGGTTATAGTCTAGTGGCATGGAATGCAACCTAATAATGCAATGTGAGAACCCCTCCTTCAACTCCAACAATAGTTTCCTCAAATTTAGATTTGAGGGTAAATATTTTGAAGAATGAAGGAATGTTAGGACCCTTTCATCCTAATTCTTCATGTATAAGTGTTGTATTTAATAAAATATGCATATGCATATGCTTTTTAAGTTATCCTCTAAGTTAATTGTAATAATACCACACTCATGGGAAGTAGTAGTTAGCTAGGATATGATTAGTATGAATATGAGCCTAGACTAACAGAAAGATATCCATGAATTATATTGTATTGAGCTTAATCACATGAGGTTTCTTCCTTGAAGAGACCAATGATATTATAATGCATTTATGCTCCATTTTTTGTACAATATAGTATTTTTATATTCATTTGAAGTATTATTCCAGGTATTTGCATTATTATTCTAATATATCGCAAGAAGGGTCATATCAAATGGTTGAGATAGTTTATACAAATATCACATGGTGCATGTAACTCTAAAGAGGGTTTTATTTCATATCCTATCATATAGGTCCACTCACCATAGGATCAAGATGTTTTATAGGAGATCAATCATAGGGGAAATTTGAGGGACTGAAAAGTATTATTTCCTCACTTGAATTGTGTCTTACAACTAGGTGGATTATAGTTCAATGTTTTTAAGGGGGTTTAACCTGATGAGTATTCACAAAGGCTTTCACATTAATATATTAAAGTGAATATTATTTTATGAAATTGCCTAGGTGGATTTCTTATTAAATTCATGACCTTGTAACTTTTTGAGATATTGGACCCTTGTGACCTTAGTGAACCTCACTCTAGATGATTTATGAATTGATTACTATGTTTTTTGTGATTATCATCATTATTAACCCCTATTATGTTAATCATATCACATGTTGGAAATTTAAAAATAAAAAAAATTACCCTATTTTAGCCTATTTTACTATGTTGATTTTATGGGAATTACATTGTTGACCTTAAAAGATCAATTATGGAGGTGCTAAACCTAACACACCCATTTGGGTTTTGAATGTCATCCACATGGATATTAGAGGACCCATCATGACCACTATAACATCCAGAGTTAAATACTTTATTCTTTTACAATATGGTGCCCCTTAAACCATTTGATGGGAATTTTGATGAAGATCGACAATGGCAAAAAATTCAAGGACTCAAAAGTATCACCTTTTCTATTGGAGTTGTAATTTAGTGTCACATGGAAATCATATTTCAATCATAACCATTACTCCTATATTTAATTATAACATTCCCACCTAATGTCAAATTCGTTGTTGTGGCTTGATTGATGGTGGGGAAAATATTGACATCATATTAACAAAAATGAACAAGGAATACTCAACCATTATTGATAAATGGAGGTTTTATTAATATATCTAAAGTCACATCTTTCAAAATTACAATCATTAATGATCAAGATTGAGGATTCAATTTGAGGGACAACATACCAACTACTATGAACTAGTGTGTTATAATAAATCCAAACTTATCTATACTAAATTGACACATATTTGTAACAGTATATTAAAAATATTTATTTAAAAATAATAATAAATATTATAAAAAGAAATAAATGTTTGTCCACTATGAATCACAATATGGCCAACCTTTATCTTATAGTTAAATAAAAGTAATAATAGTAATTTGATTTAAAATTAAACAAAACTAATAATATCCACTCAACATGCATAGGAATTATAATATGATTTTTATTTAAATAAAAATAAAAATAATATTTTTACAACATGTAAAGGCATGCAAATATAAAAAATCCTAAAAATAAGAGATATACTAGAAGAAGAATTTCCATTAATAGTCAGTTAGGTTGGGCCACCTTATCAAGGTTAAGTTTTCATGGTATACTTTTATTTTATATTGTAATACATTTTTCAAAAGCTTAGATCATCAAATATAAGTTCACATTACTAAAAGAGTGTGACGAGGAATTTTGATCTTTGAAAATTGCTCCAAAGGCCTCTAAAACTACTATTTATGTTGTGTTGATTTTTTTAATGTCACAATTTTTCAAAAATAAACCATTACTCTTATTTGGTGGTCTCGAGTCATTATCAAGATCATTCATCACCCCTTGAGAATAAATGGGCCCCATTTCATCCAAGTATTTAACCAAATGTGTAACATTTTTTATAGCTAACTCTTAGTTAGCCACTTTCCTTGGTGAAAAAGTGCCCTATCTTGATCACACAATATAGGGGAATTCATTGATGTCTAGTATCTTTTACCACTATATCTATGACCTAATAAATAGTGAATGGAATTGAATTTTTAGGGTTTAACTCTAAAAACAATAACTATTCAACAATATTTGAAGTTCCCAGGAGAGGTGGAACATATGGCTAGAGTAGTTACACATTGAATACTGGATGTAACCCAAGATAGGGTGGTAAGTTTAGCTCAAAGGTATTAGTGCCTACTTTATCGATGATTGTGTAAGGCCCATATTAGAAAGGATCTATTTTACTATTTAGGACTATAAAACTTTATATCTAAAAATGTATTCATACCTTATCACCAACCTATAATTAGTGAGGGACTCGATGTCGGTCATGGCATTGCTTGTACTTCTAGCTAGTTTAATGCATAATTTCATGCACCTAATTTTAGATTTGTTAGATTCATTCAATAAATAAAGTTACCTTGACATATTTTTTCATACATGGTGATATTCTTCCTCTAATTTAATAGGTAATGCCATGTCAATGGGGGTTAGCATCTAAAACCCAAGACAAACTTGAAATGACTATGTCCTATAAAGTCATGGAGGGATTGATAATAGCTATGTTGGATGAATGATAAAATACCAATGTGTGATTGTGGATTTTCTGATTTATTCATTTAAATCATATGTATCATCATACCATTAACTAATTTTGAATTCCCATATTTTTATGGATGAAAATAGGTGGACTTCGTCAGATTGGTATCTATCATGGACCATAATGTAGACTAGAAAGTGATAATGAACCTAATGTCCTTATTTGACATAATGGTATGTGTAAGTTCAAGTGTACACACACATGATCAAAGTTTATCCTATTAGTTTTAATATAGTTGATCCTATTTTTATATGACATCAATATTTTCATCTTGTAAAACTTGTCAACCATAACAAAGACAAAATCATGGTGACACCTTGTCATGGGAAAAATTGACATGAAATCTATGGAGACTGACTCTAGAGGTCAATTGAGAATTGGTCAAGGAGTGTAGTGGCCTTTATTTTTTCTAGATGATTTATCTATTGAACATTTTTTATATTATCTAATATATAGTTATTGACATCACAATAAAACTTTGGCCAAGAGAAGTATTTATGAAACATTGTCATTATATTTTCCACCCTAAAAAGTCTTACAACTTGATTATAATGTACCTATCAAACCATATTCTATCACTCTAATATCAAAACACATCAGTGTCCCAATTTGAATGAAATCCCTTCATATAGATTTTAGTCTAAATTTTTTTATTCATGTTTTGACACACATAGACAATGATGGGTTTACAACTTCTCATTTTAGGGCACAACTGGTTGTGAACCTAAGGCATGAGTTGCAAATGAAATCAATATTCCATTATGGGAATAACTTGTAAAACCTTTGGGATATGATTAAATTTGGGGAACCTCTCCTATACTTACATAATTTGGTGACTCTTTTAGGTTGTTAGGAAAAATAATTTAATATATCTATCAATCCAAATAGTCCTATAAAACTTCATATGTATACTTCTTAATTCAAAGGATGACTAGTAACATAAGAAAAAAGGGTTCATTATTTTAAAATAAAGATGAATGAGAGTAAGATAAAGTAGAAAATAAATGTTAAAGTATAGACCAATATATGATTCACTCCAAATGCTTTGACACATTCAATAATTTCTTAGAAAAGAAAATTTGATGACATTAGTCTCAGTCAATCCCAACACAAGCTCAATGCAAGACTCTAAGAGTTAATTAGAAAAATAAATATTTATTTCATATAGCTACAAAAACCACCAAATATTTTGAATTTCATACCACATAATTATCTAAGATAATGAAGATATAAGTAATGGAAATAGTAAATTCAAAAACTAATAATATCAAAACTTGCATCTTAGAATTCTCTATTTTATCAAATTAAATAGCAAAAAAATTTAATTTAATTGTAAAAATATTTAAATATATGTACTTGGCATATTAATGGATATAGCATAAAACATATCCACATATCATTTTATGGAGAATGTGTTCATTTAACAATGATGTACGAAAAAAGATATATTCCTTAGAACTTCAAGATTTTTGAGGAAAGAAAATAACTATATTAATATTGAAAATATAAATAATTTTTTACTAAATTATTTATAATAAAATATTTACAAGGTGGGACACAACCTCACCAAACAAAAATCCTAATCTAAAAATAACATCAATAACTTATTTAACAAAATCATAATTTAGTCCCTTATAACATGTATCATAATCTCCAATATTAACACTAGGGTGGAGCTTATAATTCTCATTGATGCACCATGTTTGAAAGCATTAATATTGGACCCTTTATTATCCCTCCAATAGTTTATAAAATTACGTGTATTCTTTGTCAATTTGCTTTTATCTAAGAATATATGATGCCTAAACTTGAGATTGAGTCATCTTAACTTCATGATGAGAAATCTAAAAAAATAGGATTATCACTAAGAGCATGTTTTTCCTTTCTATTTCTATCTCTTGATTTTTTCTAAAAATAAATTCATTTCTTTCTTACCCATTTCCATTAGCATTGACATTGATTGTTACTTAATTTGATAAAATTATCAATCACTAAATTAGGGTCCTCCATGAGAAATTCCTCTTCACATCCTCAACCTATTTTCATCCTTATTGGATGTGTGAAAATATTCTCCTAAATTTTATTTCCAATGATATCCATCCAACCTTAACCCTTATTTTAGTTACCCTTTTAAATTCCTTTGTGTCCTTATTACTTCATCTCAACTTAGGGATCTAAAATAATCACATCTTTATTAGTCTATTTCAAAGACGATGTTTGCATATTTTTTACCTAGTTGGTGAGTTTGATGTCTTGTGCAAGGATTGCATTATGTGAACATTAAATAGAGGGAACTATTTAAGAGCACATTTTCTCCTTATTTTTGGTTTCAAAATAGTGGGGTTCAGAAACAATGGTTGCATGGGAATTTCATGTGAAAATTTAGAAACCTCCCATTGTTAATGTGTTGTTTGGCATGGCTCGACAATGATAGGATTTAGGGTGGTTAAGCCCATAAATGCTCTACTGAAAGGATTCCCATGGGTAGATCTCACCATGTTTTGTATCTATTGGGTCATCACATACTAGTTTCACTCAGTCATTTGTTGTGATATATTCCGAACAAGGGGCATTTGCTGGTATGGGTTGGATTTAATGTTGTTCTGATCTTCATGTCATTTTGAGGGAAATGTTAATTTTATTTTTTCATTCATATGGGTTTTTAGTGGGTTTCATGAAATATTATAACCATGCATTTAAAATTTTCCCATGTGTATAAAATCAACATTTTATGGGTTTTGTTTAAATGAAGGTGCAACTAATTTATTTGTTCATTTATTCCATTAAACAAAGTTTCAACAATAAATTCAAAATAATGGAGAAATTATATAACAATAAATCTAGATAAATGTGTACTAATTGATTGCATTTAAGCTTGAATCTAACCCTAGCTAACAACTAATAAAAAAGAGCCAAAGAGATGAAGGGGAAAGAGAAATAAAGCCTATTGAAACTGCATCCAAGTTTGAGATCATATAATTGAATGCAACCCATGAAATTGGTCTCCTTATTAGCCAACATATCCAAAACCAATAATGGGGCCAATGAAAGAGTATGAGGAACACATTACGAAGAATAAGATCTATAACAATTGTCTACACATGCAAATTATAAACAAAGAGCTCCATGGTCTTTTCTTAATAAAATATAGATTGAATAACACATAGAGTTTATAATGATAGTTTGAGTACAAATTTTAGTAGCATAACCTCGGGGAAAATAAGAGAGGGAGAGAAATCAAAATTCAAATGACTGGTCCACAATGTCCCTTGGGAGAGAAAAAAAAGGTAGCCCTTTTACAATAGAAATCAAAAAATATGTAGACATTAAAACTTTTCAAGGGGAGGGTTTTCCCTCCAAAACACTAACAACTTCCATTAATTCCTTCAACTACCTCCTTTCCCTTTATTCTCCTTATAATCTTGCCACTTTCACTATTTATTTCCTTGAAAAATACCAAAAATGAGTCAAAAAATTGTAATTAAATTCTTGAATAGTAAAAAGAATTACAAAAGCATGAGCATGTTTTACACCAGGTAGAATTAGAAATTTGAAAGTAAATTTATGTCAAGGATGAAGTCACCTTTTTGAAGATGTAAATTTTTTTCAAAAACTAATATCAGAGGCAATTTATCATCGAAAAACCAAAAATGGTATAAAAATGCACTTGGTAGACCTATCCGAGCTTTCTGGCATGGCAGGGATTTTTTAAAATTTCACTTAAAAAAAATCCTATTTATAACTAGGGTTTGAAATCTTGAATAGAATTAAGGAGCATGTTTTATACAATTTAAGACCTAATCAACACTTCTTGGCCCAAATAGAACTAACAATTTTAAATTTTAAAGTTTGGGGGACCTAGACCTAATTGGGGTCTAGATCCCTGATTACAATTGTAGGCTTCATTCAGTAGGCTCAAGACCTAATCAAAACATTTTTCACTTAACACTATGGGTTTTTCACTTGATAGGTCCCTAATCTAGTCAGGAAAATTTCCTTAAATAACATTAGGTGGGATAACTAGGGGATTTGCAGACCCAATCAGGTCTGTAAGCTTGGATACAACTAGATGGGGCTCAAAATCCCAAACATGACCTAGTCGAGATTTGGAACCTCGAATACAACTGCTAGACACCACTTGACCAAAAATTAGACTTAATTAGGGATAAATCCCTATTACAACTATGACACATCCTCAATGACTCACTAGACCTAATAAAAGATGGCATCCTCAAATACAACTAAACCACCCCAAATCACATCTAGACCTATTGATAGAAAATTATTCAATTAATAAAGAGAATGAACAAGACCCCCTTCCTAGTCTTTTTCAATATTTAGAACCCCGATTAGGTCTATGGGAGATAACAGATTAGAATGTAGACCCATAAAAAATAAAAAAATCTAGATTTTGATCTCGAAGACCTAATGGGGGTTGAAAGCTTGATTAGGTCTGTAACGTAAGATTTTTCAAAACCACCTCTAGGAAAAACTATTCAAGAAACAAGTCATTTTTTTCTTAGACTTAGTAAGATTTTGAACTAAGAAAAAAATTGTTCAAATAGTAATCTAGGGACCAAGTGTAAATATTAAAATGACTCGCATGAGCCTAGTTAACAATATGTGGAAATTTTTAGAGGTTGAAATGACATGAAAATCAAAATGGCCCCCAAAAATAGCTATAAGGAGCTAAGAGAGCTAGGCTCAACTATGACATCAATTATGACAAGACTCTACTTTAGGGCTAAGTGCTTTATATGAAAGTTTATCATTCAGACTTGGTTGTCATAATGAGGTACATTTTAAGAGACAAAATTTTATAAAAAATAAAATAACATCCTAGAGAAAGCTAAGAGAGATAAGAAATTTAGGATTTAAACATAAATTGGGAGGTTAAATCTTCACTTTCACACTGTGTATTATAGAAAGTTTTCTCATACATATGTGGTATTTCCAACAATGATGGTTGTAGGTCATGGTTTAGCATGCAAATCTAGGTGGCCTACAAAATCAAATTGAGAGTGTTAAGACCAATGAGCCATGAGCACAAGTGGGAGTGGATAAAAAAGCAAAAAGAGGTTCCTTGATTATTAGGGAGAATTAGGGCATGTTGAGTAAGCAATAAAAATGGTGACTCTATAAGAAAATAATCTAAATTATTTTAGAACAATATAAATGTGTTTACAAACTTAAAATCTCTGGCTAAGATTACATATGGAACATGAACAAATTTGAGAGGGGAAAAGATGAGAATGGATAAAAGACTATATCAGACATTCTCATTAACTTGTATGTGTAAATGAGTTAATTATCACTTCTTAGAACCTGCAAGGACTAACTACTATGGATCCAATTATTAGGCTAGTTAATCCTACTTGAGAATGATCACCTAGACATTACTCCACTAGAAAAAATGAATCCATAGCCTTAATAAAGTCATATCTGATCCCACTTAAGGCCTTGTTTTACTACCAATCGGGCATCCATAACCCTGATAGAGGTTGTCTAAATCACCTAAATTTGAGTTTTTAAAAAATAGATTTTCTTGTTTTTAATTTTCTCTCTTTTCTTAGAATTCATGTTTTGGGTTGGGGACTATTGTGTCAAATTAAAGGAAAAATTATATATTTTTAACCCTATATTTTCATCTCAACAAGTTCATCCAAGCAAACCTAAAAACCATTAAGATGTGATTTTTTGTGCTTGGTTTCGAGAGAATGTCTTCATTGACCAAATAGTTTTCCTAAAAGTTAACCTAATGGAAACAAATTAAGAATGCATACAATAGCATAATATTTTGAAATCAATTCCAAAATAGAATCTAACACTGAAATTTACTCATAATACTCATGCACTAGAACATCATTTACATTATTTACCTACAGGCATTTCATTCTTCAATATTTTGACTAACAAGGGAACGTACAAGGAAAAATAGATGGGCCAAGAAAAAAAGACCAGCAATGAGGCTAGACCGAATCCAAAAAGCAAGAAAAGTAGGAAAATAAAATCAAGAAAGGGAAAGAGAGGGTATTTATAGGAACTTGCCAAGAAAATGCATGCCTAAAATCAATAATTTAGGGAAATGCCCATTGAAAAATAATAAGACATCCTCACTAGTTAGACACTTGATATGGAATGCATTCATGTTTAGTATTTTCAAAATATTAGTAGAGATCCTACCAAGGGGAAGCATGTTTTTATGTCTATGTTGACCTATACATTCATGAATGCTATCCCACAATTTTCTATCTATGGTGTTTCCATTCAACTTAAGAAATTTTACATTATTAAACTCAATAATGTACTTACATCTAAATTGTGAAAAGAACTTGGGATAAGGTTTGATAAATACCTCTACCCAGACGTTAAATTATAGTGGGGCATGAGGTGGATATCAATACATACTAGAGAGACTTTCTTACCCAACCTGGTCAAGATAAGTCCCTCAGGAACCCAATCGGTGGATCTATTATTGGTTTCTCCTTGACTAAAATGAATGTTGTGGAAACATATTCCTTGTCATCTAAATCATATAAAATGTCTCAATTTGGTTCTTCCCATGTTAGTAATCTTTTGGATTTGTCATCAATTGTAGAAGTATGCATGGAACTGCATTAGGTGAAGGTATTTTTGGCTCTAGCTTCCACTAACTTAACTTATTTATTACTTAGGAAGTTGTGCAAATGATTATTTATTTCTACCTTGGTTTCCTACACTACTATGAGGATCACATGACTACTTCAATCCCATCCCATAGGTATTCTAAAGGATCTAGACCTTTAGATGTGAGAATAATAACCTGATTTCTTCTTCTTTCCACCTATCATTTGTAACATGTAGGTGTTGCTTTTAAGTGGTGAGGACTCTCATGTCTTCTTCATTCAAGATCATTCCAATCAAATCAAAGGTAATTTTGTCCTAAAGTGAGATATCTTACATTATAAGCTCATTCAATTCACCTTCTTTAGATGGATGACCTATTTCAACTTTGATTTCTTATATGTCATCTACCTCCAATGGCAAGATGAAAGTCAAATTGTTTCCATTAAGCCATATATCATCTTGAATAAGATTTACAAGTGTAGGATAAACAACATATGATATGATCATTTTGGATGCATATCATACATCCTCTTTATCCAACTATTCCAATTCTTTTATTTATTCTTCTGGTTGAGTGCAAGAGGTGTCTAATTCTTCTTCTTAGGTTGAAAACTCACTAAAATTATAATTTCATGACAATAGGTCACCTAAAATACCTATTTCCATGTCATCATCTAACTCATCTTCATCACTACTCTCAAAGACTAGTTCTCATCTACAGAATGATACATTATTGGTCAATAGGACCATTCTGGCATTCATCTAATTCTGATATTTGTAGATACCAAATTATGAACTTTGGAATAGGGTCTCATGGATTGGGTCAGACATTACTTGCTAGAAACTCCAATAATGAATGGTATTAGATTAATAAAATCACCAAAATACATTTGATTACTAAAATAAGGTAGAGCATCCTATTGATAAAATGTTGAATTAACATAAATATGTATTAAATGAATAGAAAGGGTTCTCATTTATCACAATAAGGTTAGATTGGTTGTATGCTTGAGGAAATTCTTTGTTACAAGGTATAAATTGGCCCATGGGATAACTTAAAGACAAGTAATTTTAAGGATTTTTGTTGCAAACAACTAGATATCCAAGCAAATAAAATGGGTCTACACAATAGCCATGCAACATTAATTTGTGTTCAATTATGAAAGCCTCTTGGTAATTCAACATCAAAGATGTGAAAGTGGACAAAGTCCTCTGAAAAACATAGAAATTATGGGATCCAACATTTTAAGGTAAACTTCAATATCCACTACTTTCATTTATAGGAATGGGTCTTTCAATGTCTTATATAACTTGTGAAAGTGAACATTGAATGCACTATTATATTAATTTGGATTCCTAAGAGTTATATAAAATTGATAGTACAAGGGAAAAATTTTGATTAACACACTAAAATGGTTAATAAATAAAATTTTAAATATATTCCATGATGTAATACATTCATCTAATACGCTAATGTACTAGTTGTATGCATCTCTATCTAGAGAACAAGGAAAGAGATGGTAGGTAACATATTCATACTAGATTTAAGTCCTAATTATGGCATCTTTGAATGCCTAAATGTGTTCATCTACCATCCAAATCCCATCATACATGTATTTTTTATAGAATTCATTACGATCCTTAGGTAGGTCATGAGCAGGCCCTAGAATGTTCATAGGGAAACCACCTACACTAAACTAAATATTATTATCCATTAGTGGATTTAAAATTAATTTTTATAGTCTTTTAACTTGGAATAACACTTTTAAAAAAGCCTCTAAAGTTGTCAAAGCTTTAAATTTTCTATTTAAGTTATAATTCAAGACCTCTTAATGTTAGCCTATTGATATGCATTTCAAGCACACAATAGGTTGAGAGAAGCATAAACAAGGTGAAAAGTTTAAAATAAATGATAATTCTAAAATACTCTCCATAGGCCCTCTTCCTAGTGTTAAAACTATTAACATGCATTTCAAGCATGTAACAGGGTGCAAAAAGTGTAAAAGAGGGGCCAAAATACCAAAATGAATGATAAGTTAGAATATCCCAAATAGACCCTCCTTCTAACACCAAAAATGTTGATGTGTTGTTTGGCACAACTCACCAATGCTAATATTTTGGGGTGGTTAAAACCATCAAGCCTCTCTTGAAAGGAGTCCCACGAGGCAGGTCTCCCTAAGGTATATATCTATCAAGTCATGGTGTATTGGTTTCACTCAATTAATCATTATTATCTATTTTGAATAAGGGGCCTTTTTTGATGTGGGAATATTCAAGATTGAATTTAACGTTATTCTAGTCTTCATGTAATTTAGAGGGAAATGTTACTTTTGTTGTTTCATTCATGCAAGTTTTCATTGGGTTTCAAGAAATAATAAAACCATGCATTTTAGGTTTGTCCATGTGTTTAAAATAACATTTTATATTTTTTGTTTAATGAAGGTGCAGATGATTTATTTGTTCATTTATTCCATTAAAAAAAGATTCAATAATGCATTTTCAATAATAGAGAAAATATACAACAAGCAATCTAGATAAACACATAGTAATTGATTGCATTTAAGCCCTAATCTAACCCTAACTAACAATTGATAAAAAAGAGCAAAAGAGAGAAAGGGAAAATAGAAATAAATCCTGTTGAAAATGTATCCAAGTCTAAGATAATTTGATTGAATGAAACCCATGAAATTGGTCTCTTTCTTGGATAAAATATTCATAATCAATAATGGGGGCAATGCAAGAGTTTGAGGAACACACTATAAAGGAGAAGATCTACAACCATCATTTACATGTGCAAATTACAAATAAAATGATCCATAGTCTTTTATTAATAAAATATGGCTTGAATAATGCTTAGAGTTTACAATGATCATCTGAGTACAAATTTGGGTAGTATAAACCCAAGGAAAATAAGAGGAGAGAAAAATAAAGTGCAAATGACTAGTCCACAATGTCCCTTGGGAGAGAAAAATGATCCATCCCTTTTACAATAGAAATCAATCAATATATAGACATTACAACTGTTTAAGTGGAGGGTTTCCCCCTCCAAGATGACAACAACAACCATTAATACCCTAAACTACGTCCTTTCTCTCCATTCTTCTTTCAATACCACCATGTTTACCATTCATTTACTAAAAAAAAGTCAAAAAATTAGAATTAAAAGATCAAATATTAAAAATGTTACAAAAACATGAATAGGTTTTCAACCAGGTAGAATTAGATAAAATTATAGGTATCATTACATCTGGGCCAGAGTCATATTTTTGAAGATAAAAATGTTTTCAAAAACCAACATCAAAGGCAAATGTTATCGTTTAAAAAAATGGTCCAAAATGCACCCCATTGATCTATCCAGGCTTTCAAACATGACAATTTTTTTTTTAAATTCAATTTTTTGAAAATATAATCTCCTAATTCTAATTGGTATTTAAAATTTTGGATATATTTTAGGAGTATGTTTTATACACTTTAAGACCTAATTGGCACTTCTTGAATTGAATATTTACTAGAAATTTTAAATTTTTAAGTTAGGGGGGACTAGACCTAATCAAGATCTAGACCCCTGATTATAATTGTAGGCTTCATTCAATAGGCTCAAGACCTAAACATAACACTTTTTCCATTTAACACTATGGCATTTTCACTTGGTAGGCTTTCAACCTAGTTAGGCAAATTTCCCCAGATAACACTGGGAAGGATCATTTGAGACTCCATATACCTAAGTAGGTCTATGGGCCTAGATGTAATTAGATGGGGCTAAAAATTCAAAACATAACATAGTCAAGGTTTGGAACCTTAACTACAACTACTAGACACCACTTGATCAAAACTTAGACATGACCAGGGGTAAAACTAGGGTTACAACTATGACACACCCCCAATGACTCTGTAGACCTAATTAGGGATGGTATCCACAAATAGAACTAAATTTCCCCCTAATTAGCATCTATAACTATTCATAAAAAAATATTTGATTATAAAAGAGAACAAACAAGACCCCCTTCCTAGACCTATTCCATATTTAGAATATTGATTAGGTCTACAGTAGATAATAGATTAAAACATAGACCCATCTAGAAGAAAAAGTCTAGTTATAACCAGACTTAGTAAATTTTGACCTCAAAGATCCAATTATGGGTTGAAATACCAATTATGTCTCCAACTTAGATTTTTCAAAACAACCTAAAGGTAGACCTATTTCTGAAAGGAGTCAAATTTTTCTTAGACTTAGCAATATTTTCAGCAAAGCAAAAGCCCTTCAAACGGTCATCTAGGGATTAAGTGTAAAATATAAAAAAGACTTGCATGATCCTAATCAATACTATGGGGAAAGTTTTAAATGATGAAATGGCATAAATATCAAAGTGACCCCCCAAAGTGGATATAAGGAGCTAAGAGAATAAGAGAGCTGGGCTTAGCTAGCACAAGGAATTGTGATATGACTGTACTTTGGAGATAAGTGTTTTATATTAAAGTTTATCATTCATATTTATTTTTCATAATGGGTAATTTTGATGAGACAAAATAACATAGAAAATAAAACAACCTCCTAGAGAAGGATAAGAGAGCTAAGCAACCCATGCTTCAAACACAAGTTGGGAGGTCAAAACTTCACTTTCATGTTAAGTGTATTATACAAAGTTTTATTGCATAGATGTGGTAAGTTTATGATGATTTTTACAATTTTTGGTTTAGCACACAATTATAGGTATCATACCAAATCAATTTAAGAGTTTTCATATTTCTCCAAGACTCTCAACAAGATCAAATTCACACACAAAAATAGGCGAGAGATATTACCAAAAAGTAAAGAGCATAAATGATATTCCTCATTAACTTTGGATGATCAATACAAAGGGAGAGATACAAATATATATGTGGGAGAAAGATAAACCTCACATTCTATTGAATGTGGGAATAATCTTCCCAAATTACCCAAATGGCCTCTAAGATCCTAAGTAAGCATAAGGAACCATGTATTGATCATCCAAACTTAATGAGGAATATTATTTATGCTCTTTACTTTTTGGTAATCTATCTCACCTACTTTCATGTGTGAATTTGATCTTGTTGAGAGGTTTTGGAGATATTTGACATGGTATCATAGCTTCCATATACCAACATTACAAATCATGTAAATATATGATACAAGTAATGGCCATATTTTAATGAAAAATAATATAGATCTATGATCCTACTTATACAAAAAATCTCAAGATTTTACAAAAAGATTAGAAAAATAACCATAAAAATGTTTACCATGGGTGGCTTTGATAACATATCAGAGTTTGATCCCAATTTGGATAAGGTTAATGAAAAGGTTTAATGGTCACATGAGACAAGAAGCAAGTGCACACCACCAAAGCGCTATAGCAAATTGAAATCATTAAAGAGAGGATTACATGAGACAAATCAAACTGGAGAAAGCCAAAAATATTCATTAAGATAATTAGGATCAGGTAGAGCATACATATAGGAGAGCAAGTAACTCATCCTCAAATGATGGTCAAATCATCCTTGAAATAGAAATGTAACTCCTCCATAAAAAGAGGTCACAGGTGCCCAGAATAGAAGAGTAACTCCCATACCCAAAATAGCCGATCGAGTTATATCCTAGTTTTCCCATCAAACCTATGACATACATGACACACTATCTCAACCTAAGCAATAATATCCCCTAAATTTATGAAAAATTCATGTGAAAAAATATAATATTCCTAAACAAATAAAACTGAGAAAATGAATACCTAAACTAACAAGAGTGTTGAGACCAATGGGTCATGAGCGTAAGCAAGAATAGATAAAAAATAAAAAAGAGGTTCCCAAATTTTTATGGTAATTAAGATGTGTTGAGAAAGAAACAACACCCATGTTGTGAGTGTAGTGGGTATAGATGGAGTTGTGTTAAGGGTTTTATTGATACAAATGGAAGAAGATGCTTGTGGTATGGTTTGGTCCCCAAATATGACCTACTTCTTCTTGTACCTCATATAGGTAGATCTAAAATGTATGATTAGATTAATTAGTGAACTTTCATTATAAGCAGGCACAACTATAAGAGATAATATTGGTGAAATGGGAAAAATAATAACTTGTTTATGTTAGGATTGTGGAGCTAAAAGCTTCACTGATGCAAACAGGAAAGGAGGTTGTTGAAGATTGCAGAGAAGTTGGGGTCGGTCTGATCAGCCGACGTCGGCAGGATAGCAAAGGGAAGCAGCCAACGTCGGTCATATATCGGCCGACGTCGGTCATATATCGGCCGACGTCGGTCACCTCCAGGCAGACAGGGACCGACGTCGGTCGCCTGTGTGGTTCGACTGCGAGCTATTTACGGGCAGTTAGCTAACGAACCAAGTGTTTGCATGAAGAGATCTAATTTTAGACTGAGAGCTGCGGATCTAATTATTGTAATTAGATGTCTAATTATTGTTTGGATGAGATCTATATAATAGACTCATGGTTGTATTGGAAAAGTGTGCTAGGGAGTAAGAGAGCATAATTATAAGCTCCTTCTGTGTGTGAGGTAGAGCAATGGTGCGTTCCTCCTAGTGCCACAGTACCAGGTGTGTTGGTGCTGGATTGGAGAGCCAGCTGGGTTCTTCAAGAGTGTAGGATCTTGGTCACAGTTGCATGGCCTATATAGGAGATCTACATGGTAAGTAAGATCATTGATCTGCAGGTGTATGTGTGTGCAAGGTCGAGGTTCACAGGTGAGCAGAACCATTGTTTGATTTGCAGAGGTGCAAGGTCATATAGACAGCAACACAACAGGGAGCAGTATCAGGCAGGATCTACTTGGAGTACAGGTGTGTACTCGGATAGAGCAAGAGAGGAAGGCAAGGGAGTTTCTTCCATAAGTATGGTCTGTTGAATTGCAGGTTGTTGCAGATTCATGGGAGATCTACTTGAAGTACTTTGAGTACTTGTGGAGCACGTGGAGTGCTTGTGGAGTGCGTGGAGCACTTGTGTTATGCGTGGAGCATGGGAGGTGAACACCAACTCTGTATTTGAGTTGGGTGTTGTGACCTGTGAGAGGGAGAGCTTTGGGGAGAAGAAGTACTGTTCACTTGAGGTGTGGGAAACCTCTGTAAGGTGGTGGAGAAGAAGTGGCATCTTCTTTATTGTATTCTTTTCTGTATAAAGTGTTAATACAAGTTGTGTATTGTCTCTCATATGCTGTGTTATTCTGAATTCTAGTTACTTGGTGAATCTGGTTTATTTCCGCATATTAAGTTGCTTGAAGTTTTGGTAATCAATTGTATGTTTCCGGTTTTGCATCCTGACAAGTGGGATCAGAGCATGTTTGTTGTTCTAGATTCCTGACAAGTGGTATCAGAGCTGAGGTTGCAGGAAGCAGGTTGTGTTTTGGTTACAGGGCACTCTCAGGGGTTTCTGATTGAGTGGGAGTAGAGCAACGGTAGATCAAAGTAAGCTAAGAATGGAGGAGTTGAAAAGCACAGATGATTACTCACGGTCCTATGGAAAGAAAGAGCAGGTAAAAGAAGATTGTTGGTTGGTAACAGATCAGCATGAAGAAACTGAAGATACAGATGTAGTAGGTGTTGTTGCACAGGATGTGTTTGCAGGTTTCTTGGATAAAGTTGAATCTTGGATACAAGATTCGGTTGCCTCTTTCCATGCAGCCCCAGGTAGAGGAGCTGGTAAGCCTTGCCAAAGAATTGGCAAAGGGGAAGTGAAGCTGAAATTGCAGGTGGCCAACACACAGGTGTTGATGAAGGTCATGCAGGTCCCAGGTTTGGAGATATGGCTAATTTCTTTAGAAAGATTGGGTGATGAGAGATGCACAAGAACTCTCACAGCGGTAGCACTTGAATTAGCTGGTGGTAAGAAAATAGGTATACTTTATCTACTTGTTTATATTACTGATTCTTCTTCTATTGCGGAGACGTGGCTTCGTAGGCTTGGTCACATGAGCAGGAAGGAGATGCATGTTCTTAAGCGGAAGACAGATATATTTGATAGGCTTAAGAACTGGAAAGCCTTGGTGTTCTTGGAGGAGATGGCGGACAGAGTTTAGTGGATGAGGCTGGATACATCTGAGCAGGGCAGTTTGGACATGGAGATTGATCCAAAGGAGCTCGCGGGTAAAAAGTCATCACTCACAGGCGAACACAGACACCGGCGTCAGTCAGAAGGAACCGGCGTCGAACAGACAGGTGCCGATGTCAGTCATGTGCAGACCGAAGCCGGCAGTGTCGGGCAGGGTAAGACCGGCGTCGGTCATGGGACCGATGTCGGTAGTATGTAAGACCGATGTCGGTCAGGAGGACCGACGTCGGCAGCAGGGACACCAGTGCTGGCAGGTTGGTAGTCAGGTACAGACGCATGGAACCGACGTCAGTCGGATGCAGACTGTGGGGTGACCGAGGTCGGTCACTGTAACGAATTTTGGGTGGACAGCAAGCTGTCAAGGAGTCTCAAACACCCATACGGAGGACTGAAGGCGTAAGTAGGCCCTCAAATTCATGTTCCTCTTCTTCATACTTGTTGCTGATTGTATAGCAGGAAGGATCCAGGAAACAGGTGTGAGCTAGGCAAGTTTATGATGCAGAACCAGACGGGAGTCTTGGTAGGTTTGCCAGCTGGATGAAAGCACAGAGACGAATGGATTCCTTAGTAGAAGAATAGAGAGAACAGATACGTGAGATGGAAGACCAGGCATATGGTCTTGAGGAGCTGCAGGATAGTGGTACCAGGTTTGACAGGTGGAGGACGAAGCATGGCTTTAGTCAGTGTCAGGTAACTACTGTGGTTTGCCTTACCAGGTGGATGATGAGTCGCGACATCATTCTGTTGCTGTATGTGGATAGTATGCTAGCTAGCAGGGGTGTACATACAGGGTTTTGCTGAGCTAAGGGTAAGATTAGTTCAGTGGCATGTCATGAGGAGTTTGGAGCAGCAGAATTCTTTGACATGGGAGGCATGGAGATCACAGGGTGATTTTGTCTCGAGTGGGAGCTGATGTGAATCAGGTGTTGGTGAGGTTCGGGATGCAGAACCGGAGCACACTAAGGGCTGGACAGGAACAGTGTCCGAAATCACATGAGGTCTGGTATAGACCTGAGTATTCCCATGCAGTGGGAGCTGTCAGAGTTAGGAGCCAATTCGGGGAAGTGGTTTCTCAGGTTTTTTGAGAGGGACCGGCAGCAGGTGTTGCTATGCAGGGTCAGGACTTCACTATAGGTGTTGTAGGTTCGAATGTGGCCGGATACTCGAATGACAGGTGGTACATCACAGGTTGTGTGGTGGGTTGTCTTCAGGTGGGAGCTTGAAGAGGGATACAAACCAGGAAATAGATTAGACAGAGTACAGGTACAGGTACAATGCAGCTATTTATCTCCAAGTGGGAGATTGTTAGGATTGTGGAGCTAAAAGCTTCACTGATGCAAATAGGAGAGGAGGTTGCTGAAGATTGCAGAGAAGTTGGGGTCGGTCTGATCAGCCGACGTCGGCAGGATAGCAAAGGGAAGCAACCGACGTCGGTCATATATCGGCCAACGTCGGTCACCTCCAGGCAGACAGGGACTGACGTCGGTCGCCTGTGTGGTTCGACTGCGAGCTATTTACGGGCAGTTAGCTAACGAACCAAGTGTTTGCATGAAGAGATCTAATTTTAGACTGAGAGCTGCGGATCCAATTATTGTAATTAGATGTCTAATTATTGTTTGGATGAGATCTATATAATAGACTCATGGTTGTATTGGAAAAGTGTGCTAGGGAGTAAGAGAGCATAATTATAAGCTCCTTCTGTGTGTGAGGTAGAGCAATGGTGCGTTCCTCCTAGTGCCACAGTACCAGGTGTGTTGGTGCTGGATTGGAGAGCCAGCTGGGTTCTTCAAGAGTGTAGGATCTTGGTCACGGTTGCATGGCCTATATAGGAGATCTACATGGTAAGTAAGATCGTTGATCTGCAGGTGTATGTGTGTGCAAGGTCGAGGTTCACAGGTGAGCAGAACCATTGTTTGATTTGCAGAGGTGCAAGGTCATATAGACAGCAACACAACAGGGAGCAGTATCAGGCAGGATCTACTTGGAGTACAGGTGTGTACTCGGATAGAGCAAGAGAGGAAGGCAAGGGAGTTTCTTCCATAAGTATGGTCTGTTGAATTGTAGGTTGTTGCAGATTCATGGGAGATCTACTTGAAGTAATTTGAGTACTTGTGGAGCACGTGGAGTGCTTGTGGAGTGCGTGGAGCACTTGTGTTATGCGTGGAGCATGGGAGGTGAACACCAACTCTGTATTTGAGTTGGGTGTTGTGACCTGTGAGAGGGAGAGCTTTGGGGAGAAGAAGTACTGTTCACTTGAGGTGTGGGAAACCTCTGTAAGGTGGTGGAGAAGAAGTGGAATCTTCTTTATTGTATTCTTTTCTGTATAAAGTGTTAATACAAGTTGTGTATTGTCTCTCATATGCTGTGTTATTCTGAATTATAGTTACTTGGTGAATCTGGTTTATTTCCGCATATTAAGTTGCTTGAAGTTTTGGTAATCAATTGTATGTTTCCGGTTTTGCATCCTGACAAGTGGGATCAGAGCATGTTTGTTGTTCTAGATTCTTGACAGTTTATTTAGGCTTGCTAGTGTATCATTAGAATTCACAACATCAAGAAATTTTCTAATTTTTAGTGTAGGTTTTTTTTCCCATTTAATGATTTTTCCATATACATATTGTCTAAGCCTTAGTCCCCTAGTAATATGGGAGTTTATCCCTTAGTCACATTCAACCCAAGGGGGATTAAAATTCTCATGAAAAGTTAAGTCAAACTTTGTGCACACCTAAAATTTATGCAAATTGGAGATGTTTTTTATGAGCAATAATTTCAAACTCACATAATTTTAGGTCTACACCATTTTTTTAAGAATCATTTTTTTGAAAGTGTGAGTTTTTTTTAGCTCTACACATTGGTGATATTATCGAGCCTTTGAACCTCTCTAGTTTAAAGGGGATTGCATGTCCTTGTATTTCTATCACCACCATTTCAACACATACTTCCTTTCTACACCTTGGATCAAAATTAAATTCCACTTCTTACACCATTCAACTATCATGAGTGGAAAGACAAATTATGAATCATCTTGAGAAGAAAAATCTTACACTAGATCAGTATGGGTACAAAAATAAAACCAACACCTAATACAAAGAAGGTGAAGTGGTTTAATAGAAGTGACAAAGCCTAAAATTTATAATGCATATTTATGTCTTCTACTTTTATATTTCACATTGAATCTGTAACTAAACCTAATGATGTTTGGTCCACATTAGAAAAAATATTTGGGAAGTAGGACAAAGTAAGGGTCATGAGCTAGAGAATGAACTCATTAGCTTGAGTCCAAGAAACTTTAACACGATACATGACTTCTTCACCAAATTCAAATCACTTAAGTTATAGTTGAAACTATGCAACATAGACAAAAAGGATGATCAATTTATTATTTCCAATCCTTACCAAATTGGATTCAGATTATTCTATCTCCATTTCTACCTTCCATGCCAACAAACATTCTCTTGGTTATTCATGGACCATGTCATCCTTGGATGATTTTGTTGTTGACTTGACTCAAGATCAATACAAGCTTATTCAAATGGGTACATTGAAGTCATCCAAATCACATGCCATAATTATGAGTAATGACAAACATAATGCTTCTAACAACAATCAAGAGAAGAAACAAAACAAGAAGGACCCAAAGAAAATAAAGGGTCATAAATATGATGCTAAGTCAAAAGCATCAATTGAGACCTCTTCAAGTGGAAAACCCAAGAAAGAGTGATTCACATCTGCCTACTATACGAAACCTTGGCATGATGAAAACACATGTATGAATAAGCATAATATTAGTGTCCCCAATTCTTCTAATCAAAGTTAAATAACACATGATTCTTCTAATGCTAAAGACAATAGTAAGGGAAAAGGTAAAGGCAAATCACTACTTGTAGTTCTATCATAACCTTCCACATGTGTGATTGATTATGGTTCCTTGAACCATATAGATTAATCAAAGGACCTTTTATCATTCTTAGAGCCTTTTTATATGCCTTCCATCTTGTTGGGTGATGGTACTCTTTCAAAAGTTAGTGGGATAAGATCTGTTGAAGTGAATTATGGGAAATTTCAGGTTATTCTATGTGTTCCTTCATTATACACCAATCTCCTATCTATTTATCAAATCACTCACATTAGTTAAGGAAAGAGAGTTGAGTTTACAACTAACTCTATGGTTATTAGAGAAGAAAATAATGACTCCATAGTTGTATTTAATAAATTAGATCACCAATCAATATTGTATAATTTCTTGCATATCACTCTTGATCAACCCTCTACTACATTGATCACTCATTCAGATGGGGTAAGAAAATTATGACATGAGTGATTTAACCATATAAACTATCACTACCTATAGAAACTCAATCATAATGACATGGTTTCAAGGTTTCCATGTGTTATTTGTTTTGATAGTGTTTTCCAAGGTTGCATACTTGGTAAGCATCTTGAAGATAAGTATGACAAAGGTAAATTATGGAGAGAAACAAAAATATTGGAGCTAGTTCATAGTGACATTGTTGGTCCACTTCTAGATCCTTCATTCAATAGTAATAAATATATGGTTACCTTCATTAATGACATTTTAAAGTACACTTGGGTGTAATTTATTAATCAAAAAAATTTGAGGTCTTTGATCATTTTCAATACTTTAAGTTGCTTGTAGAAAAATAATCAAGTAAATCCATTAAGATTTTATGCATAGATAATGGTGGTGAGCATGTCAATAATAATTTTTATCAATTTTGTGCTTCAGAAGGGAGATCAAGATGGTGTTTCAAGTCATAATACTAGGTCTTTGAAGAAAATGGGAAACTATATGCTACACTCCAAGTTTCTTGCACCTCAATATTGAGATGAGGCCATCAAGTATGCTTTTTATATATATAATTGAGTTCCTCATAAAGCATTGAATGGAATCACTCATTTTGAAGTATAGATTCATTGAAAACCCATATCTAAGTATTTTTAAGTGTTTGGATTACTTGCTATGCCTAGCATTCCTAAGAAAAATTGTAAGGCAATGGAACCTCATAGTTAGCCTTGCATCTTTGTTAGATATCTTGAGGGTGTTAATGGATACATGATAATCCATCCCACCACTCATATTTATTCATTGAGATAAGTGTTCATTTTTAGGAGGTTCCTTTAGACTCTACACTTGAAACTTATCCCTCTTCCTTGGATGCACTAGGAATTGATGACAATTATGTAGATTCAAATCCACCTAAGTATATTTCTGATGATCTAGATTCCTATTCTAGTTTTGATGAGAGTAGTGATGGGGAATCACCTCCTCATTATCCCATAATATCTTTAGAGGATGAGGGTTCTCCTCCTAAATATTTGGTCATTGGTCCTCTTTGGGATAGATAAACACTTAAAAGTGATAAACATTGGGTTGGAGATCTATTAGACACCAAGTGAACACATTCACAATTCCAAAATGTTCCACATGTATCATTACATCTACTTCCAATCCACACTCATCTTGTAAGGCATCAAGCACTCCTTATTGGAATACAACTGTAGAATAGGAGTATGGTTTCTTGTTGAGTAGTAACACATGGGATTTAGGCCCTCTTCCTATATAGGTGGATCTATAAAAAAAAACATAGTAGATGGGTCCGTAGACAAGTTCATAGCATGTTTGATAAAAAAGTTTTTTACTAAAGTGCTTAGCATTGACTATACCAAGACATTTGACCTAGTTACTAAAATGAACTCAATCTAAATCACTCTTTCTATTACCTTGGGACATCAATGGGATGCTCATCAAGTGGATGTGAAGAGTTCCTTTTTTCATGGTGACCTCAAAGAGGAAACATACATGGATAAACCATAAGTATTTGTGGAAGATTCTTCCTTAGTTTGTAAACTTCAAAAACCTATCTATGTGCTCAAACAAGATCATCAAGCTTGGTATGCCAAGATGGAATTCTTTCTTATTTTAGTTGGGTTTACTAGATACCATTATATATGATCTGAATGCCTACATTTTGTGGCAGGATGATTCATTATTGATTTTGGTTCTCTATGTGGATGACCTATTAATCATAGGGAGTTCTTCATCCACCATTACAATAGTGAAAATTACTTTGTCTGACAGGTTCTCAATGACTAATTTAGGATTGTTGCATTTACTTCCCTAGGATTAAAATTGCTTAGTCTGACCTTGGGATCACTATTTCAAAATCTAAGTATGTTCTTAATTTACTTTCATGATTTAACATGTATAAATGTAAGTTATCTCTAACTCCATTTCTATCTTGTGTGAAGCTTGAGGATGATTGTCCTTCTCCTCTGGTTGATGCTACGTTGTATCAATAACTTGTTGGCAATATCATCTACCTTACACACACTAGACATGACATTTCACATGAAGTGGGAATGGTTATTGGATTTATGTAAGAACCATATGAGCTAAATTGGAAACTAGATAAGTAGATTATCCAATACATTAAGGGCATGCATAGATTTTGGATTCACTATGGTAGTAAGTATTGATGTATGACTTGATTAGTTGTATAGATTCTGATTGGGTTGGGGATATTTAGAATCATAAGTCTACTTTAGGCTAAATTTTTTTCCTTGGTTTAGGACCAATTACTTTGTCAAGAAAAAATAAAAATATTATGTATTTATCATCTATAGAGGTAAAATATAGAGATGTTAATTCTACCCACTGAGGTTATTTGGCTTTAGGGGTTTCTCACTAAGTTTGGTATCCATTTTTTATGACCAATGATCATTTTTTGTGACAACCAAATCACAATATAAATCTATAGGAATATGGTCCTCTATCAATATACTAAACATATCAATATTCACATATATTTCATTTGGGAGCTTATCCATGAGTTAGTCATTTATCTCCACTACATCTAGACTATGGAGCAAATTACTAATATATTCCGTAAAACCTTCTTTGAGAGCAAGTATCTTCATTTGTGGGCTCTTCTTTAGGGTGTGGGTAGCTCCCATCATCCTCCTCTGAGGGGGGGTTTCTATGTACTTGGGTACCTCATCATGACTTGTTGTTAGGACCAGTTATCCACTCACCAAAGCTAAACTTAAGGGGGATATTAATGTAGGCTTCTATTCAATTTAATAGTTTTTTCCTACACATGTTATTTAGATTGATTAGGTGTTATTTTAAGTCATTGGGGAGAATAATCCCATATTCATGAAGACATGTAATCATTTCTATTATTGATTTCACAACACACTCAAATTTTACTTTGATAAATTAGGGAACCTCTTATTTTTTGCTTTAGAGCTTGATCTTTGCTTTGACTAACTTTGTGACTTGGGTCTATAATAGTTGTTGGCCTGATTTGAAAAAGGTCCTTGATTAGCTACAATCATTTATATTATGTTAGATTTACTCTTTGAACTAGGTCTGAACTTAAAGTATTCATTGCATGAATTTAGGCTAGAATTTTTTTGGTAATTGGGTTTGTATTATTATAACTTCTAAACTTGTTTAAATATGGTAAGTCCTCATTTGTTTTACACCATGTTTTGAATGGAATTAAATCTCCTATTTTTAGACCATCTCACCTTAGATTTCTATAGTTTATCTAACTATTTATGAGTGTTTGTATTCTTTCTTTAGCATTATTTGGGCCAATATTGGAGTGCTCCAAAGTTAATTAGCTAGGTCTTTGTGTATTTTTGTTCATTAGTTTAGTATCTTTACCAATAATGGTTTTGGATTTAAGGTGGGAAAAAGACTATTTTATTTGAATTCTTATCTTTTAAACTTTTATACTTAGCCATTTTATTTCAAATTCATTTTTCTAAGTTTAATAGCTCTTTTGTTTCCCTATGAGCCAATAGTCATCTAAGCTTTCCCAGGTATCTTTTTTCCTTAGCCTTTAGTTTGAATCTTCTAGGTAAGTGGCATCATGTTGCATGGCACCATCCCACATCCTCACTTCCATAATCTCATTTTAGGCTTATTCAACTGACCATAGACCTTATAAGCAATCAATATCTTGATAAGTGTCACAATCATAGTTACTCACTTCACAGTACCTTTTAGATCTATGAGCCTAGCTCCCTAAACTTTTGGATGCACATGATCATGCCACATGGCATGATCCTACTTCATCATAACCCCAAGACCCTCTATATTTTTAATCAATAGTAAACCTCCTAGAGGATCGAGATTGTGCCATGTGGCATGATCCTATTTTTTTGGGCCCTAAGGTGGTCTATCTATTTGTAAGTCTTATGTTAGGCCCTAGATGAATGAGATATAGACAAGTGCCAAGATATCAAATCACCAAGAGTATATAGGTAATTAGCCCAAATAAAAAATTAATTAGACCCTGAGTGAGTGAATAAATTCCACATGGCATGGACTACCAACTAAATGGAATGTTGGCATCCACATTAGCATTACATGAGTATAAATTTGAATTTTTTCTAGCCTGTGAAGACTGTCACAGAACTAGCATGATTTTCCCTTTAGATATAACTATTGAATATGCTAAAAAATTTTAATTTTGAGTCTAATTTATCATTTAAGAGATCTAAATTTGACTTTTTTTATTTGTTCTTATTTTCTAAAATACTTAATCATTTATCTGATTAAATGAATTGATTGGATCTTTGGCAACAATCCCATTCTTGATCGATATTATAATATTTTCATCTCATCCTTTTAGATTTTTATACTTAGTTAATTTTCATGAAATTTAAAATCTAACAACTAGTTTTTATATTTCAAAAAACTAATGGCTAATTACTTGAATGCAAGTCTATATTCAATAAGAAAATACCACTTGTCATAATCTTAGAGCTTCTCTTCTTCAAAATACTTTGGACATAGCGTTAGGCCTTAGACCTTGCATGTGCCTAGGATCATGCCAAGTTGCATGATCTAACTTATCTAGGTGCTTGATATGATTAGGATAGACCTAGGATGTAGTGGAATTTTTGAGTGAACAAGATGATGCCACGTGGCATCATCCTACTTCACCATGCCTCCAAATCAAGAAAGAGAAATACAATAGAGCATGAACCAAGTGAGTTCCTAAGATGACACCACATGGCACAATCTTAGGACTCTAGGGCAGTCAAGACATTATAACAATGAATGATGACCTTCAGAGCTATGGGTGAGTGAGATCTTGTCACTTGTCAAGATATAGTTGCACCATAGTCTAAGGAAAAGTCAAAACCCTCAGCAAGCTAAAAATTATCGAGAAGTTAACATGTAGGAGGAAATTAGCATATCAAGGACACATTGGCTTTCTCAAAGTGATAAATGGATATATGGAATGAAATTCCTAAGGAAGATATGTGGGCCTCTATGAATAGACTCAAAAGCTAAATATGGCACCTATTTTTTCCGTATAACCTGTCAAAATGTGGGAATTGGATTATGAGTCCAGTTGTATTGTGCAGTCATCAAATATATCCTTGTTTAGTGTAAAAAATATTGTGGAAACATATTCCAAGGTAGGCCAAATAGTGGGTTGTGTCAAATAAATGTTATGCATATCAAGACCAAACAAGTGAAGATCAAAAAAGGGTAAAACTACCTTGACAAGGTATGATCAACATAGTGTACCATTTGATCAACTATCAATATAAATATTCACACCTAAAAATATATATATTGAATCAATATTTAATATAATGGTAACCAATCAAAAGGGATTGGGATTCACTTGGATACATGTGAGTTTGAATAAGTTTATATTCTAATGTTTTTGTGTTACTAATATTTAATGAAAAGATGCACTCAAAATAAACGTTGTCACATTGAATATAAACATGAATTGAATTTGTGCCTAAATTGGTGCCTTTGATTGAATATCTTCACCCACTTAGTAGGTGGGTAATGCATTAGATATTTTCAACCACCTACTAAGTGGGTAAGACTATTGAAATTCTATATAAGGCTAGCCATAAGATTGAGTTAGGGGTCAGTTGATTAGTGTTATAAAGTATAATAGAGGACCAAACATTATTCCTACAATTTATTTCCTTATTAATTTAGTTTATGTAATTTTGTTGATTTTAGTGGATCCAAACACTATTTTTCAAGAAAATATGTATCAAATTGAAAGACATCAAAAGATGAAGTTCATTATATGTGCATGTATATAGTGATTTTTTTCCATAGTAGTTCATAGTTGAATACCTTAGACTCTTACATCATCTTTGTTCATGGTTGTGTGTATACTAAATAGAAAACAAATTGGACTGATGGATTTCATCTAAGTCAAGTGAATTAAAATTATTCTTGATAAAAAAAAATAGGCTTGCATATTTTTCTTTACCCTCATATTTCTCTTTTGTGTGTGTGTGTGTGTGTGTGTGTGTGAGAGAGAGAGAGAGAGAGGAGAGAGAGAGAGAGAGAGAGAGAGAGAGAGAGAGAGGAGAGAGGAGAGAGGAGAGAGAGAGAGAGAGAGAGGAGAGAGAGAGATGAGAGAGAGAGAGAGAGAGAGAGAGAGAGAGAGAGAGAGGGGTGGAGGGAGGGAGGTTAGGTAAAATAGATTTGAAATATATAATCCATGTTTATAAGCTTTATCTTGATTTCAAAAAGCCTTCATATTTTTGTTAATGCACTATTGAATCCATGAATGCAATGAACAATTATTAAATTAGTTTTGTCTTTCTATATAAATTCATTTATACTAATTGTATGATAAACTAATTCACATGACCACACCTATCATTTATCTAAATTAATTCTAAACAGACTCCATGAAATGGAACATTTTCATGTCAATTACTAAGTTAACTTATAATCCAAGACCTAGAAGTAGTAGACCTTGAGGAGATTTTGTCTCCTTTTAAGAGAGGTTGGGTGGATTCCATCCTACCTAGTTTAGTATGCTAAACCACCCATAAATAGATTAGTGCTAGAAGGATGGTCTGATCTAGAATATATATAAAAATCTATGATTGGTTATTGTTTGAAACCAAGTATTTAGTTGTAGTATTGTTGAAACATTACCCACACAAAGACATTTCATGTTTCAAATATATAAAAATAAGAATATTGTCATGAGGTCAAAGTCCATAGGTCAAAGTCCATTGAGGGTGATGTTGAACTTTTATACATCAATAAGCATAGAAAAAGTAGATTTGACAAAGGGAAACTAAAGACTAAATGCTCATTCAACCAATAGTTCTCCTAAGGCTATAGTTTCCTTTATCAATCCTTTTGTTATCCCTCTAAATCCACCAATGGATGTTTTCTTGGCTTGGTGGAGGTAGCATCCCTATGAACATTTCATGGGTTTCCCATGATTCACCAAATAACCCTAAAAACTTATGTCCAAAATATGTGCAAGGTAGGATTAGGACTATTAAATATCACATTCAAGCTTTCAAAGATGTTATCATAAGAAATTATGTCCAACATGAGGATGTGGCTAGTTACTTTTTTTTTCTTATTACCTAGATGAGTTTGCCTATGATTGGTATCTTGGCTTCCCCAATGGATCCATCATTTCTTGAAATGATTTAGTAACTATGTTTATTAATCACTTTAGGGTACCCATTGATCTTACCATCCTATATCATCACTTTGTTGCTTCTCATAGAGAACCAAATGAACTAATGAGTATATTTAACACCCTCTTCCATAAGTTGCAAAAGAGATTAAAAGATACTTATACCCAAAATTGAGGTAGATACTATTCAAACTTATTTACTATAATTAGACCCAATGACATCCATTTTCCTTCAAAGAACCTAGGTTACCCTTGCATCTTTGACATTAGCTTATAATAAAGCAATTAATATTGATAAAAAAATGATGCCACCTGGATATGGTGTTGTCCCATTACCATATTTTAAACAACCATGATATTAAAACCGAATCCCAATGGTTAATCAAGCACTGATGCATAACACACCAATGATGAACTGGACCCTCAAAGCTTTGTATCCAAATTAAAACATGACATATACTAAAATTCCCTTGAATCAAATGTCTATGAAACAAGATGTTCTTCCAAGTAAAATGTTTACACAACAAGGTAATAAAAAAAAAATTCATGTTCCCTACAAAAACCTTGTTGTTGCATCCCACATGACTAGTAATCCTATTCCAACTCATAATCAATAAGTGGTCCTATCATTTTTAAATAATAAAAAACCTCCCAATATAGTTCATAATCCAATAACACCTCCTATACCTACATTTTTATACCTTATATCTCTTGTAGCCAACACAAATCAATAGAATGGTATAAGGAATAATTAGAACACTAATGTAAATCTTGAGTTAGGAAACTTGTAGTAGCTAGTTAGAAGATTGAATAATATTGTAGTTGACTTAACAAGACAAGAACTTAAAACATAGATTAAAAATAACCTTCCCCAAAACAAAAATTTCAACTTCCAAAGGACTAATTGACAATGGAATACTAGGCCTAATTATGGAGGTGTACCTGTTGACAATTTTGACCCCACAGGTCAAATTGCAACCCTTATCATTATAAACTTGCATAACCATGCATTTTGTTTAAGTGTTAGGAATTGGTCTTTGCATTTTTATTGAAGGGGTCATCTTCAACAAATCCAAAGGAATTGGGATTTTCCAAAAGTCCAAAGGAATTGACATTTTCAAAAATCTTGAAAGGCCTTTTCAAAATTTTCAAAGAAAAGGCCAGTTCAAAATTTTGAAAAGGCATCTCCAAAAAGTTGAAAGGTACAATTCTTTCAGAAAAAGGCTCATTCAAGAATTTTGAAGGGTTCTTTTTCCTTAAAAAAAGACATTTTCAAAAAAATTGAAGGGCTCTTTTCCTTCAGGAAAGTCCATTTTCACAAAATTTGAAGGGTTCATTTTTTCGGAGAGGACCATTCCAATTTTTTTAAATGGTACTTTTCACAAGAAATAATCCTTGTTAAAAAGCATAAAATGTCATTTACATCTTTTTTGAAGGGCAAGGGGACCATTCCATTTTTTTCAAAGGGATACTTTCCATTTTGTCGAAGGGTCTATTGCATAAATCTGGAAGGACTTTACAAACATTTGAATAGTGCATTTTAGAAAAGTAAAATGGTATCTACCTTTCAAAAAAATGCATTTTCAAAGACAAAAAGGACCATTAAAAAAATTTGAAAGACCTTTGACACTTTTCCAAAGGGTATTTTTCATCGAGAAAAAAGTTTGAAGAAATTCTTTAAGAGGGTAGTTTCAAAAGATCCGAAGGGTCTTTCCAAAGATAAAAAGGTCCATTTGAATTCTTTCATAGGGTAAGAGTACCATTCCAATTTTTCCAAAGGTACACTTTCAATTTTGATAAAGGGTCATATCAATTGTTTTGAAGGATCATTTTAGAATTTTGAAGGATAATTTATAAAAGTCTAAGGATAAGAATTCCTTTGGACAATTTGTTTGAAGGAATTGTCTATTTCAAAAAAATTGAAGACCTAATTTCCTTTAGAATATTTATTTGAAGGATTTTTTCAAGGAAAAAGAGACAAAAAATCCACAAAAAAGGTCCTTATCAAAAATCTCAAAGGCCATTTCATAAAAGACAAAGAGGAATTTACATGAATTCCTTCAGACAAATTGTCTTAAGTAAAAGTGCATAAAGAGAAAAGCTTCAGACAAATTATTCAAAGGGAAAGTTTAAAGGAAAGAAAGAAATAATTAATTCAAGTAAATTTCCCAAAAGAAAGAAAAGTCCAAGAGTGAAGTCGTGGACATTTTGTCTAAATAAAAGTCCAAAAGAAAGAAAAGTTAAGAGGAGGACTTTACAAAGAGCTAAAACAAAAAGCCCACAGTAATTGGCCAAAATAGAGAAGGGTAAAGGAAATATAAAGTTACCTAGTGCAAATCTGAAGGACCAATTAGTCAGGGACAAGTGGCATAAGTGTATTCAACTAGTGGGATTTTAAAAACCAATCAATAGAAGATAATGAGGACTTCCCCTTTTGACTCTGATGATGTGATCTAAAACTCATATTTAAAGCATGTGAAGTGGCCCAAGCAAGATTAGACTATAGTAAAGAGCATGCCAAGTTTTTTAATGCAATAATCAAATTATTTAGACTTGGAAAAGACATGCAACTACCTTCAAGAATAGATATTAAGTTCCAAAAGGGAGACTCAAATGCATAAAGGGCTTGAGGAGTTTAACATTAGATGGTTGTTCAAGGAGAGCTTAACATAGAATTTCATGCATGCACTCTTGTTTATCTTGTTAATCAAAGCCTTTTCAAACACTTCTAACATAGCTTCAAGTGGAGTTTTCTCTTTGAAGATTGGTGTAGCATCATGCATGAAGAGAATTGAATTACCAAAGATCCATGCACATTTGAAGAATTTAATATTTATTCTAAATAAGGATTATGAAATGGGCTCACTTTCATTTTCAATGCCAAAGAGCTTTTCATGCAAGACATAAGACAAAAAGATATTATTTTAAGGCTTGGTTATCTTGGCATAACTACAGTTGGACTTGGGGTGATGTGGGAGCTGATCTCTTATTATATTTTTAGTGCAAATCTCTTGGATTTTGTATGCCTTTTCTATATAAGTTGGTTTTTTTAGTCATTTTGAGGATCCCTCTTTTGGCAAGATCAATCTCTTATCAAAATTTGAGTTGTGTAACGTTTTTAGATAAATATAATGACTATTTTTAGATTCCAAGATGTTGGTATAGTGTATTTATGTCAATGATTTGCATATGTGATAGAAGACTTACCTATTTACTAGTTGATTAGATTATGCAGGGCATGTTCTATGTTTGATGTCTTTTGGCTGAAGTTATAGCTAATGTATGTGGTTGGTTAGTGCCTTGAATCAAGCCTATTCCCTCATTTCCCTCAATAGAATTTTTTCATGAAATACTGATGCATAGGATTCAATTGAAATTGAAAGTTTAGTCTTTTGCTTGTCTAATCAATGTTTTTAGGAACTAAAATTGAGTGGATGAACCAAAATTTAGGTGTATCATCATCATTAGATAGGAATTTTATTTTAGTTTTTTTTTCCCTTTCCTAACAATTTTTAGCATAGAGTAGATATCCTAATTGATACACTGAAAGGAGCTAGCCCTTTAAATCTAGATATTCAATCCACCAATTAGGCCACCCACAACCTAGGATTATTTCCATGTTTTAGTAGATTGTGAATGATTGAAACTACCTTTACAAGGGTGCAAGTCTAATTAACAACAATTTTTGGCATGCCTGGTGGGACATCTAATAAATTATTTACATATCTGAAGAAGTTTGAAGCTAGGGAGAAGTAGCTGCAATAGATGATAATATTCATCTTCATCACAAGATAAAGATTCTTTAAGTTAAAATATTCATAGCACCATTCAGGGAATCCTTTCATGCCAAAGGTTAGCATAAGGTTAGCTAGTAAATGTATTCCTTTTTAATTTATATCATATAAAAGATCAAGGTTTAAGAGAGAAAATCGATATCCTTAAAAGAAATATTTGTCCCCTGGTTATCCTATTGTTCTAGGCACTATAATCCCCACTATCCAAATGGCCATCAAAAACCAAGTGTTTATTCTATTCAATAGAGGTAGTCTATTTAATCTAGCCTAGTTTGATGACATTCCTATGTCTACTCTCAAAATTATCCCATTATTCTCAGGAGAAAATCAAACAACCCCTATTAAGCATATCTAAGATGTAGATAATCTATGTTCAGTCCATAATGTTGTTAAGGATAATGTTGCTATTAGATTTATTATTGATTCCTTCAAAATAAAATCTTTGTAATGGTATATAAACCTCACACTAAACTCTATTTTTACCTGGGATGAACTGGGTGTAGCCTTAATCAAGAAATTTGAGGACAAATTTGATCACCTATCTTTAGTTGAGCAATTAACTACTATAAATAGAGCTCCACATGAGTTCATGTTTAATTTTAACCTTAAATTCCAAAAGACATGGACCATAATACCTGTGTTGATTAGGCTATTCCTTGAATATGCATTTTTGTACCATTTGAAAGCCATTAACTCTGACATTAGTGTGATGATATAGTCAATGGGTGGTATTACCTTGCCAAATGCTTATGAGGTTGCAATAAGGAAAAAAATAGTGTGATACAAGTTGGTAATATTTCTGTAAGACCTCCAATGCCTATATTTCTATAAATAAAGTCCATACCAGCCCCTCAAATTCTTTATATCCCATATTTAGATCTTATTCCACCACCTCAAGCTCAAATTATAGCCCCTACTAGTCAAGCTAGTGAGATAAGAGAGTTGAAAAGCTTGTTACAATCCTTTGGGAATGAAAAATTGTAACTCAAGAGATAAAAATATCAAGCTAATAGTCCCTATCAATAAAATCATACCACCTATCAAGCCTTCAAATATCAAAGGCCTCCTTATCAAAGTTTCAGAGAGAATAGACCATATTATCAAACATAAAGAGCCATAACTCCAACTAAGCCTTATGGTTCCCTTAATCCTAGTATTCCTTCAACTTAAAAGTCCATTGTTCCCACCCCATCTCAAAACAACTTGATTTAGGCTTCAGATTGGTAGTCCTCAAATCTCAATGATGCTCAAAACCAAGCCTTGGTATCACAAAACATCACTATGCCACAAATGACACAAGAAGAGTTTTATTTTCAAGGATGTCAATACCAAGATAAAATTTTGGCATCACAAGGAGAGACTCAAAATTTTAAAGGGCAGCCTAATACCATTAATGTAAATTTCTAAGTGGATGATCATATTGCTTTTACTTAGAGTGTTGAAACTAACAATATCAGTGGTTAAGTTGCAACTATAACTAGAGCTAAAAGAAGATCCATTGATGAGTTTTAGGAGGTGAAAAATGCTTCACGTACTCTTAATGTTATTTCTAAGGGTATAAAATAACAATTTTTTTACCCCTACAACAAAAAAAAATCAGAATATAGAGGTTAGTAAAGTTCATTGAATACCTCTAGTTTGTGAGCAGCTAGTGCTTTAGAAAGTGTAACCAAAGGTTGGTGGATCTTAGTTCATTATAGTGGATCAAATGAAAAAGTATATTATCAATATTATCATGTGGTATTATCTTTCCATCCCTAGATAAAAATATATGCTCATCCAAGAGATTTTAAGTTTCAAATTATCTCCAAAACTAGTTGAGAAAGAAGGTGTTGTCTTAACAAATTTAGATCAGCCAACTAAGAAACAAGTACAAAAAGTAAATAATATGGAAAAGGTGGATATAAATTAGGTAAAAACAAATAAAACTTATTATTTTTACCTTTATTCGATAATAAGTGATACTTTGGTTCATAATTGTATAGTAGATAGTGGAGCTAGTAGTATAGTCATGCCTAAACAGATTACAAACAAGCTCAGCCTTATCATGAGCCAAACACTAAGGTGGTATTTAAAATGGATGGGTCACCAAAAAATATGGTGAGCATCATCAAAGATCTGAAATTGACATTACATGTTTGTCCCAATGTTACTATTTAGTAGGATGTTATTGTGGTAGACTTGCCTCCTTACTTTGTTATGTGCCTTTCAAGGGACTTAACCTCAAATATTAGGGGATATTTTTCATCTTATTAGACTTATTTTTAGTTTATAACCAATTATGGTACCAAGGTATTGATTTATTCTTAACCTATTTCATGTTTCCATATGGAGCCATATATGCCAAGTGTTGTAAACACTAAGTGTATCATCTCAAATGATGTGATAGAAACTACTAAAGTAAAAAATAGATAACCTTTGGATGGAGTTATAGATTTGTTTCTTGATGAGTGGGATTCCACTTCACATGAGCATGATCCTTATAAACTGATTGAAGAAGGACTTAGTGTGTATTGCCTTCATGAGAATGATGTGCTAATTCCAACCATGGTTAAAGATGATGAATTTAGTGAAGGTTTATGGAAAATGTACTTCAAAGGATCAAGGAATAAACATTATACTAGATCTAGAATGATGTAAGTTTATCCAACAAAACAAAGGTATTTATTTTCTATTAAATTTTAGTTTGGTTGTTCAAATAATGTTTTTGAGTATGAAACACTAGTTCACAGTTTGCAGTGGGCTAGGAAGATGAAAGTCAACACCTTGCAAGTTTTTGGTGATATTGAACTTATAGTTCACCAAGTAAGAGGTTTAAATGTATGTAATTTTTTTTCTTAAATATTACAATCATAGAATATGGGACTTACTTGAATATTTTCAAGCTTTCAACATTCAGGCAATACTAAGAGGCAAGAATAAACATGTAGATAGGTTGGATGCCATTGGGTCACAATTTAGCATTCTAGATGATATAAAGAGAGAAAATTCAATCACATATAAAGGTGGTTGTGAGGCCTTATGTTCTAAATAATCATGAGAAATGGCAAGTGTTTGAAGATGACAATCAAATTGTGAGATTCCTGCAAGAAGAGTCTAAGTTTTCTTCAAGAAACCAATCAAAACACCTACAAAAATATGGTGATCAAATTGTGCAACTAAAAAATAATAATTTTCCCAAGGGATTGGCCACACTTGAGAACATTTTTAGTGGTGATGATTAGTTAAGGAAAAGTCATCCTTGTCAATAAAGAAGAGTACTATGCCAATGTAGAGATTGCAGCTAGTAAGATTTTAAAGTTGGGTAAGGTATGTACACCTTCACAAAAAGAAGATTTCATTGAGTTATGCACAATTTTTTTGATGTATTTGAATATAAATATAGTGATCGCAAGGGATTTGACCCAAGTTTAGTTCAACACACCATTGAGTTAGAGGTTGAAACTAAACTAGTGAGATGAAGACAAAGGCCCATTAATCCTAAGCTTGAGCTTTTGATGAGAGATGAGCTTCAAAATATCATAGATTCATCTATTATATTTCTAATTAAGTACTCAACTTGGGTGGAAAATCTTGTTCTGATACGAAAGAAGAATGATGAGATTAGATTGTGTGTTGACATCCATGATTTGAATAGGGCTTCACTTAAAAATCACTACCCATTGCCATCAATGGAACAAACTTTATAGTTGGTTATATATTTAGAGAGGTTTTATTTTTTTGATGGATATAGTGGTTAAAATTATATTTTGGTCAAGGAAGAGGACCAATTTAAGACAACCTTCACAACCAAATGGGAGACTTTTGCATACAGAAAGATGTCATTCAATTTATCTAATGCTGAAGCAAACTTTCAGAGAGCCATGGATATGGAATTTCAAGGCATTATTAACAAGTTTATACTTGTTTATTTGTATGATATAATTTTTTTTCAAAGAGTACAGAGGATCACATGGTTCATCTCAAGCAAGTGTTTAAAAGGTGTAGGCAATTTGAGGTATCTCTAAATCCCAAAAAGTGTGTCTTCTCAGTTCATGAAGGTAAGCTTCTTGGACATGTTGTTTCAAATGATGGTTTAAGTAGTGATTATAAAATTATAGACTCCATTATTTCACTCTCCTTGCCTAAGAAAAAAAAGGCTATGCAAAGCTTGTTTGGGAAAATCAACTTCATAAGGAGATATATTTCAGATTTTACCATTTTAGCTAAGCCATTTACAACTATGCTAAAGAAGAATAAGAGCTTCAGTTGGTCCAAAGGAGTTAAAAGTTTTTAATAGATTAAAAAGGCCATATCTAGTACTCCTACACTTATAAATATAGATTTCATAAAAGATTTTATTTTGTATACATATGCCAACATGGACACTATTTCAAGTATTCTTATGCAATAAAATCATGAGGCTTTGGTGAAACCAATAGCTTTATTTAGTAAAGGCTTGGAAGATTATGAAAAAAGGTATTTTTTTGTTGAAAAAATGTTCTTTCAGTTATAATGTATCTTAAAAAGTTTATATACTTGTTTTCTAACAATAAGATACACCTAATGGTTTCTCATCTAAGCATCAAGGAGTTCTTTTCTATCAAAATATAAATGAGAAGAGATCTAGATAGATAACCAAGGTAATGGAGTATGATGTGGAAATTAAGGTCACAAAAATAATTAGAGGCAAAGGACTTTATGACCATCTAGCTCAAGACTTACAAGAGACTAATGAGGTTGTTTTGGCGTCAAATGATGAAGAGGTTGCAACTGGTCATACCTCACCTTCCAAATAGTTTCATGACTTGGTAAGATATCTCCAAGATGTTATTTATCCCTCTCATTTAAGTGCTTCAAAAATTAAATATTTTAGGCTGCAAACGATTCCATTTTTGTTTATTTATGGTCTTTTATTCAAGAGAGATATCAATGGCATGTTGCTAAGGTGTATAGAGCCAAGCCAAACTTAGAAATTGATTAAAAAATTCCATAATGGACATGATGGAGGACATTTTTATGAAATAACTATATCCCTTAAGATCATGAGAGGTGGGTACTATTGGCTTAGTATATTTGATAATTTCCATGCATGGGTAAGGAAGTGCAAATAGTGTGCTATGTTTGTAGGAAAAGTAAAACTTGCAGCCTTACCTCTTCAACCAATTGTGATGGATCAGCCCTTTATCTAATGGGGATTGGATTTTATTTATCTCATAAATCCTCCTTCAATTTTAGGACATAAATGGATTCTAACTGCTATAGATTACTTCACACGTTGGACAAAAGTAGTGGCATTGAAAGAAGCAAATGAAACTAATGTTCTATATTTCTATGAAGGTTTGCTTACAAGATTTGGAGTTTCTTCAACTGTTATTTTTGATAATGTAATGGCTTTTGAGGGAACTAGGATCAGTCAATGGGATGTCCAACATGGGATTATCTTATCACTTCATCAAACTATTATCCACAAGACAATGACATTGCTGAATCTACAAATAAGAACCTACTAATGATCATAAGAAGGACCATTGAAGACAATCAGATGTCATGGCATCTTAAGTTGAAGTTAGCTCTATGGACTGATAGGATTACCTACAAAATATCAATAACCAACTTTCCATACAAGCTGGTATATGGTAAGGAAGCAAAGTTACACATTTTTCTTGAATTTCTTGCTTTAGAACTAATGCATCAACTTGAATTGTTGGAGAATGAGCCTATGGAGATTAGATATGCTAAGATTTTTAAGTTGGAAAAGGTAATAAATCGGTCCATGCTAGCCATGAAAATTTATCAAGCACAAGTGAAGAGAGCTTTTGACAAAGGGTTTATTCATGAAGTTTAAAAGAAGGAGATTTGGTCCTCAAGTGGGATGAGGATAGAGCTAAACCAGGAAGGTACACAAAGTTTGATTCCCTTTGAAATGGATTGTACACAATCTCTAGCTACAAATCCCACAATACCTTCCAACTTAAGATAGATGGCGAGGAGCTTCCAATCCTAGTTAATGGGATACATCTGAAACATTGATACTGAAGAGCTTGGCTCCTTGTACATAGTTTGTTTTCCTTCAAATATTGTTCAAGCACTTGGAAAGAAAGATTTTGGGAGGTGCTTGTAATAAGGAGTCACGGGTTCAAATCTTCTTTTTTGAAAAAATTTTCTTTAAAAATATGCTTTATTGAAAAGTAATATTCCCTTTTTGAAATCTTTTTATGTTTTACAAGTTGTAATAGGCATATTTGAATGTAAAAACATGCATACTTGTTGAAATTTTGAATGAAAAGTTGATATATATTGCTTTTGTGTATCTTGGTGAAATAAGGGTGTATCTTGGTGAAATAAGGGTGTAATCAATTGAGCTTTGGTGAGGTTAAGAGCAAAACTCACAAAAAACACTTGTTTTTTTTCTCTATGTGAGGTTAAGTGAAAAACCCCATAGAAGCATTATCTTGTGCAAAATGTTATAATTGTGTGTGTATTATTTATCTCATTTGTTGCACTTATTTTTCACATTTGATTTCATTTCAAGATGCCTAAGATTCAAAACTTGATTTTAGATGGTGATAGATTAATGATTTCTAATTATTTAAATTGAAAACATTTGATGGAAGCTTCATTAGTCTTTAATGAGTTATGAAATATTTTTAAGAATGAAAATCCCACGTTGCTAATATAACAGACCAAACTTGATATATTTAATTTGCATGATTCTAAGGCCTTAGCACTAATCAAATTTTGTTTTACTCATGATACTTATGTTCATATTGAAAATTCTCCTCATAGTTACACTACATGTAAAACATTATCCGATTTGTATGATAAGAAACCAAAGCATAAGAAGATAGACATCCACATGCAGTTGTTTACTTTATCATTAAAAGAAGATGGATATATGGGACAATATATGTCTTAGTTAAAAAATATCACTACTAAGTATACTAACGCTGGGTTTGGAAAATTAGATGATGATCTCATAGTCACTTTTGCATTAAAAGGACTACCTAGGTCCTATAGGAATTTTTTAGAAATGTTGCATGTCTTTGACAAGATCATAGGCATCAATTTTGACAAGTTGGTTTAGTTCTCATTCAACACAACCTCTCTCTACCCAATAAATCCAAGAAAATAAAGGAATCCCATGTTTTAGGGTCTAAGCCTAGTTCATCTTCATCTGGGCATCAAAACAATAAAGGCCATAGTTATAGAGGGGCTCGAGGTTATAGAGGAGGAAAATATCAAAATAGAGGTAGAGGTTATTCACATCAACAACAATATAACCATTCTCATTTAAATGATACAAATGATAGATGGCATGGTCACAACTCTTATAGGGGCAGAGGTCGAGGTAGATCAGACATTCAATGTCATAGATGTGGGAAATTTGGTCACATTGCCTCTCAGTGTAGAATCCCTTTTGAAAAAATATAGAGGCCATAAAAAATGACTAAGTCTAACTCTACTCAGTATGTTTACCATGATTATGATGAGTCTAGCAATGTTGCTCATGAGTCTGCATTTACTATTTTGGGGCACATTGATTTTATGGAATATGAGGCTAGAGATGAGTTCACTAATGTATGGGTTTTAGATACAAAATCAACCATATGCATGACATTTAGGCGATACTTATTTTGGACTTACAAATAAGATTCTATCTCTCCAGTTGCTTTGGCAAATAAGTCTATGCATACTCCATTAGGACTTGGTTCTATTCAGATTCTTCTTCCTAATGGTTCTATAAAATACTTGGAGAGTGTTTGGTATGTTCCCACATTGAAGAAGTATCTTCTTTCCTTGGTAACTATTCAAAAGAAAGGTTATAAAATTGTGCTTGGAAATGGGCTCATCCATATTAATTCAATGAAGGATGGTTATAAAACCATGTATACAGGTTATGAAGATGCAAACTTGGCTAGATTACATTATAAATTGCTTCCTCCCATATTAGAATTAGCAATAGTTATTGAAATAGGTACAGGTACTATTTCTACACAGTCATTATGGCATCTCTGCTTTGGACATTTGAATATTCACTAATTAGTGGACTTGCAAAGATATGGTATGGTGAATGGATTACCCACTTTTTGCAAAGATAGTATTATTTGTGATTCATGTGTTTTGGGTAAACAAAATCAATAAAATTTTCCCAAAACCTCTTCATGGTAAGCTAATAGGTGTTTACAGTTAGTTCATAGTGATGTATGTGACATGAAAAAGTCATCCATTGATGGGTGTAGATATTTTATGTTGTTTATTGATGATTTTTATAGGATGACTTGGGTGTTTTTCATGAAAAACAAATTAGAATTTTTCACTAAGTTTGTTGATTGGTTGCACTTAGTTAAAAAAGAAATAGGTTCACACTTAGCCACTATTCATTCAGATAATGGTGGTGAGTATACTTCAAATGAGTTTTCAGATTATTGTCGGGAACATGGCATTCATTGAAAATATAGTAATGCTTACACTCCATAGTAGAATGGAGTATCTGAATGAATGAATAGAAACTTTGAGGGCATATCTTGAGCTATGTTGCATTATAAATACCTGAATGATAAGTTTTTGACAGAAGCCATTAGTACTACAGTGTATTTGAGAAATAGATCCCCCATAGTAAATCTTTTGGGACAAACTCCATATGAGGCTTGGTATAGGTTTAAACCCAAATTTAAACACTTGAAAGATTTTGGAGGCCTTTGTTTTGCTTTAGTTCCCACTAAACATAGAACTAAGTTGGAACTATGAAGTCAAAAATGCATCTTTCTTGGATATTCAGAAAATAAAAAGGGGTATCATTTGCTTGCATAGGATACATGTAAATTCATAGTGAGTCAGGATGTAGTATTTGATGAATTTAGGACAATGAACACTGCAGAGATTGATTCTCAACTTGATAGGTTAGAGAGAAAAAATGCAAAAAGAGATAAGGTTTTGAGTAATGGGGATAATTCCTCAAGGTTGTGGTATGAAACTTAAATTCCTTCACTTTCCTCTCCTTCATCTACTAGTTCATAGGTTGATGACTTAGAAATTGTTGAGAATTCTCTAAGTCTTCCTTTGAATGGTGCACATGAAGAGAATTTTGGTGTTCCTAATTTGAATAATTTAAATAAGTATCCAAAATGGGCTCAAAGTACTTTTTCTAACTTGACAGTAGATGAAGTTGGATTTACAGGTCCCAAGAGTTCTCATAAATAGGTGAATTATACAATGGTTGTTATTACTTCTTCCACTGAGCCATCTAATTTTGAGGAGGCCTCTACTAAACATGTTTGGCAATAGGCAATGCAAAGTGAGTATGATGCAATACTTAACAATAATACTTGGGTTTTGGTTGATCCTCCTCTGCATATTCAACCCATAGGATATAAATGGGTGTATAGGACTAAGTATAAATCAGATGGCTCCATTGATAAACATAAGGCAAGACTTGCTACAAAAGGATATGCACAACAAGAAGTTATTGACTATGAGTAAACATTCTCACCAACTACCAAATGGCACACTATTCATATGGTACTTTCCTTAACAACACAAAATGGTTGGAAAGTACATCAATTAGATGTTAAAAGTGATTTTTTGAATGGTGATTTATAGGAAGAAGTATATATGAAACAACCTAAGGGTTTTGAATAGGTGGGTGAAGAACACAAAGTGTGTAAATTGATAAAATCTTTGAATGGGATCAAACAGGCACCCAGGGTTTGGTATGAGAAAAAGGATTCATACTTGAAATACATTGGTTTTCAACATAGTGAATCTAATGATACTATCTATTTTTGAGTGCAGAGTAAGAAATTGGTGATTCTTGTTCTCTATGTTGATGACTTGTTTATCACAAGAAATGATGAAAATCATAACAAGTCTATGAAAAAGGAATTGAAATATGGGTTTGAGATGATAGATCCTGGACTTCTTCACTACTATCTAGGCATAGAGGTAACTTAGAAGAAGCATAGTATTTTCATTTCACAAACTAAGTATATTTTTGAGTTATTAGATAGGTTTGGAATGAGTGATTGCAAACTTTCCCTTAATCCAATGGAAAGTAACTTAAAATTGTCTAAGGATGATGGTAGTGTCTTTTTTGATGGCACCAAATATAAAAAATTGGTGGGAGGTTTGATATATTTGATGACTACCATGCCCGATATATCATTTTTAGTTGAAATTTTGTTTAGGTTTATGCATGAGCCTAGTGAAATTCATTGGCATGCAGAAAAAAAAGTACTTTGCTATCCTCAAGGAATGAAGACATATGGCCTTGAATACCACCACAATAAGAACTTCAAACTTGTTGGGTATTGTGATGTATATTTTGGTAGATGTGTGGATGATAGAGTGTCCACAATAGGATACACTATGCATATGGGTTCAAATGTCATTGTTTGGTGTTGTAAGAATTAGGATACAATGGCAAATTCATTAGTATAATTAGAGTATATTGTATCATGGGATGCTTCTAGGGAAATTATTTACTTACAACATATTCTTGAAGATATTCAAGTTTCTTAGATTGTTCCTACACAGTTATACATTGATAATCAGAGTGCAATCAAGATGTCCAAGAATCTAGTATCTCATGCCAAAACAAAACATATGGATGTCAAATATCATTATCTATGAATGCTAGTGGTGAATAAAGCTCTTGATCTGATATATTTCCTTACTATTGATCAGATAGTTGATATTTTCACAAAACCCCTTGATAGGATCAAATTTGAAAAATTTAGAAAAATGCTTGGTGTGTGTCCAAACATCATAAGGGGAATTTCTAGGACTTATCCAAAGTCTTAACTTAGCTTAGGATTTTGTTGTGTTATATTAATTTAATAATTGTAATGGGGCATGCAACTTTTATAAAGACACCCCCATAAATAAATTAGATTAACTTTTGGGTAGTTTTCATGTTTGTGTTAATTAACAATGTGAACCATCTTTTAGGTAGAATTCCCATAAGAGTTAGTGTTAGTTTTTACCGATGTGTGTGAAAACCTATAAATAAATGTTTATTTCATGTAAAAGGGTTAACAGAGTAAATGCACGCTTTCTATGTACTTGTTTTTGGTAATTAATAAAATGCTTTTGGACCCACACTTAGTAGGCACAAGATTCAACCTATTTTGATTTATTACTACCATTCACAAAATCTGAAGCATTCATTTTTTTAGAGAGGACCATTCCAATTTCTCTGAAAGGTAATTTTCACAAGAAATGGTCCTTGTTAAAAATTCTAAAAGGTCCTTTACAACTTTTTTGAAGGTTTCTTTTCCTTCAAAAAAGTCCTTTACAACTTTTCTGAAGGGTTCTTTTCCTTCAAAAAAGTCCTTTACAACTTTTTCAAAGGGCAAGAGGACCATTCCATTTTTTCCAAAGGGATACTTTCAATTTTGTTGAAGGGTCTATTGCAGAAATATGAAAGGACTTTTCAAACTTCCAAATGATGCATTTAAAAAAAAGCCAAAGGGTATCTACCCTTCAGAAAAAGGCATTTTCAAAGACAAAGGGGACCATTACAAAATTTTTGAAAGACACTTGACACTTTCCCAAAGGGTATATTTTGTCAAGAAAAAGTCTGAAGAAATTCTCCAAGAGGGTAGTCTCAAAAGATCCTAAGGTTCTTTCCAAAGGCAAAAAGGTCCATTTTGATTCTTCCGTAGGGTAAGAGGACCATTCAAATTTTTTTGAAGGTACATTTTCAATTTTGCCAAAGGGTCATTTCAATTATTCTGAAGGACTATTTCAAATTCCAAAATACATTTTACAAAATTCTAAGGATAAGAATTCATTTGAACAATTTGTCTGAAAGAATTGTCCATTGCAAAAACTTGAAGACCTAATTTATTTCAAACTTTTTTCTGAAGGAATTGTTTAAGGTAAAAGAAACAAAAACTATGCAAGAAAAGGTCCTTATCAAAAATCCCAAAGGGTATTTTCATAAAATCTAAAGAGGCATTTACATGAATTACTTTGGACAAATTGTCTGAAGGAAAAGTGCATAAAGAGAAAAACTTTGGACAAATTGTCTGAAGGGAAAGTCCAAAGGAAAGAAAGAAACAATTATTTTGAGTAAACTACATAAAAGAAATAAAATTCCAAGAGTGAAGCTGCAAAAAATTTGTCTGAAGAAAAATCTGAAAGAAAGAGAAGTTGTGAGGACTTTACAAAGAGCTCAAACAAAAAACCCACAGTAATTGGCCAAAATAGAGAAGGGTAAAGGAAATATAAATTTACCTAGTGAAAATTTGAAGGACCAATTAGTCAAGGACAAGTGGCATAAGTGCATTAAACTAGTGGGATTTCAACATCTAATCAATAGAAGACAATGAAGAATTCCCCTTTTGACTCTAATGACATGATCTACAACTCATATATAGAGTATGTGAAGTGGCCCAAGCAAGATTAGACTATAGTAAGGATCATGCCAAGTTTTTTAATATAATAATCAAATTATTTAGACTTAGAAAAGACATTCAACTACCTTCAAGCATGGATCTCTTAGTTCAAAAAGGGATATTATAATCCATGAAGGGATCAATTTTTTTAATATTGGATGCTTAACATAGAATTTTATGCATGCAGTCTTGTTTATCTTGTTAATCAAAGCCTTTTCAAACACTTCCAACTCAACTTTAAGTTTATTTTTCTCTTTGAAGATTGGTGTAGCATCATGCATGAAGAGAATTGAATTACCAAAGATCCATGCACATTTAAAGAATTAAATCTTTATTCTAAATAAGGATTATGAAATGGGCTCACCATCATTTTGAATGCCAAAGATCTTTTCATGCAAAGCATAAGACAAAAAGATATTATTTGAAGGCTTGGTTATCTTGGCATAACTGGAGTTGGGCTTGGGGTAATGTGGGAGTTGATCTCCTCTTCTATTTTTAGTGTCAATCTCTTGGATTTTTTATGCCTTTTCTATATAAATTGGCTTGTTCATCTATTTTTAGGATCTCTCTTTTGGAAAGATTGGTCTCTGCCAAAAATTGAGTTTTGTAACCTTTTCAAATAAATAAAAAGACTATTTTCAAATTCTAAGATACTGGTATAGTGTATTTATGTCAATGATTTGCATATGTGATAGAATTTTTCTTCCTTGTCAAGTCCTGATTCTTACCTATTTACTATTTGATTAGATTATGTAGGTTATAACTAAAAGTAACCAAGATAAATTTAGAATAAACCCAAGTACAACCTTATTTATAGAAACATATGAATTCCTAGGAGAGAGTGACAATGAGATTGAAGATAACTTACATCAAGTTCAAGATTTTAGGTAATTTTAAAGAGGAAATAATTATATTTTGAGGAGAAAACTATAAACATATTTGACAAATTCTAATCCTCCAAATAATACCCAAGTCCCACATGATTAAAATTTGAATAACAATCTATTTCTGCCTAAAGTGCATATAACATCATATCAACCAAAGAACAATGCTACTAGCTTACAAGATGATAAGAAACTAGAACAAAACAAACTTGGATATAACATTATATAATCATTAAATAAAACCAAAGATAATATATCCATGTTTGAATTGTTATAAATGAATAATTAGAAATAATTGTTGTTAAAATCTTTATCTCCTCTAAAAGGAAATGAAATCAGTAAAGTAGCAGATACACATGTTTACAAATAAAAGACTGAAAATCCTCCTTTTCTTTTGAAAATTCATATTTTTGGTAAAATCTTAAATAATTATTTGGTGGATTTAGGTGCTTCAAGCAATGTGAGGTCATTTTTAATTTGTTAAAAGCTAGGATTGACTCTTGCCATGTCAAACAAGAAAGTGGTGAAACTAGACAAATTAGAAGTTAAAGTGGTTGGTGACTTTAATCATATTCACATGCAATTAGGTTCATATCCAAGGGTACAATAGTTCATTAAAATTTAGGTGGTTTATATTCTATATGTTTATGTTATACTTCCAAGTAGAGATTAGTCTAGGACATTAAACAGATATTTGGCAACTATTTTCCCCATATATGGCTCCCATGGTATGGTATGCCTAATCAAATTAAGATTAGGAGGGAAGCAAAAATAAAAAATTTGATCACTCAATAAAATAAAGTTAATGAAATATTTTATGAATAATATGATATTAGTGTTTATATTGTTTCAAATAAAATTGAATAAGTTTTGTTCATTGGTGTTGTTTCACATGTTATACAAGATGACAAAATAAAATATCAATGGTGTTAATGTTAATAATAGAAAAAATATTTTATATGAGGTAATTTTTGAAAGCCTGAATGTTGACATTTTGTTCATGAAATAAAAAAAGTTCCAAATATTCAGGCAATAGATGAGACTAAGGATCTAGAAACACTTGATGAAGAAGATTCATTCTATGAAAATGAGATAATATTGTCATCTATTTTTGTCTCTAATTCTGGACATTCACGACATATTTAACATCAAAAAAATTACTAAGATCTTCCATGCATTGAAATATTAAAGATAATAGAGACTCACATAGTGATTAGTTTTGAATAAGACAATCCAAGTAAAGATGGATAGTTAACAAGAAATAAGACTGGAAATACCTCTACATTTTACAACACTACTCATACTTTAGTTACTAAAAGAGAACCAAAAGGGAATATTCAAGTGAAGAACAATATGTTTTGCTTCTTAATTTCAAGATTAGAAATAATGAGACTAAAATTGTTGCAGCACCCATATCTCAAAGAAAACAACAAACAAAAGATAGTTAGTTATGGATCCTAAAGTTTGAGGGTTCCAAATCCAAGCAAGGTTGTGGTGTTGAAATTGAACTCATCAATCCAAATGAGAAGTTTTATTTAGCTACATTTAGGTTGAAATTTTCTTGTACTAATAATTTTGATGAATATGAAGCATTGATTTGTGGACTTCAATTTTCTCTCAAGAGGAAGTTCAAATACCTAAAAGTATTAGGTGATTCAAAGCTTATGGTTAAGAAAGTTTGAAGCCACTATGCCTGTAATGATAAACATTTGTCAAGATGCCATAATACAATATTCAATTTAATAGAATATTTTGATTCCTTAAATATACAACAATACCTCATATAAGGAACCACACAATAGAGCTTTAGAAACAATTACAAGTACTTTAGATCCAATTTCTAATTCTCACTTGAAGATATTTTAGTAGAGTTGATTTTCATTCCTTCCATCTTGGATAATATCAAAAATTTCTAGGTGTTCAATGATGACCAAGATATTATTGAATTTATCACTAACATGGATGTGTTTGAATCCAAAATCATTGATGAAGCTAATAAAGATTACATTGAGCTAGATGAATAAAGCATCTTGAACCTGAAAATAATTAACATCCTAAAAGGTATGGTATTTTTAGAAAGATTGTTTGACATGGACTATCAATGTGAAAGAGAGAAGGCAACCCCTTATAAAGATATAATTTATAAGACATGCAATCTAGGGATATTAAATTATTCAAATAAATTACTCTTATGTTAAGTGTGAAGTCATTATTTACAAACACTATTCATGAGTACTATTCACAAGTATTATTCACCGTGATGTGGCATGATGAGGTGGCATGTAAGTGACATGGAGGTTGGTGATGTGGAATGGTCCATGTAATATTCCACATGTGATAAATCACATGTGATGGAGTGGGGCATACCACTCCATAATGTGATAATTTTTGTCAGTTTTATATTCACATGCTTTTATCTTTTGGTGATAAGGGAAGACAAGGAATATATGGAATGTGAAGTCCTTTTGAATAAGTCAAAAAGTGTTTGAAATATTGTGAAATCATGTGTGTGCACATGGGATAGTGGGGCATCATGTCACTATTATTTATTGAAGTGTGGGACAAATTAGAAAAGATATTGCCACTCATTTTGGAAGCACATGGAGGAAGTTAAGGGGCATCATGAAGATGCCACCTACCTTTTTATTCAAGCACATGGATTAAATCATGCCCAATAGTGTTTAATTTTTCCCACATGGATATGGGTCAAAAAAATTCTCTCTCCTTGATTTCTCCCTCTCATTTTTATTTTTTATAAATGTTTATTATTTCCTTTGTATTTTGGGGAAGCAAAAAAAAGTAAGAGAGAAAAGAAGCTAAGTAAGAGTTGATTCATTGTGTTGCATTCTTATAAGAGAGGTGAAGAGGTGTGAATACTTAGTGAAGTATTGTTATAAGCTTGGTTTAAAGCTTGAGTGTGTAAGGAAATGAGATAGAGAGAGAATGTAGAAGAGGTGTATTCTCTTGTAACTATTGTACTTATAAAGCTAGATAATTTTTCCATGAACATAGCGAAAGTGGTGAACCACGTATATTGGTGTCTTCATTTTGTGAATGGATTACATTTGTTTTAGTTGATTTAATTTCTATTTTATACCTTCTCTTATTTTTCAATTCATATAGTATATAATTCTGCTAACATATATCCTAACAAGTGGTATATGAACAAAGGTTCTTTATTGCTAAATTTTGAATTGCAGGAGCTAAGGATTATAGCTTGAGTGGAAGATATGGAAGATAATATCAAATAAAAGGTGGATAATCTCAATGGACAGAACTTTAGATTATGGAAGATGTAAATGTAAGATTACCTCTTTCATAAAAACCTCTACTTGCCTTTGGAAGGCAAAACCAAGAAGCCAACAACAATGTCAAATGAAGATTGGGAGTTGATGGATAGGAAAACACTTGGAGCCATTCAAATATGTCTTGAATCAATGGTAGAATTTAATATCTCTCAAGAAAATACTATAGAAATTATTATGAGTGCTCTAGGGAAGCTATATGAAAAACACTCTACTTCCAATAAAATTTTCTTATTGAAGAAATTATTTAATATGAGAATGTCTGAAAATGGTTTAATATCAAATAATTTAAATGGTTTTAACATGGTTATAGGATAGTTAAATTCTATTAATATTGAATTTGATGATGAAGTCAGGGCTCTCCTTATTTTGTGTTATTTTCGTGAATGTTAGAATAGCTTAGTCATGGAGGTGAGCAATTTTGTCTCTAATAATGCCAAACTCAAGTTTGAAGATGTTGTAGGTGTGATCCTAAGCAAGGAAATGCAAAGGAAAAGAACTGATGAAAATTTCACGTCTGAGAATGCATTAATAGTGAAGACTAGAGGGAGACAGAAGAACAAAAGAAGAGCAAACCATGGAAAATCAAAGACTAGGTCAAGATCAAATTCAAGAAGTAGATTGGAATGTTGGCACTGTGGGAGGCTAGGACATAAAGATAAATATTGTTGGTTCCTAAAATCAAATCTCAAAAAACAAACCAAGAACCAAAAACTAGAAGGTAACAAAGAGGCAAATTTATTAGGTGATGTTTTACAAGATGCTCTTATTCTTTCTCTAGACAATGCTAATAAATCTTAAGTTTTAAATTTTAGTGATTTTTTTCATGCTACTCCTCATATACATCATTTTAGAGATTATGTTCAAGGTAATTTTGGACATGTTGACATTGGTGATGATGAACCCTATAACATTGTTGGAAAAGGAAGTGTTCATGTTAAATTACAGAATAGGAACACTTGGGTGCTTAAGGATGTTAGGCACATTCCAAGTTTGAAGAGAATCTGATTTATATAAGACAGTTGGGAAGTGATGGTTGTATAGTCACTTTTACTAGTGACTCATAGAAGGTTACCAATGGTGCTTTGGTGGTAACAAAAAGTGAGAAAATTGGCACTTTATATTTAACCATAATACTAATGCATATTGTGATTTAGTTTCTTTAGGTACAGATGTCGCTGTGTGGCATTATAAACTCGGTCACATGAGTGAGAAAAAAATGAGTAGACTTCTCTCAAAGGAGAGATTGATAGGTCTAAAATAAATTAACTTAGACTTGTGTGGGCACTATTTATATGGGAAACATACGCATGTGCAATTTTTGAAATTTAGACCAACCATGAAGACAAGGAGTTAGAGCTTGTGCATAAAGATGTATAGGGACCCGCTCAGGTATCTTCACTTCGTGGTTCAAGGTATTATGTCACATTTATTGATGATACAAATAGAAAGGTTTGGGTTTATTAAATTAAACAAAAATATTATGTATTTGATACATTTAAGAGATGGAGAGCTTTAGTTTCAAATAAAATAGGTTTAAAGCTCAAGTACCTCATGTCAGATAATGGTAGAGAGTATTGCAGCAAGGAGTTTAAAAACTATTGTTCATTGAACATAATTTTTAGGTAGAAGATGGCTATAGGAATACCCCAATAGAATGGTGTGTCAGAGAGGATAAACATAACAATTATGGAATGTGCTAGGAGCACGAGGTTGCATGTTGGACTACCATTATAGTTTTTGGTAGATGTGGTTGATATATTCATGAACTTGATAAATAGAAGACCTTCAACTACCTTGGATAGTGGCATACTAGAGAAGACATGGACTAGTAAGATAGTAGACTATTATTTTTTGAAAGTTTTTGGCTGTGATTATTTTTCTTCTATTGACAAAAAGAATAGGTCCAATTTAGATGCTAAATCTTAGAAATTTACTTTCATTACCTATGGTACTAATAACTTTGGATTCTAGTTATGGAATAAGGAAGATAAGAAAATCATCAAGCATAGAGATGTTATCTTCAATGGAAAACTCATGTACAGAGAATAGTTGCTAGAAAATAATGAAGAGGCATCCAAGAAAGAATACACAATGTTGGAGGACATCATAAATGAAGATGTCCTAAAGGTACCAGTGAAAAATGTGCAATAACAATAAGTACCCTAAACTTCTATTATGAGAAGATCTACTAGAGTAATTAGACCACCTAAACATTTTTCCCTTTCATTAAATTATTTTTTACTTATTGATGGTGGTGAGCCAGAGAGCTATGAAGAATAGTGTAGGTAGATGCCAACAAGAAGTGGGAGTAGGCCATGGTTGAGGAGTATCACTCTCTCATGACAAACCAAACATGGGATTTAATAAAGATTTTAAAGGGTAAGAATGCATTGCAGAATAAGTGGGTATACAAGTTGAAGGAGGAAGATGGTGATAAAAAGAAATACAAGGCTAGATTGGTGGTAAAAGGATTTTCAAAAAATAAAATTATTGATTTTGATTAAATATTTTCTCCTCTGGTTAAAATGACTTCTATTAGAATTATTTTGAGTATAGTTGTAGCATGGGACTTGCATATATAAAAATTGGATGTGAACATTTCTTTCCTTCATGGGGATTTGGAGGAAGAGATATACATAGAGCATCCACAAGATTTGAATTCAAGGGTAAGGAGAATTTTTTATTCAAACTGAAGAACTTATATGGCCTTAAGCAAGTTCCAAGGCATGGGACATTAAGTTTGATATTTGTATCTTGAATCAAGGCTATTCTAGATGTCATTCTAACCATTGTGTGTATTTTAATAAATTTAATAGTGGCAGCTATATTATCCTTCTTTTGTATGTGGATGACATGTTAGTGATGGGTTATAACATTCAAGATATAAATTTACTCAAGAGACAACTGGGAGATTATTTTGATATAAAGGATCTAGGTGTTGTGAAATAGATCCTTGGGATGAGAATAGTCAAAGACAAAAAGAATCAGAGTTTGACATTGTCATAGGGAGAGTACATCAAGCAAGTATTTTAGAGGTTTGGCATTCAAAATTCTAAACCATTTGGGACTCCTTTGGCATGCCACTTTAAGTTAACAAAGGTGAAATATCTCAAGAAATAAGAAGAGAGGACTCACATGTCCAAGACACCTTACTCATCAGTGATTGACAACTTAATGCATGTAATGGTGTGTAGAAGGCTAGACATTACCTATGCAGTGGGAGTGGTTAGTAGATTTACGAGTGATCTGGGTAAAGAACACTAGAAAGAAGTGAAGTGGATTATTCATTAATTGAGAGGGACTAAAGATGAAGTGTTATGTTATGGTGGATCAGATGTTACTTTATAAGGATATGTAGATTTAGATATGGTAGGTGATTTATATGGTAAGAGAAGCATTTTTGGGTATGTTTTCATTATGGGTGGTACAACAGTGAGTTGGATATCACATCTACAAAGAGTGGTGGCACTTTTTACCACAAAGGTTGAGTATATTGTTTCTACAAAACCAATCAAGGAGATGATGTGGCTATAGAGGTTAATGGAGGAGTTAGGACACTAACAAGGAATAGACATATTTTTAATTGATAGATAGAGTGTCATTCACTTAGCAAAGAATTCAACATTTCATTCTAGGACAAAACACATTCAATTAAGGTATCACTTCATTAAGATAGTATTGGAGGAGGAGCAACTGAATCTAGAGAAGATTCATACCAATGAGAATCCTATGGACATGATGACAAAGGTGGTGGAAAAAGTGAAGTTGAAATTATGTTCAACTTCTATTGGTCTTTTTGAATGAAGAAGATTGGGATGATAAATTGGTTCAACATATGCAACAATGGGAATTTTTGAATACTAACTTCAAGTTTAAAAATTGTTAAGTGTGAAGTCACTATTCATAAACACTAGTCATGAGTACTATTCATGGTGATGTGGCATCATGAGGTGGCATGTAAGTGACATGGAGGTTGGTGATGTGGAAAGGTACATGTATGATTTCATGTGATAAATCCCATGTGATGGAGTGGGGTATACCACTCCATAATGTGATAATTTTTGTCAATGTTTAAATTCACATGCTTTTGTCTTTTGGTGATAATTGAAGACAAGGGATATATGGCATGTGAAGTCATTTTGAATAAGTGAAAAGGTGTTTGGAATCTTGTGAAGGCATGTGTGTGCACATGAGATAGTGGGGCATCAAGTCACTATTCTTGATTGAAGTGGGGGAGAAATTGGAAAAGAGATTCCCACTCATTTTGGAAGCACATGGAGGTAGTCAAGTGGCATCATGAAGATGCCACCTACCTTTTGACTCAAACACATGGATTAAAGCATGCCTAATAGTTTTTCCTTTGGCCCACATGGATATGGGTCAAAATTATTTCTCTCTTCTTGATTTCTTCCTCTCATTTGTATTTTTTATAAATGTTTATTCTCTCCTTTGTATTATGGGGAAGCAAGAAAAAGCTAAAGTGAAAAGAAGATAAGTATGAGTGATGCATTGTGTTGCATTCTTATAAGAGAGGTGAATAGGTGTGAAGACTTAGTGAAGTCTTGTTATAAGCTTGGTTGAAATCTTGAGTCTGTAACAAAAGGAGATAGAGAGAGATTGTAGAAGAGGTGTATTCTCTTGTAACTATTGAAATTATAAGGCTCGGTAATTTCTCCGTGGACATAGCCAAATTGGTGAACCACGTATATTGGTATCTTCATTTTGTGAATGGTTTAAATTTATTTTAGTTGATTTAATTTCTATATTATTTATTCTCTTATTTTGTAATTCATATAGGATATAATTTTGCTAGCATATATCCTAACAGCTTAAGCCTAACTTATACTGAATAGAGAATAATGAACTTACACAAGATTTACAGGACTACAAGGATGTGATAAATTGGAGTTATGAATACCTAAAGGTATTCAACACTTCAATCCTTACTCATACCATTGCTCTTAAGTCAAGAGTTAAGCCATTTCATCAAATAAAGAGACCTATGAATCCTTTATTAGAACCTTTAATCTTGAATAAGTATAGAAGTTATTATCAACCAAGATTATTTTCCCTGTTACACACTCTACATGGGTGGCTAACCTTATTCTCATGTATAAAATGAGTGGAGAGATATGTTTGTGTGTAGATTTTAGGAATATGAATAAAACCTCAGATAAAAATAATTACCCATTGCCATCATTGGATGAGGTGTTACAAATTGTGAATGGTTCACAAATGATGTCTTTTATATATGGATATTCTACTTATAATCAAGTGTTGGTGAACTATGAGGATAGATTAAAAATGTCTTTCACCACAAAATAGGGAAACTTTACCTACAATACGATTCCATTTGGCCTAATAAATTTTGGTGCTACATTTCAATGTGCTATGGACATTAGATTTAAGGATATGATTGGTAAGTGTATTATGATTTATATGGATGATTTAACCGTCTTTTCTAAGAACCAAAGTAATCATGTAAAGGACTTGAGAATGGTTTTAAAAAGGTGTAAAGAACATGGTATCTCTTTGAAACCAAAGAAATGTATATTTGGAGTTATAGAAAGTAAGTTTTTGGGTCATAATATTTTTGAAAGAGATATATCCATGGATCTAGATCAGGTAGAGACCATTATTAAAATTCCCTTGCATGGTAACAAAAAAGAGTTAAAGTCATTCTTTGGTAAGATCAGTTTTGTATGCAAATTTATTTCAAGGTTTGTTAAGACAGTTAGGTCATTTAATAACATACTAAAGAAAGATGTCAATATTGAATGGACTCATGAAGCACACACTACATTTTCTAAAATTAAGAAGTCAATTATGAACAACTAGAGTTAATCAGTCTAGATTATACACAACCCTTCTATGTTTACTCTTTTACCTTAGAATATTTAAGTGATAATATTATAACTCAAATAAAATAAGTTGGAGATGAGGGACCAGTGTCTTTTATGATCTCTCCACTCATAAGTGTAGAAATTAAGTATTCTACCATTGATAAACAAGCATTTTCTTTAATTAAAGGACTTTAAAAGTTTAGACATTACATTTTATGTATCAAAATGTTTGACATTATACCTGATCCTTATATAAAGGTAATATTGGTGTTAAATGAGTTTTGTGAACGTAGAGGTAAATGGATGAATATTTTACAATAATTTGATTTAAAAATCTAGCCAATGAATATAATAAGAGTTCAAGGTCTTAGTAAAATGATGGCTGAAATTGATTCTCATATTGTATGTCAATAGTACACCTTGCAACCTATCACCAAAAATGAGTGGTATCAAGATATAGTATATTACTTGTTGAATAAAAATTATCCTAACCACTTGAACTTCACTCAAAGAAGATCATTATGTTTGAAGAGAAATAATTTCATGGTGAAATCAAGGATTTTATACAGAAAAAATTAAGAGGATGTTTACCTCATATGTCTAAATAAAGTTGAATCAATTGAAGTATTGAAATATTTTCATGAAAAGTATAGAAGTGATCATGGTTTAGGGAATGTTATATCTCACCAAATCCTCTGGCTAGGTTATTGTTGGCCACACATTTTCAAGGATGTTCATGCACATGTGAGGAGATGTCATACATGTTAAGTTGAAACACATAGAAAATGTTTCCCTACTATGTTTTTGCATCCTATTATTGAAGTTTGGCCTTTTAAAAATTGGTCACTAGACTTATTAGAGCTATCAATGCAAATTCATTAGTTGAACATAAGTTTATCTTGATAGTAACTAATTATTGTACTCACTAGACTGAAGCTCAAGATTTCAAAAACTATACAATTGAAGTGGTAATCAACTTCCTTAAGGATCATATAATAACTAAGTTTTGAATGCCATTTTATTTGGTATATGATAACTATCCTTCATTCTCTTCATTGAAATTCTTAGAATGGGCATATGCTAACAAGGGAACCCTCAAATTCTCTTCTAATTTTTATCTACAAGGTAATGGTGTGGCCGAATCTATAAATAAGAATTTGCTTATTGTGATTAATAAAATCTTAGATAAGAACCCTAGGGATTGACATAAGATGTTGAAATTTTCATTTTGGTCAAATATAATTAGATATGTTTCCCACCAAGTTCTTAGAAGTTAAGGATGTAAACCCTTCAATGGGTGAGATGTATATTGAGCTAAAAGAGTGTGCATACCAAATAAAAAAATGACCATATAGGTTGAATCTTAATATGAAAATGAAGGTAAAAAAATATCAGATGAAATAATCTAAAATAATATATCTAGTAGAGATATTAGATTGGGTCAGTCCCATGGTGGTACAACTTAAAAATATAGGGGAGATATAATTCTATGGGGATTACCAAGCATTGAGTGATGCTTGTGTCAATGATCTATTTTCAATTCTTTTCATGAGTGAATTATTTGATTATGTTGTAAGTAATGAAGTCTAATGATTTACATATGGGTTCAGTAGATATAATCACACTCCTATCATAGTTGAGGATGAAAAAAATAAAAATATAATGGGGATAATTTTATTATAAGGTAATGCACCTGTAGTGTTCTCTAGAGTAGTTGTTATTGCATTTAGAAAATGCACCTATAGTGTTCTCTAAATAGTTCTTATTGAATTTAAATATTTCATTCATGACTTTATATAAGTCTATCTAGATACTTGGGTAGTATTCTCTTTATGTAAATAACATTTATCAATTCTGTGATCAATGTTATAAAGATGTTGAGTTCTATGATTCACACTAAATCTAAACAAATGATTGTTCTTCATGCAATTTGGCATATTTATAGGAAATGTTATTTCTAGTGATGGAACCAAGTGAAAATGGTAGCCATTATGGGACTCAAACCATGTATTAGCCCAATATAGGTGTGATCATTCCTAAGTCATACTGATTATTATCATAAGTTCATTCACAAGTATGTAACCATTTTAACACCATTTGAAAAGCTATTGCACAAAGATAATAAATTTGAATGGAATTTTTACTATTATACAACCTTTATATATCTAAATAAAATTTGGTTACAACTCCCATTTTGTTTTTCCATGATTGGACCAAGCCATTCAATATTCATGTTGATGCATCAAGGACAATAGTTGGAACAATATTAACAAAACCATGGGATGGAGGGTTGGATAATCTAATTCATTTTTCAAGTCACAAGCTATTAGCCATTGAGTAAAACTATACTACTACAAAGTGAGAATCTTTGTTGATGGTTTTTACAATATAAAAGTTTAGACACTATTTATTAGCTACCCCTTTCAATTTTTTCACTAATCACCAAGCATTGCGGTGCTTTGTTAATAAATCGATGTTAGGAGGAAGAATATCTATGTGGCTAATGATTTTATAATAATTTTATTTTAATACCAATGTAAAACCAAGCAAGTAAAATGTGGGACTTGACCACTTAAGTTACATTCAAACAAGGGAGGAACCAGAAGAATTATAGGATGAATCTCCAAATTCCCATTTTTTCAAAGTGATTATGATCCTATAATAGTTGAAGGATATCGTAAACTTTATGGATCATGGTATATTCCATGTGCAATATGTAGAATGAGAAAAGAATCATTTTACCTCAAGTACTTTTACACTCAACATCATTAATGAATTTATTTACAAGCTAGGAAAGAATGATTTTTTCACAAAATGGCCCTAGAATATCAAAGACCATAGGTTTTTTAAGAAATACATTAAGGAATAGCAAGAGTAAATTTCATAGGTGAACTAACTTTGATAAAAATACTAAAAAGTAAGTTTTGGTGGAAAACCTTATTTCAATATGCTCACAGGGTTGTGAAAGATTGTGATCTTTGCTAGAGGGTAAGAAAATTGAATGAATAAGATGAGATGACCTTGAATCTTGTTTTGGGTGCACAACCACTCTAAAAATGGAGCATTAACTTCATGGGACCTATCAATCTTACAATTAAATGATTAAATGCCAAATATATTATCATTGTGATAAATTACTTCACCAAATGGATTAAAGCAACTGAAAATCCAAGTTGTAGTGCAAAGGATGTTATGAATTTTTTATATGAAAACATCGTAACAATGTTTGGATGTCCTCATAAGTTGATAAGTGATAGGGGTACACACTTCCTAAATAATAATATCAAAACCTTAATAGTTTCACATCATAAAATCATGGCATACCACCCTCAAGTAAATTTCCAAGTAGAAGGATCTAACAAGGTTCTAGAGAATATATTGACAAAGATTTGTAACATTTAGAGAGATGACTAGGAAGATCACATACCAATGATTTTATGGGCATACAAAATAAATTATAAATGTGTGACTGAGTACACTTCATTATAACTAGTGTATATAATGGAAGTTATGATGCCCATGGAATACATAGTTCTAAGCCTATGAATCATAATGATAATGTGATTATGAAATAAGGATCCATTACAACAATGATTGATAGAAATGACTTAAATGGAGGAAATAAGGTAATTATAAAATTGGACTCAAGAGATCCAAAATAAAATTTAGAAGGAATGCCATGATCACAATCTATGATCTAAATAATTTTAGTCGAAACAAATGGATATTTTATATGACAAAAAATTTAAAACACACCTAGGGAATATGTACATCAGATCATAAAGGTACTTACATCATTCATAAAGTGTCACAACAAGGAACTATAATACTCATGGATCTCCAAATAACTATTCTTCTTGGTAGAATAAATGGTTGTAGGCTCAAACCCCACTATCAATTATCTTGAAGCATAACACATTCAACTGAATAAGTGTCATATGACACAAAGTAGAATAGGATTTTTTTAATGGATTATTTGTTTTTGTAGGGTTTTTAGTAATATGTGAATGTATTATGATCTCTATCACAAGACATATCATGATGCAATATAATCAAGTGTCCATATAATGGGTTGAAGTGAAACAAGATTGAATTAACAACAAAGTTTTGTAATGGTTTTTAAAAAGTTATAATTCTAGGAATGAGGTGTCAAAAAACAAAGAAAAAGTGACAAGGGGTGGATAACTTCCAATTTTTCAAGGTAATTAATTTTAGAATAAAATGAATATCATGACATTCCTAAAAAGGATAAATATTTTAAAATGTAATTAATGTCCACAAGAGGAAAATATTGAGAAATGAAATGGAGATGCATCACATCATAAATCAAATTAAAAAACATTGCATATAACCACCAAAATTATAAGGGTCAAATCAAAATGGATATTTGAATTTAAGGAAAGCATGTGGATTTGTGAAAGGTAGATCAAAATATGAAGGAAAGCAATGGAAAAATGTTGGGGCTAGATTTATATAAAACGTAGGATAATTATGCAACATATTTTGAAAATAGAAGTGAAAATCCAAGCTATTGCAAACCAATAATAAATTTGTGCATTCATGAAAAATTTATTCAAAATCAATCACCACACATTTCACATAAGATAAAATGAGGATATGGGTATCATAGTGGCCCTATGACAAGTAAAATGGAACAATTATGAGCCTTTTGACTTCACCAATGTGACCAACAAAAAGTGGTTTCCTAAACTACAAGTAGTCACTTCAGAGTAGAGATTGTTTGCATTTACTTATAGGCTATGAGATTTGATGTCAAATGGTTTGTAATAATACCCATTTTTGGTCAACATAAAGAACTAATGATGACACTAATCAATAGATACAATAAGGGAGCCATCAATTTGTCCAAAAAAGTAACCTTTCATATCAAGGCCAACACTATTGCATAACCTATATGATTGCTATCAAGGGGGAAGTATCTACCTGCATACAATATGAAGAACCCTCCCATTCATATAGAAATATTAGAATATTATATGTGAACAAATAGAAGAGTGCCCATAAATTAGGTCATTGATTCACCACTCTATATCCTCATAGAATGCATTATGTGTTGTTATTGGTAGATGACCAAAGGTGTGAGGCAGGTCACAAAGGAGTTAATCAACATTACACATAGAATGGTGATGATCCAAAACATAGAATTTTTGGTTGATAAATATTTTAAGAACATAGAAATAACATAGTAATAATGAATTATTTGAGAAGATATGTTTTATTACTCAAGATCGCAATACAACTATATGATTATCTCTAGGAAGAGATGTCTGATTTTCCATTTCAGGTCACATATTCATTTATACACATTTTTAAAGTAGGGGGATAAGGTGGAATGTCACCAATATCAAGGGAGATTAAGTGGTTTGACTTCCACAATTTAAAACAATACAAAATTTGAGGAATTACTATTTTTAGAAACTTACTATTTTTTTACTGCACTATTAAAATTGAAATTTGGGGCACTTCTATTGGGTTTTAGGGGGTAAAAATTCATTAATCAAAGATCCATGACATATCACCATGTTATCCTCATTCTTATCTTTCCAATGGTTCAAATGGTGAGTCAATTAGAGCTATAGTGCAAAATTTATGGCTCTCGAAAGTTCCATCATCAATTGGGGTGGAACTGTCACCCGAGTTATCGCCTGAATTATTGCCTAGATCAGGTGAGGCTTGGGAAAGATTACAATTAGTCTTAATTATTTGTGATCAAAATTATATAAAATATCGAGAATATCCTCATAGGAATAACTCAATATTTATTGTACCAATTTTTTTTACTCCTATGCCTCATATAGTAGACATACCTAGGAGAAATTACACCTAATGTCAATTATTAACTATTCAATGCCTTCCCAAACATGGTTTTTCTAAGATATGGACAATAGCTTATCGATGTGGGAAATTTCATATCATGGTGGGTTCAAATACAAAACATGATTGTAATGCACCCATGTCTATCTAAATTTGTTCTAAAGTACCTCGAGTTAATCACCACTATCACAAAAATTAATAATGGAGTCTAAATTCAAATCCATGAGCTAAATAAATATCCTATAATTCCTCTCCCTTTATTCATTAACATCCATATATATAAATAATAAATTATAATTCAAAATAAATTGGTTATGAGGAGCATCTAAATGCTATGATCCATTCCACCTAGAACCGAGCAACTATAGCCTCAACCACAAATGGAAATGCAAGCACAACCATAACTAGAAACATGAGTGAAATCATAGGCTAATCTAAATTATCAATCATCATATTCATAATCAAAATAAGATCTATCCAAGTATAAGGCAATGGAACCTCATCCCTCACCACCTGCCACACAGACCCAGATAATAACTCCATATCTTAACAATACATGGATGGCAAAAATTATAGTAAATTATGATCTGAATCCTTTAAGAGTTACACTCAAAAAGGTGTACATGGTGTTATCTAAGGATATTAAGATGATATCTATCACAAATAAGAGGATAATTAATTCTTATTTTATAAATCAGTTTGCACATGTGAGGTATAAAATAAAATTTCATCAATGCTAATTGTGGAAATCCATCTAGCTCCAGAGTCCATTGAAGTGGAAATAGGAAGAGGTAAAGTGTAGAATTAAAGATCTATTTCAATAAGGGGTGTTGGGTTCTAGAGAAATAGAACAAGAAACTGCAACCACACAAAGGTTGATTGGAATGGAACAACCAATAAAAAAGACCTAAAGAAAATAAGAAGTCTCAAGGGAATCTCTTTTGGTGGAAATTAGTGAAAAAAATGCAATCCATTCAATTGTATATATAAAAAACCTCACAATCCTGGAGTCTCTTTACCACACCCAACCATCTTAGATCAAATGGAAACATTATTTATTCTATAAGGAGCAATAAGGGAAGTACAACTAAAAGTGATAGGAGCTGAAACTTGCACTATGAAGTGACAAAATAAGATATTGATACCTCCATCTATACCCACAAAGTTTGTTGTGCCCAAGAAGTATTGGGTGAAGAACAAGGCCTAATAAAATCATAGAGTATAGTTGATGGACACGTGTGAGTTGAACTATTTTGTATTTTGTATGTATTTGACCTATGTAAGCATAAGGATAGATGAAAAAATAAAAAGTCACTCGTTTTGGGCATATCAAAAGGTTGGAATGTGAAGAGACAATGCTAAGTAAAAGTCTATGTATAGTTCATAAATATTAATACATATTGTTCTAAAATGGTTTTCCTGTGTATTTTATCATTGTTATGTGCATAATGAGTACTTTATTTAATTTAATCTCTTAACTATATGAGTATTTACTATCTGTTAAAATTATAATAAACCTATGTTCATTTTCACATAAATCTATTTGATTTGATTAATGAATATATTAAGTTTGAATATGGTATCAACTACATCCTTTTATTATTTTGTTATAAGATATCCCTGAATTAACATGTTATGAAGGGTTTCTAGGAACCTTTACTAACAAACATCAAGTGGCACTACCATTTACTTCATGAATTCCACTCATGCTCTCACCATATTCTCCCACACATGATAAAAATTCTTTCCAATTTTGACATATCCTTTAATTAGCATGTTATGAAGGGTTTTCAGGAACCTATACTAACAAGGGTGTGGTGCACATGAAACTTTATTGAAACATGTTGAGATGGTTACCAGGACAAAGGGATATAGAGAGATGGATCAATGAAATAATTAAAAAATTTACTAAATATGAAGTAAGAATAATAGGTAAAAGTGCAAAGGAAATTATTGAGGAGTATATTTATGATAAAATCTACAAAATCTTTTGTTATGAATTGCATGAGCTATCAGATTTTTGGTTGTCTAGATTGGAATACTATAATTTCTAGTCATAAAGGACAGAAATCATAACCTAGTTTGAGGATAATTTATAAAACCTACAAATCTTAAACACTTAGTGGACCCACATAATAGATTACTAGATAAAGACTACTATTGATAGGTATATCACTAAATTTATTGTACAAGACTACTTAGCTTTTGAATATACACAAGATCAATTTGTTAGGGGAATCCATGAGAAGTTACTTCAATGACTACCTACTCTAATTAAGATGTTGGTTGTGTAAAATCCATGGTGCCCACTCTTGCCAACATGGAGTAGTCACTTCAGGTGTTATATGGATGCATGTGATATAAGAGTGAATGATATAAATCTTAGTAGAGAAAACTTAAACCTCAACCCATAATAATGGAAGATGAAAATAGCCAGAGCGAAAAAGAATATTTTGGGATTAGAAAGAGAATTATGATAATAGAGAAATTTAAATAAATCAAATAATCCAAACTTGATTACAAGTAGGAGTAGGAATAAGGTAGAAGATGTTGAAGAAAGGGAAGCCTAGAGAGAGGTTTTGCAAGGTGTAGGAAGTAGAGTAGATGTAGACTAGGAAGGAAAATAACCCAAAAAGGAAGAAGATAGAGTTATGAGTAGCAAAGATATTGAGAAGAGTGAAGAATAAAAAGAAAGTAAAATAAAAGTAGACCAGTTAAAAGATAGAAGTAGTTCACAGTTAAGAAGAAAAGTGTTTAAACTAGTGGAAGAATATTTGTGAGAAGAGATTATGCAAAATCATAGAAGTATGGTGGGTTAAATATCATAGTTAGAAGAAACTAAGGATATAGATCATTCATTTCTTAAGTATGCATCATCCTAGAATAATTTTTTTAATTAAAACACCAAGTGCAAAGGAAGTGACATGAAGAAGTTTGTTTGAGTCATTTATAGATAAGTTTTAAAAACTTAGTATAGAGACAAAGAAGCATTTATATAAAAAGAGACTAGAAGAGGTTGGATTTAATTTTGAGACTAGTTATAAAACTCTAGTAAAAAGTGCACATAATCCTATAGTCATAGTGACTAGTGAATAGTAACATATAATCATATTCATGAGTGCATAAAAGTCAGTGTTAGCCATTACAAATAACCCTTATTTACAGTGTAGTTTAGGAATGTTTGTTACGTTGACACCATATGATGGGTCTACTAACCATGAGCAGTATCTGTTAACTTACAACATGAAATAAAAAGTTATGGGAATAACCTCTAATGATGTAAAGAGGTGCAAGCTCATGGGAACTTTAGCAGGTCAATTTTGGGAATTCATTTACAAGACAGATGTTAATAGTATAGATCTCCATCAAGTTAAATCATAGTTAGTGTAAAAATTCAAAATGAATAAGTGTGCAAGCTAGACTATTTAGGGCCTAAAGGAGATCTAGCAGTGGAGTGGAGAATCTATGTGGGACTATGACCGTAGATTCTTATATGTGATGAATACAATTGATTTTGTCATGGAGGAAGAGGATAAATATACTTGTTTTATATAAGGACTATGAATAAGAATTAGATATACTATTGCACAGTCTTAGTTTGTAATGAAGGTTGATGCTCGATCAACTACACTAAGAGTAGAGTAAATTAAAGATTATGGAGATGCTCTAGTCATTAGATCCAAAGTATAAATAAATATAGATGATTTCATGAAGATGATAGATGAGATTCATGAAAGTGATAAACCTAAATTTGGTTTATGGTGCATGGAGTGTGGTTGAGAGAGGGATATCATAGGAATGATTTTCCTAATTTTAAGCTAGAATTTTTTGAACTCTATAGATTAATAGGGTATGCAACTGTAAAATGTCATCTACTACAAAATTACATATAAAAGCCCCAAATTTTGTATTATAGTCTTTTAAATTAAACCAACCATGATGAAAAGAGTTGTATAGCCTTGCAAGAATTAAAGGAAGATATGACTAAGAATGTATTTGCAGTTGTAGCATAGCAATTACCCATTGTGAAGTAAGGACTCCTAGGCCTAGAGGTAGAATGGTGAGTGCAACACAAGGTAGTCCCACATTTATACCTTCATTACCTAAATATCAATATTAACCCCATGGTTTGTCAAGCTAAACACTATCATCATCGTAATACCAGTATCAATCTTCATGGAATAATGTGATCCCACAACAACAACAATCAAATTGGTCTCCTACATCACCTCAACATTAGTAATATAGATACAATGTGCAATAATAAAAGCAAAGAGGATTTGTTAGATAATATTCACATGATTTAGGCTATCAGCAGAATAGAAGAAGATATAAAGAGGGATACTAAAGAGGATATCAAGGTAGTTGTAATAATGATAATCGATAAGCTATCCAACCCATCTAATGTTATTTGTGTAGTGAGTACAATCCTTTTGCATGAAATTAACCTACAAACCCTCAAAGATAGGTATATTGTGTGTATTATAGAGTGAAAGGGAAACATCAAATAAAATATTAGCTGGTATTAGAGAAGTAAATAAAATAAAAACCAGTGCACAACATGAACATTAATATGCATCCTAAATAAAATGCATTTATATAAGTAGTTATTGATAGTAGTGCGTAGAGTAAGGACTACCTACATTAGAAATGGCATAAGATTAAGGAATCAGAAAGGTGTAACGGGATAATTATCTTGACCCTAAAATAGAGAAGGGCTTGATGTATCAAGTTGTGTAAGTACTTTAAGATATACAATAATAGAATGCATCAGAAGGAGATGTTATAACCATTGACATATAGATGTATGGCCAATTTATGTGGATTATGAAGTAAGAAGGTGTTGTGATAGCACTGATAGATTTTTTATAATTGCTCAACAACCTACATAATGAAGATATATCCTAGAATATTATAAATATTTTTCATAATCTTATGGAGTGTGCACAGAGGGGATAAAAACATACTAACAAGGTGATTTGGTATGTTAAAACAAAGAAACCATGCGATGTAAACTCACAAATGGATATTAAACACATAGGATATGAAATCCCTAATTCAATATTTGACTTTAGGAGTACTATTAATATGATTCATATATTGACATGGGAATCTATTGGTAATCTACACTTGAGTTATAATCATGTCACCCTCAATCTCATGGACTACGGGCAGATAGAAACAATTGGTTACCTTGAAGATGTGGAGATTAGAATGGCTGAGCTAAGGCTATGTGGTGATTTTAAATTCATTGACATGAAGATAATTAATACCCATTACCTTTCCTTAATTGTTAAGAAATGGGCTTATGATGGTCAAATGACTATTAACAGAATGTGAAATCAATTAGATGCTCATCAAGGAGACATGATAGTTTTCTTCCCTTTAAATAAATTAGAGTAAAAAACTTATATGATTCTAAAGGAATCTGAGTCATCATATGCCTATGATGATAATAATTGGTTTAAAGTTAGCACATAGACTTAGGAAAATTCACAATGAGATGTAGAGTGTCAATTTTTGAACCCGTAGTTGAAACAAATGTGAACAAAAGAGGAACCATTTTATAAGTCAGTAATAACAAAATCAGCATCCCCTAGTTTCAACTTGAATATTGTACCTCTCCATCAATGTGATCTCCTAAAAATTATAAGGTGATTTTTTAATATAATATAGGTGTAATATTAATGGATTATATATAGCCTACTCCATAGGGTGTTTTACCTTGGGAAATATCATCATCAATAAGTGGTGATTCAGACATCCATATGTTGAAATGGGCTAGGGGAGATCATGAGATACAATCTTTGTACATGTTTTTTATCACCAAACATCAATTAACTTAATACTTTGTGACAAAGGATCTTAATTCATTCATTTTGGGGTTAAAACACCATGTGCTAGAGGTGGATAAAAGAGTCAGTGCACTCAACTATGCATTAAAAGGAACTGTTATAACTTGGTGGGTAGTGCATAGAGATATAGAGATACACTAGGAGGAAGCATGCAAATTTTTATATGCATGGTTTTAGTTAAATCTTATTATGAAATTAGAATGGTCATCATTTCAAGAAGGCCAATGTCCTAAGTTACACAATCATCAATGTGTAGATATATGGTCTATGCAAGCAGTGGAGTCAAGGTGTTGGGTACACATTTTCAATCACACACTAACACCACTCCCAACTACTTGCTACATGAATCAAGAGTGTAGGAGAGAGACCAAACATTGGGCACAAGTGTAGTAATAATTTATTTAAAACTTTATGTTTGAGGATGATAACCCATTGGTACACAATGCATTGTACAAACTAAAACTCTTTCTATGTTACAATTGAGTAGAATATTTGTGAGTTATAACAAATTCATCATCATAATAGGAAGAAAATCATGATTTGAATCTTATGCTTCACAATTACAAGCCCAATCAACAAAAATAAACTCTTATTAATCCTTGTAATAGAATAAAAGATGAGCTAATAGAACCCAGTGATAGTGATGGAGACCTGTATTTAGAAGGCTTATTTAAACTAAAATGGGAAGCTAAATTAACACCTATCCAAATAATATAACAAGTTGAAGAGACAATACTATGCAATGTAAACATTTTGGAGTAGGAAGGGGAGTCTACTCTATGAGAGGCTCTACCTAGTGGATCAAACAAACTGTATCAAGAACCACTGAAAAAAATTAAAGAGTATATTAGAAAAAATTTGGTCCCTAAGCTTGTGACTATGGGAGATTACTGGGGGTAGGAATAATCTCATAGGCATTGTAACTTCTACAAGACTATCAAGATGTCTTTCGAAATAAATTATCATAAGTTAAAGGTGTAGATCTGTCATTTGGGGAGATGCACATAGAGTTAAAATAGTGTGATAGACCCATTAAAAAGTGATCATAAAGACTAAATCCCAACATGAAGATAAATTTAAAGCCTAAACTAGACTGCATGCAATAAGCAATGATTATTTATCCAATTAAAATGACATACTGAGTGAGTCCCATAATTGTGTAGCTAAAGAAGATCAAGGAGATTCAAGTTTGTGGATACTATCATGCACTCAATCATGCCTCCATCAATGATCCATTTCCAATACCATTCACATATGAGGTCCTTGAGTCAGTCATAGGTCATAAAGTGTACTCATTCATAGATGGATTCAATGGATACCATCTGAGTTTTATCACAAAAGGGGACCAAGCTAAAATAACCTTTGAAACAAAATGGGTGTCATTCATATATAAGGTAATTCCCTTTGGTCTAAATAATACACCAATTATATTCCATGGGGTTGTATTAATTTAATTTAAAGAATTCATTCATGGCTTTCTAGAAATATATTTCGATAACTTGGATATCTTCTCCTTGTTTAAATAGAATCTATCAAAATTTTGACTAATGATAGAATGATGTTGATCTCTATGCATTGATTTGAATCTAAAGAAGTATTTATTTTTCACACCTTTCGATGTTCTTCAAGGCCATGTTGTATGTAGTTATGGAATCTTGGTTGACCAAATTAAGATTTAAGTAATAGTGGTGATACCACCCCAAACCATATCTACAAAAGTGCACACCATTTTTGGTCATATAAGATACTATATAAAATTTATAAAAGGATATGTATCTATATCTATGTTGATGGAAAAACTAATTTGTAAAGATATAAAGTTTGAGTGGACATTATAATACCAAAAAACATTTATCTATCTCAAAAAAAGGTTAGTAATAACACCTATTTTAGTTTTTCTTGACTAGAATAAGCCATTACACATACATGTGGATGCTTTTGGTATTGTAGTAGGGGTTGTCTTCGTATAACCAATTTATTATGGGTTGGATCCTCCCATACATTTTTCCAATAGAAAGCTATCAGTAGTAGATAAAAACTATACAACTATAGAAAGAGAGGCCTTACAAGGATGATGTGTAACTCCAAGAATCACATCAAGGAGTTACACGAGTTCACTTAGTAGGTGAATCCATTGCAATAAAAATCTTACATATTTGTCTTTGGTGGTCAAAATTATTTCAATATGTGTACAGGGTGGCCAAACATTGTGATGTTTGCCAGAGAATGGGAAAACCCAATTAGTGGGATGAGATGACACAGGTCTTGATGCTCATAGATCAACCATTTAAATAATGAGGAATTGCATTTTTAGGACCTATAAGTCCCTTGAGAAAATGAATTAATGTGAGGTACATTATTACTATAATGAATTACTATACTAAGTGGGTGAAAACTGCTACAACACCAAGTTTCAGTGCAAAGGATGCTACCAAATTATTATATGAAAATATAATTACAATATTCAGATTCTCAATAAATTTTTTAAATGACATAGGAACTTACTTTCTCAATAACACTATCAAGACTCTCACTGAAGATTTTATGATCTCGCACCACAAGAGCATGACTTATCACCCACAAGTATTTAGACAAGTTGAAGTGTTGAATAAAGTATTAGGTAAAATGTTAACAAAAATATGCAATGTGTAAATGGATGATTGAGAGGATCACATGCCTTTTATTCATTGGGAATATAGAACAAATTAGAAACACACCATAAGCTTCACTCCCTTTCAACTCATTTATGGTCTTGAGGTAGTGATGCCTATGGAGTACATTGTGCCTAGTCTATGCATTGCAATGGTTATGAAATTAGGAAACCAAGACTCTTTGAAATAAATATTAATGGATTTGATTAAAACAAATGAAAATCAACAAAGGTCATAGTAGATTCAAGACATCCACAAGTTAAGTCAGAAGGCATGGCATGATCGTAACTTGTAATATAAGAAATTTCATCTAGAACAAGTGGTACTACTATATGATAACAAATTTAAGGTATTCTAGATAAAAATTCATGTTAGATGGAAGGGTACCTACATTATTCATGAAGTCTCATAACAAGTAACCATTGTGTTAAAATATCTATAGGGAACCATATTGCTAGGGTGTGTTAATGGCTCTAGGTTTAAGCCTTATCATCGTTAATCTCTATCATTTTTTGCTGATAATGAGAGAGGGTGTTGAGTAGCACCATGTAGTTAGGAATAATATTTAATTTTGTTTTGTGTGGTTTTTTTAGGGTTATCATGTTTTAACAGTGTGATATTTAGATCACAACACATTAGAATAAAATTGGAATGGTTAATATTATAGACTATGATTGAGTCACAGAGATAGCCTGAAGGAGGGATAGCTGGCAATGGCTATAGTGGTCATCAAGTAAGTCTAAGAAGATGTAATTAACAATAAAATATGGTGAAAAGATAAAAAATAGTCATTTAATACCATTAATGACAAGAAACTTGAATAGATTGCATCTTTCCTGAAGTAGATCATGTGGCAAAAGACATGTTAGGTCATAAAAGAAATGTGATAGGTGAAAGGATGTTGATTCACATCATCTATCTAAAATTGTATGAATAAAATAATATATATGGAAAAGGGTAAATTTCATATAAAATAGAAACCAATTGATAATAATTTGGGAGGTAAACTTGTGTATAATCAGTTTAGCACATTTAAACTAGTCATCTAGATGGATATAGGTGCCAAAAAATGTATAACAAAGGGAATGCACAACATAATGAGATTACACACTTATGCCAATAAGTGAACTATAATATCTACCTTTAAAACACCTTATTTTTTATTTATTACATACTAGATCCAAATCAAACAAATAAAGTATTCCACGCAACCCAAGACAACAACCATGGAGAGACCTCAATTGTTGATCCCACTTTCATATATGTAAAAAGAAGAAATTGGGATTAGCATAGGCCTAAGGCAAATTGAATACCAAGATTCATATCCCTTTGACTTAATTTATATATTATAATCCACTTTGTTTGTATAGGATTCATAATAAGCAACACAAATAGGAGCCCTAGCTCTTCAACAACCACTATAAGGCTCAAATATAGAACGACTAATTAAATTGCCTACTTTTGGATTATTAGAAGAGGAAATGCTCACCTTTCTTAGTAGGTATAATAAAAGAGATACTAATTTATCCCAGGATGTCACAATATGGATCACTCTTTAGACCATGGCAGGAGTAACATGCCTCCTAGCTTGCAAAAAATTCCCTTGCCTTATAAGTCCATTGCTCTTCCAATTCACTCTAACACCAAGGAGAAATATACTAAAAGGTCATGAAGATTAATAACCATTGATTTGATAAAATATGTTTTAGCGTACATCTTGGTTGAGTGTATTACCAAGCAGTTTTGAAAAACAACAAAATAGGTGAAGTAGGTGATAAAAGGTGTTATTGACATTACGTATCACATAATATGCCTACATGAAAATTTCAAATGGCCATCTAAGCTAACCATTAAAATTGAAAATATTATCTATGGCACCTCACAACATTCTAGTACCAATATTTGGTTTTACATCTCTGCTTCACATAGTGGAAATCACCAAAAGGACTACTCAACCCTGTTGTAGATTTCTAGCCTACTACTACATTCATAAACATCACATGGATGAAAAACATGGAAGTATTAAGAATAATTAGGTAGGTTAAATACATGGTGGATGAAGGCCCTATCCATGATTAATTCACACCCTATAATACCCTAGTATGCCATGCAATATCTTAGAAAACATGTCTCAATTACAAGCTCCATAAAGATATGCAAATCAAGATACACGAGTTTCCCAAAGTAATTATGACTTCATTACCTTTATTCAACATTATTTGGATGTTAAAGCATAAGTGGTGAGGTAGAAATCCCTAGTTATGAGGTCAGTACCACCATTATGGTCCATTCTCTAGGTGCACAACTAGTGTAACTAAAAGTGTAACCTCAAGCACAATTATAACCATAAAAAAAAGTACAACCATAAGAAACACCATAACCAACAATGACTCTCGCATAGTTAGATAAAGGAAAGATAAAATCACCAATGTGATAATCCTTACCACCACCACTGAAGAAGTGGACATGCCAAGTAACGTCTTGGCTAGACAATATACATATCCCTAAAATAGTAGCTGAGTGCGACTTGATAGAGTTGGGAGTCGAAGAGAAGGAAGTCCTAAAGTCCATGCTAGAAGACATCAATGATGATGTGTATGAGCAAAAATAAGGGAAGAAATTATATTTTTATAAATTAGTGTACAACTACCAAGTGTGAAATCAAGTAAGACAATATTTTTGGGTCGATATTACTCAACCTCTCCCCTCTATCATTATTGACATTGTATGGAAAGAAGTAGCTTGATAAAATTTGGTAGTCAAAATATTCTACAAAGATATAACTATAGGATCCTTTACTATGCAAGAAGAAGAACTACTAGCATAAAAAATCCCACCACCACCATTGTTACGCATACCATAGATGTATGCTATAGTTCAAACTTATCCAACAATCAAGGATAGAATGGTGTCCTTCACAAACCTAGGAGAGGTGAGTAATGTATAGAAATAATAAGAGTCTCATCTACAAGTATAGGGCCAAACTATGAAGAGGTAAAATAAAATCCTTAAAATCCCTCCAACATATATAAAAAATATGGTTGCACATTAAGGTGTTGTGGAATCTTCCACTTCTGAGGATTCACAATCAACTTACAATACTAGATTCTCCAACCCCCATAGAAGAACCTGAAGAAACAAGTTTACCATAGATGGAGCCCTAACAAGAAGTTGTGTAGGAATAAGATCTTATAGGAAACACAAAAGGAGGCTTAGAGGAAGGCAAAAAAGGAAGAGAAAAAGAGAAAGAGAAAAGAGGTAAAGTAAAAGGAAGCTATGGAAAAAGAACAATGCAAGCAATATGCAGTTGTGTAAGAGGAGTAATGTAGATAATAAGTTAAAGATAAACAAATCAAGAAATAAGTTGAAGAAGTAGAGTCTCAAAAGAAAATATCTAAAGAAATAGATGCTACAAAGAAACAAGAAGAAGTAGAGGCAAAAATAAAATATCAAGAAGTGTAATATGTGTAGCAGAAGGAAGAGGAAAAAACACTAGTAAAGGCTTATGAAAAGTATGTGTAGCCAAATAAAAATAATGCATCAAATAAGAATAATCCAAAAATATAGTTGAGGAATAGGTAGATAGAGACAAATCCAAAGATAAAGATAAATCCAAGGCCAAAGTAGATGCAGATGCCAAAGCTAAGGTTGAGGCAGAAGCCAAAGCTAAGTTTAAGGTCAAGTCATAATCCAAAGCCCAAGTTGAGGTTGATGTTAAGGGTAAGGCTGAAGCTAAAAATAAATTCACTTAAGAAAAGAGGAAAAATCCAAGGAAGAAGTAGAGCATTCATAATAATAAAAACTAATTCCATAAGGAGGTGTGTAGGAGGAGGCTTCATATCTAAAACCAAAAATCACAAGCTAGTGGTAATGTAATATTTCCACATCATCCACCTAGTGCACCACCTTTTCTCTTCTTTTGACACAATTAATGTTGGCTCTTGTAGTGACTATGACCACATCTATGGCCCTTATACCACCATGTATGAAACATCTTTGGAGTTGCCTAACTTCCAATCACCAAGAAATTTTAAGGCATAGTTGCATTCTAAGGGTCAATGGCATAGAAGGCTTCAACCTTAGAATAAGAAGTTTTCTACATATTAGATGATAATTTAGATTGAGTAATAGAAATTGACCCACACTAGTTAGACAAGTTCTAGGTGACCATGTGATGTCTGAAAAAAGTAGCTCTCAGCTTTACTGACACAACTCATAAAGGATTGGCTGGATACATAGAAGTTACAAACATTATGAGCTCAAGGGTAGAATATTAAATTATAAATGAAGGTAATATACAAGATTCTATAAGAGTATGAATAGGGTTTAGATACCACTACATAATAATCTAAATAGTTAACATAAGTATGCTAAATTGGAGGAATCACCTTAATCATTATTTAACTACTGCCAAACCTGAGTTCACAATAATAGATAAGGTTAAAGTTATCATAGACAACCAAATGACTACTTATGATGCAATGGCCAATTCCCTTAAGCAATTTATATATTCGAGGGATAATACCATGCAAATACTTTAGACTTGGCACAATGAGACTCTACATAATGCATTTATTGGCCTCCAATTTCAAAGGCATGTAGATTGATTGGATGAGATGATACTGGAAATCCAACTCAAAGTATCAAATTCTAAATCACTAATAACCATCATAAAACATGAGGATGTTTAAAACTTGATGGTGATTTAGATCATAATGCATATATTACTTATTGTGATGAAATAAGTGCTAATAGACTGGAAGATGCTCAAGTAATATCTCTCCTAGATTAATCCCTCCATTTCCTAACTTGTGGATGAGCCTCAATTCGTTCTACTGTAATAACTGAAATAGGTGCTATAATAGAAGAAGATGGTCACAAAGTAGTAATTAGAGAGCCAATATCAACAACAACCTTCACCATTAGATTTTACGTAACGAAGTGGTTCATCCACAACATGATCATAACCAACATAGCAACATCCTACTGCACATTCACTTTAAAGTATACGACCATCTAATCAGTAGATACTATGAATTCTAGTATAGTAATTTTCACATGTTTTACATAATTTTGTAAGATAACCTTAAGCATTAGGAGTGGGGCCAGGTTGATTGAAAACCTATAAAATATGGCCACTTGGTTATTCTATTCTATTAAAAACTCAAAAGGGTAGTAAGCTAATACACTACTTAGTTGAAAACCCAAAAAAGTGACTAAGTAGCATACAAAGGGTGAAAATTAGTAAATGGCACCTAGAGTGATAACCATGACTATTATTTCTAGTTTATTCTCTCAGTTTTAGAACATAATATCTTGTTGTGACTTTATCTCTGGATGAGACAACGATTTAAGTCTTGGACAGTGTTGGGTCGATGAACAAAGTTGGGGAACAAAAAAGTATGACATTTCCTCAAATTTCAATTTTAAAAAAAAAGGCGTACACCCTTTTAAAAAAAAATTAAGGCTCAAGATTTTGCATGAGCTTAAAAGGCATACACCCTTTATAAAGGGCATATACCCTTTAGAAATCAAATGGCATATGCCATTTACAAAGTATAAAGGGTATATGCCCTTTCTGATTTTCATTTTATTTTCCTACAAAGAAAACTTGTGGCCATTGCATTTTTATATTTTACCTCTCTTTATTTGTCAAATTTAGATTCACATACGTGCTTTAGAGTTACATCCTGCCAATGGGATTCAACATTCGGGTTGCTACAAGTCAGGTATGTTGATTTTTAGATTTTAATTTTTTCACTTTTATTTGTATTTATTTATTCAAGTAGGGTTTTTAATTTAGGTTTTCATTATATTCTCTTGCATTTCCTTTTAAAAACTTGTATTTCTATTTAAATTTAGATACACAAGTTCAATGGATCCATTACATGAAGAAAATATTAGACAAAACTTTGAATAGTTTGATTTTGCACAAGAAATTCAATTTTATGAATTAATACAATTCAAAAAGTCAATAATTATTAATAATCATCAATGGTTTACGTCACTCTTCAACTCGTAGTGTACACATTTCACTTGCTAATATACTAGAGACTATTTTCAATGAAGTGTAAAATGTAACTTTGCAATTAGATGCAATGTTGCATCGAAGAGAGGCCATGAAATAATTTTATTCTGATAAATTATCATATGAAGATGTTAAGAAAAAAATAATAATAAAAGAAGATGTGTACGCTTTTTTTGTTAAACCTAGAACCAACCAACCTCCACTAACAATCTATAAACATATTAGTATTGATTGGTGTGTTCATGAGAAGATGAGAAATAACTTTTGGGATAGGTGGTGGATGGTGTTTGATGAGCCTCCATGCAATAATAATGAGGCTCCATTATACTTTTTTAGAAAATTGTATTGTGAGTTTGTGTTACAAGAAATTCTAAACTATTTTGACATGAGGGGCTTTCAAGGTAGGGGAGTTGGATCTTTATTTGATAGACCTAATGCTAGGTGAGACCAAAACCATCATAACCAAGCTCAAAAAAATAAAAAATAAAATATCACATGCCTATATTGCTAAAATTTTGCATCATAACATATATATGGACACCATTGAGATAATTATGAGTTTAACACAAGTTATGATTGAGCATATTATGCAACATTGAAGACTTATACTCAACCTACATGTGGTACTATTGGTAGTGATGGTGTTTGTGGTAGTGGTATTGATGGTATTAGTAGTGGCAGTAGTGGTTTTGGTGGTTTTGGTATATGTGTTAGTGTCCTTCCTCCTACATACGTTACAGTTCTTGTGCATCATTGCATATCATGTAGGAGGAAGTGTATAGGACCTCATGTTTAGGTGCAACATACATAGAGTACATTTATGTATACTAGCATGCCAGAGTGTATGCCACTTGTAGATGCTTCAACAGTGCATAATACTAGCATGCTAGACACTAGCATGACAGAGCATATGCCACCTATAGATGCTTCAACAACACATGACATTAGCATTTCAGACACTATTCCAAATGTACTAGCTTCACTGACTCCTATTAGGATATGTTAGTTTTAGATTATAATAAATGATGATTAATTCACCATAACATTTTATTATTTATTTGTTATGTTATTTTACTTGTGAACTCTATTATGGGTTATTTGTTATTGTATCATCTTATTCTATAGGATATTATTGTGTTATTTTTTTGGCTATAAAATAGCCCATGTAATTTATTCTTTTTTTAAGATGAATAAATTATGTTTAAGCTCTCATTTGGTACTAGAACAAATAGAGACTTGGAACCTCGAAGGATAGAAAGAGAAGCCCATGCTCTTATGTCCTTGACAAAAGTAGGAGAAGAAAAATCGAATTAGATATAGGTAGAGAAAATAAGAGGAGCCCCAAGGCACTCTCTCTCTCTTGATCCAAACTGAGTAGATTTGAGAGAACATAGTGTCCTCCTCATACAAACTCAGGCATAGTTCAAGGTGACAGTTTATCAGTAGCTACCAAACATATGATACAGTTTTAGGGTTTGATATAGTACATTGTTTAATGCCTTCAATTGGAATTTTATATTGAGTTGTATTATTTTTAAAGCACCAAATGTTGACAAAAAGTGAACTCCTTTGTATAAATGCAGCTTACTATCTCTATGTAGCCTATTATGGTAGTTTTGATTCCTTGAGAAAGAATTAATAAAGATATCCAAATAGTCATCATATACATTGGAATTGATCATCTTATTTTTGTCTAAAACCACCTTCTATCTATCAAAAACCACCAATCAAATAATTTTTTTTGCTACCAAATTCTTAAAATCCACTTATCTTTCACCTAGTGGTTTTCACAAAAAGGTATGGTTTGTAGATTTTTAAGCATTTAAATACAAGTTTTGTCATTTATAAACTTGAAAGAATGCTTAGGTAGGCTGGTAAGGGTTTTTTTTAATAAAAGTAGAGGTGGGAAGTTTAAATCCCTCAATTTTTTTTTAGAATAAAAAGGAACTTTAGCATTTCTATTAAATTTGGCAATTCTGCCAACTTTAGCTATAACTAGCTAAACTTAGCTAGGAATGTCATAAAAAAATATAATATTTGTTTTCAAAAAGAGGAAAAAGAGCCCAGTTTGTTTTTTCTAAAAAGGGGGGATATTATTTTTGAACAATGTAATTAGTGTTTTTCTATATATTGTAATATTTTATTTTTTCAAGTAAATTAAAAAAAAAACACAAACTAGTACATTTTTAGACATTCGTAGTGTTTGATCATAGTTATGCCTCTGACTCATGTTTATGGGTAATGCCATTGTGCTTGAGTTACTATATACATATCCTAACATAACTATAATAATGACGTCTAGGCATTGACCTTATCAATCATCAAGGAAAAATAAGGTTAAACATTCACTGATCCATCCCTCTATTTTATCCACTCAATTCAGTCAAAAGGCATAAATCCTAAAGGTATAAATTCTAATTATATAGGGAAGTTACATGTACGTATGAGGAATTCCATCTAATTAAGTGCCAATGACTAGCTAAACCTCTTTAAATATTGTCTAAGTACCACGTATCAATCTCTTTCATGTATATTTACACTTCTTTCATGTACCATTGGGTATACATAAAGGGAGAGCTTCTTCCACGCATCGATGGGTATGTCAGAAGGGCACATATAAATAAAGGATTGGTATCTTGTATTGATGGTATAACAAAGGGAGGCCTTGATACCTAGAGTAATAAGGAACCAATCCACCACCTTTGGTCATATTCTACACAATGGCCAAAAATGGGCCAAAATTCTTTCTGTCAAACTCACAGTTTCTTCATGGTGATAACTATGTCATTTGAAAAACTAAAATCAAGACACATTTAGAATTTGAAGACATGTATCCTATTATAAATGGCACTCTTACCTGACATGCTACTGACGTTGATCAACAAAATAAGTTTGACAAAGCCAATCAGAATGCAAAGTTGATAATCGTGTTCAGAGTAATGGATAAGGTATAACCTCATATCCATGAGGCCACAACAGAAAAAGATGCTTGGGATAAGCTCCAAATAGTCTACAAGGCCAAAAATTAAGGAACCATTATTCATTTGCATAGTCAATTTCATTCTCTCAAATTTAAGTCCAATGAAAAAGTGGAAGCTTTTATATGTCGTGTTGCAACCCTGAGTGATTCGATCCAAGCATTGGGACAAATAGTGTCAGATGCATCTCTTGTACATATTGTCTTGAGAGCCCTACCACCCTCCTACAAGATATTCATGACTACTTTGATAGTCACAGAATAAAAACCATCTTTTGACATGTTGGTAAACATGTTACAATAGGAAGAGTCTATGCATACAGAAGAATAAGAATCAGAAGAACATATTCTTGCCTCTAATCAATAGAAAGATAAGAAGCAAATCAAGTCTTCTAAGCAAAATAAAGTTCAACATCATCATTCATATGGGATAAACAATAAATTTTTTTCCTTATATGTGGAAAAATAGACCATGAGCTAAATAATTATCAATATAACTCCTTTTCATAGGGTTCTTCAAGAAAAAAGAAGCCCAGTCACCAACAATCATCTCATCCACAAAGGACAAGGATAAAATAAAGGGAATTGGAAGAATAAATCCAACTAGGAAGGCAACATTGTTGAATAAGAAGACACCCACTTTGATGAGGACTTCTTATATGCTACACATTCTCATGACAAAGCAACATCACAAAGTTCTATGTAGTATATCGACTCAGGTGTAACTCAACATATGATTGGAAGATAAGATTGGTTCTATAGCATGAATGATAATTCCCAAAAAAATCATGTCTCTTTGGGTGATGATTCATCCTACCAAGTTCAAGGCATTGGTAATATCTCTTTACCACATGGATGACATGATTACAAAATCTCAGATGTCTTATATGTCCCAGGACTCATAAAGAATATTCTATCTATCAATTAGCTACTTGACCACAACCTCAAGGTTGAATTTGATTTTAATAGTGGAAAAAATATGTGTTTGATCAAAGATAAGCCAAAATGCTTGAGAATAGTTGCGTGAGACTCAAAAATTGGCAAAATTTTCCAGCTTTAGTTTGTTCAGTCAAATAATCAAGCACTTATAGCTCAGGATTTAGACTCAACCAATCTATGGCATCATATATATAATCTGTTAGTTTTGGCTACCTTAAATCACTCATCAATTAGAACATGGTCCATGGACTTCCTCAATTAAATAAAAATATAGATCTCTACACTGGTTATCTAGTAAGGAAATAACATCAAACATCTTTTGGTCAAAGTTCCTCAAGAGCATCTAGTAAGCTTTTAAAGAGTTTAAAGTAATAGTTAAAACTGAAAATGGTCATAAAATGAAGGCTCTCTACTTTAATCGAGGGGGATAATTCACTAGTAAATCTTTTTCTTCTTATTTGAAAGAATATGACATTCATCAATAAATGACTCCACCATACACTCCATAGCAGAATGGTGTTGTAGAATGGTGAAACCACACAATCATGGAAATGGTGTGTAGTGTGATTGAAGATTCAAGTTTGGTATGCACATATTAGGTAGAAGCAGTGAAAATAATAGTTTATTTGTTGAAATGTCACCCACTATAGCTCTTCATAATATGACTCCACATGAAGCCTAGATAGGGTATAAACCTTCCATTGCTCATCTTCAAGTTTTTTGATGTAAGGCATATATGCATGTTTCTAAAAAGAAGAGAAAGAAATTGGATACTAGATCCATACCTTATATATTCTTAGGGTACAGTGTAGAGTCATTAGCCTAAACACTAATGGACCTTAAAACAAAAAATATTTCCATCAACAGGGATGTAGAGTTTGACAAGAAAATTAAAACTAGTTTGTCTTCCACATACTCACATGATTTAGTAACCAGACCTCTAGATAATTCAAAATGTCATAACCACACAAAAGTTGACAATGATGATGAGGATGATCAGTTAGTTAATACAGATCAACCCACAAGAAGAGTGCAACATATACCTAAATGGTATATAAGTACATTAAGAGATGTTAAACTAGATCAAGATCTAGACACATCGAATACTGTACTAGGGATTCAAAGCATGAATCAAGATGAGGTCAATTTGGATCTAATAAGCATAATTGTAGAATTATTAGAGCCCTTGACAGTTTAGGAAGTCCTAGAGTCTAAACCTTATAAAGATTCCATGGATGCAGAATGTCAATCACTATTGAAAAACAAAACATGGAAACTTAAAGATCTTTCACCAAGGAATAAGCCAATCAGTTATAAATGGGTCTTAAAAATTCAATATAAAGCAAATGGTAGTATAGACAAACATAAGGCTTAACTCATGGATAAAGGATATGCATAGAATAAATGCATAAACTATGAGGAGACATTTTCCCCTATGGCCAAGATCAAAACAATCAGAATGATATTTGATTTGGCTGCATAATTTGGATCGAAGATCTACCAAATGGATGTAAAAAGTGACTTTATTAATGAAAATATATAAGAAGAAATTTACAAGACACAACCATAACGTTTTGTCTCACTTGGTATTAAAGGAAAAGAATGTAAACTCATAAAATCTCTATATGGTCTCAAATAGGCTTCTTAAGTTTGGTACATAAAGATTGATGAACATCTCATCCAACATAGATTCTAAAGGTGTCCCTATGATCCAAATCTCTACTTAAAATAGTAAGGGAGAAATATTGTAATTGTTGTAGTATATGTTGATGATCTAGTCATCACTAGAAGCTCTGTGAAGATGATAGATGCAATCAAGAAAGACCTTAACCAATCATTCAGCATGATAGATCTTGAGCTTATACACTATTATCTTAGATTAGTAGTATGGAAAAAGGAACACCACATCTTTATGTCCTAGATGAAATATGCCAAGATAACACTCAATAAATTTAGGATGGTGGATAGTAATCTAATTTTTACACCTATAGAGATAAGGCTTCAGTTGTCTCATATAGATCTATCATCATAAGTAAATACAACTCTCTATCAAAAGTTTCATGGGAGTCTTATGTACTTAACATATACTAGGCTAGACATCAGCTATTTAATTAGCTATCTTTCATGGTTCATATAAGAGACAAAGATGTCTCACTAAAAATCAGCAAAGTGAATATTAAGATATATCAAGGGTACAATGGACTTTGGCCTAGAATATAAGAAGAATGATAATTTCTTATTGACAAGATATTCAGACTCAAATCATGTAGGAAATAATGAAGATATAAATCCCACTTTTGGATATGTGTTATTTTTAGGATCCAATCCTATATCTTGGGGGAAAAATAAACATAACTTTGTTTCTCGATCTTCTACTGAAGTAGAATATCATGTTGTAGGAGGAGTTATATACATAATAATATGGTTGCGTCATATATTAAAAAGATTAGGAGTACCAAAAAAGACACCTACCATCTTGTACTATGACAATGAGGGTGTTTTAAAACTTGTTCACAATCTATTCTTTTATGAATGCACAAAACACATTGAGGTGCAAGTTTATTTCATTCACAAACTTGTACAATAACACATCTAGCTCCAGTATTTTTGATAGAAGAACAACATGTAGATGTTTTCACCAAGTCACTTGCATGTGACAAATTTGAGGCATTTAAATAGTTTCTCTCTTGTTCACTTCAAACTATGTTGAATTAATGAGGATAATGTTAGATTATAATAAATGGTGATTAATTCACCATAGCACTTTATTTTTTATTTGTTATGTTATTTTACCTGTGAACTCTATTTTGGGTTATTTGTTATTGTACCATCTTATTCTATAGGATATTGTTGTGCTATTTTTTTTGGATATATAATAGCCTGTGTAATGTATTCCTTTTTTAATCTAAATAAATTATTCATTCAAGCTCTTAGCTAGCCTATTGTAAAGGAATTATCGACTTCACCATCTATATTTGATACATAAGTTTAATTTTAATTTTAATTTGTTTATGTTTGTAAAATAATATTAAATTTATTTTCTAGTATGTTTTTACTTAATTGACTAATTTATTTGATTGAAACTTTTATTAGATGATTGATGATATTTTAAGTATCTCAGTAGTCTTTGACTCTATTGTAGAGGCTATAATTGACACAAGTGTACTCTATACATAGGTTTGAAAACTTTTAAATTACGTATTTATTCATTTACATGTTTATTGTCTTTTGAGAAAAAAACTATATTTTAAGATACATATTATAGTCATAGATTTTTATTATGTTCATTGGATTCACACATTACTCATTTTTTGGTTTTATAGATGACAAGGGATGCCATGGGCACCCCTCATGGATGAGAAGAATGTTTTGTTGATGTTGTGGCTACATGGTAGAATCCACTATCTCTGCAATAGGTGTTACATCCCGATTTCACCTTATGATTTATAAACTTTGAATCTATGGATACACATGGTTATTATTTGATTATTATTGTTTTGATTTGAGCTTTATTACATATACTATTATGAAATAGTGATACATTGATTAGATTTCATAATGTGATAGTTATATTTTCTTATTTTGTATATTGTGGATGTGTAATTATTAGTTTTACATCATTGATTGATATATATGATGACTTAGACTATCTACCTACTTGTTGCAAGGTAAATGCAAGATTGATCCTACCCTCAGTACACAATAAATAAGAGTATCATCGAAGAGGATGGAATAGATGGGATGATTGAGGGCTGACAAAAGAATTGCTAAGACCCTACACACATAGTAGATTAAAAAATTTATATGTATAACATGTTTTAAATTTTAATACATAATTAAAGAAATATTATTTTTTATTGTACTTTGTATGTAGATTTAGTTCATGATATACATAAGTTTACATAAGATTTTTTTCTTATAATTGTCTAGATTTTTGAGAATAAATTAAAAAAATAGATATTTAATTGTTATATATGAATATTAATCAATTATACAATTATCTTATTATTGAAAACAATTAGAAACCTATCTATCCATTAGTTAAATAAATAAATACCTTTATTTAATTAATTTCAAAGAGTTGAACTATCCTAAAATACTAATCTTGAGTTAAGACAAAATAAACTTAGTCTTGTAAGACATGCATGAAATTATGTTGAAAACTAGAAATTTAATATTATTATTTTATTGATCAACAAAGCTTATGTTTGAGCTAACTTGAATAAATATGGTGAAATGATCTTTGATAATCAAATTATATATTTTAATATTAATTAATAAAATTGAAGGTAAGATAGACTATGGCCTTAGAGAAAGAGATAATTATAAAAAAATGAAAAAAGAAGAAGAGTGGGATGACATGCATGGAGGGAAAACTAAGAGAATAATAGCATCCAAAGAGAAGGGTGCAACAAAGTGAGAGGTGAATAATTTTATAAATAAAGCCAGATAAAAATCAAAAGGGACACGAAGACATAGGGATATAATAAATGAAAGATTTTGAAAGAGAGTTTGGGCAAAGCAAGAAGAAAGGCATATTCATCATACCAACTACTATCTTTCAAAGTAGGTTTTGTAATAAATATTTTGTGTGTATTAATATAATAAATATGTACTAAATAATATGAGTTTTCGATTGTATTTGATAAATCTAAGAATCATTGTGTCATAAAAAATTGACAATTAATGTGAATGAAAAATATTTTAACCGATTTATACAATACCATATTGGCCACATCTTATTTAATTGAGTATGAATAGAGACTACTTAAATATATACGAGATGCATATTTATATTGATTGGGTTATATAGTTAAGAGCAGAAATTTATACATATATTGGCTATGTCATATATCATACAAGCTGTGTATCTTTTATATATATATATATATATATATATATATATATATATATATATATATATATATATATATATATATAAAGTTGTGTTTTATAAAAACTCAAACAATGTTTAAAATGTTAGGACTACATTTAGTTATAAGAGGATTTTGCCTTTTAAGTAAAATTGATCCATATAAAACCATAGCGGATTGATAAAATATTTATGTTAAAATTCTATTTAACTAAGTGTTAACGACATCCCAATTGCATATATATCAAAGAATGAATGATAAAGTCCAAATCAAAAATACATATTGACATCACCATTTTAAAAATATATGTGAGGGATATACATATATTGCATCATATGTAAAACCTATGCAACGACTGCATTTTGGTTTGTGAAGTAAATTCACTTTTTATATAAGCTGCATTTTAAATTAAGAGTGAGTATTACTATATACAAGAGTAATGTTTAATTAATAGACTAAATCATACCTAAATTGAATAACGATTTATATTATGGATTGCATCTTGTTTATATTTTGGACAATGTCCTATATATAATAGTAGCATTCTTTCTTAGAATCTGGTTGAGTATATATGTTAGGGAAATGTCTTTCTATGTATAATTTAGAAATATATAATATAATGATGCCTCTTTTTTTATATATATGAGAAAAATATTCATTGACATCGCCACACACACACACACACACATATTTTCAAACTAAGGTTTGTTATTTCCAAGACTTGGTCTAAAATGAATTATCCTAAAATCCTTTTTTTATTCTAGGTGATGGATTTGAAGAATCATTGACTGAGATGGAGAAGTATTTTGATATTTAAAAATAATCTAAAATCACCAAAGAAATTTGAAAACCTTATCAGTTGGTTGGTAAGGCAACTACTTGGTGGGTTAACGGGAAGTTAGAAATGAACCTTAACTTGATAACCATAACTTGGGAGTAGTTTATGATGTTGTTTAGATCATGGTAACTACCATAGCTATATTTTGATTGAAATATCACAAATTTATAGAAGCTAATACAAGGAGACTCATCGATGAGTATTGGGAGTAGTTTACCAACTTTATGAAGTACGTACCTTAGTACCAAGCTGATGAGAGGTTTAAAATCAAGAAGTTTATCATGGAATTAAAACTCTAAACCAGTGGTGAGATAGATGTTCATGGACCTTCTATTATGGACCAAATTTTTGAGAAGGTGGTGAAGCAAGAGTATAAATTAAAGTCTCTTACTTAGGTCTAGGATAAGTTCAAGAAAAAAATTAGAATTTCTAAGCCAACTTTCAAGAATAAAAATTGGAAGCAAGGAGTGAAGACTCCAAGGGGCAGTCCAATAAACAGAATGCAAAATTCAATAATGAATTTGACAATAATAAACTAGGCAGTGGTTTCAAATGAGGTTTCAAGGGAAAACCATAGACTGACAAGAAAGGTCCATTTAGAGATTGTTTCAATTATAGAGAGACCATTATGCTTGTGAATGCACTCATAATAAGTCAAAGAAAGGCCTTAATTCTTAATAGGGTAATTTTCAATAGTGTATTCATGAAGCAATTGATAATCAACAAGCCAAATTTTAAGCATCACCCATAGAGCTATAGGTATTTTGTTCAATCATCCATCTTTTTTTGATAGATACAGGGGCTACTGAATGTTTTATAGCTCTTAGAATGCTTAGCAAGTTTTCTAGAAAAATTAGATATATGATAAATGCATGGTCAGTACAGTATGGGAATGACTCAAAAGTCATGGTTGATAAGTGTCTAGTTAAAGTAATGATTGAGTTTTCTAGATTTATAATTGTTATATATCTATATGTAGTACCACTAGGGTCATATGATGTGATCCTAAGAGTCAACTAGCTTGTTAAACACAAGGTCAAAGTTGACTATTACTCAAATAAAGTTGAGTGTTTTTATGATTTTGGAAATCAGACATAAATTCATGGTGAAAAGAGAGAGTTGTAACTTAGGTAGATTTATAAAATAAAACTCAAGAGGGCTCAATAAAAAGGGTGCCAAGTATTTATCATCAAGATAAATGAAATGGTAGAATTTAAGCAACCATATCTCAAAGATTATACATTTCTTAGAAATTTCCATGATGTATTTTTAGAATATTTACCAGGTTTGCCTCCTAAACATGAGTTTGATTTCTCTATCGACATCATACCTAGATCAAAACCATCGTCTAAGGTACCATATAGAATGACAACCACTTAATTGGTTGAATTGAAGGATCAAATATATGAACTGTTGTCCAAGGGATTGATTAGACCTAGTGTGTCACCATGGGGTGCACTAGTTGTTTTTATAAATAACAAGGATCATAGTTTCTGACTACATTGATTATAGAATGTCAAACAAGGAAACCATTAAAAACAAGTGTCCATTACCTTGTATAGATGATATTTTTGATCAAATGTAGGTAACAATAGTCTTTTCTAAGATAGATCTTAGATCAAGATATAATCAGTTGAGGATTCGATATGAGGATATTTTAAAAACAACATATAGAATTTGTTATAGGTATTATGAGTTCATGATTTTACCTTTTTAGTTGACTAACGCACTAGTTGCATTCAAGAATCTCATGAGCAGTGTGTTCAAAGATTATTTAGATCACATTGTTTTGTTTTTTTTGGATGGCATTCTTATATATTCTAATAATGAAGAGAAAAAACCTACAACATCTGAAACTAGTTCTACAATGGTTGTGGAAGCACAAGTTATATGGCAAGTTTTTCAAATGTACATTTTTCCAAGAGAGTGAAATATCAAGGGAAGATTATTTTTGCAAACAGTATTTGTGTAGATTTGACTAAGATAAAAGCTATTATGGAGTGGGAAGCATCAATAAATGTGCATGAGGTAAATTTTTTTATGAGAATATCAAGATATTATAGGAATTTCATTTTAAACTTTTCCAAGATAACTAATCCAATTACCTCCTCGCAATGGAAGAACCAAAATATTGTCTAATCACAAAAGTGTGAAGTAGTTTTTCAGGAATTGAAAAGAAGACTTACTTCAACACCAATGTTGAGAGTTCTTGATTCTAATGGTCAGTTTTCAGTGATCATAGATGCATCAAGAGAGAGTCTAAGAGGAATCCTTATGTAGAATAGTGTTGTAGTGGCTTTTGAATCAAATAAGTTGAAAAGTGATGAGGTGAATTATGCCTCTCATGATCGTGAACTTGTAATAATTATTCATGCTTTATAAGTTTAATGATATTATTTTTTGAGAAAACCATTTGAGCTCAATATTGATAACTTGATACTCAAACATATATTCACCCAACCAAATTTGAATTCTCATCAGAGATGTTGATTAAAGTTTCTTTCTAACTATGAATTTGATATCAATTACATCAAAGGTAAAGAGAATAGAGTAGTTGATACTTTAAATCATAGCAGGCACATAGTAGCTATAGTGACTATTAAGATTAATTTTAGGGATCGTGTGGTTATCATTAGGAGATGAATACTATGATTAAGTTAGAAAATCATTATTTGATAATGATTAGAATCCTTGATATAAAGGATTCAATTTTGAGAGTGATGGTTTTATGCATTTCAATGGGAGGATGTATGTGCCAGATCGAGAGAATCTACGAAGCAAAATGTTGAAAGAGTTATACAATGTCCCATATTCAAGACATCTAGGAGTAATCAAGCTCATGGTATAGATTAAAATTCTATATTTCTAGAAGGGAATTAAGAAAGATGTGATAGATTTTGTGTCACATTATCTGGAATGTCAGTGAGTAAAAATTGAACATATGCACCCAATTGGATTGTTATATCCATATGATATACCAGAGTAGAAGTAATAGGTGATTAGTATAGACTTTTTTCAAAGATTACCATTGTCATGGGGTAGTCATGATATGATCCAGGTAGTTGTTGATAAACTAACCAAGGTGGTTCATTTCATACTAGACAATTTGATAAATGATGCACCTACCCTTGTAAAGAGGTTCATAAAGGAAGTGTATAAGTTTTATGGATTCTTAGAGAATATCATTTTGGATCATGATACAAAGATGAATTATAATTTTTAAGTACCTCTAAACTCAGCTTTAGGTATGTAGTTAAATTTTAGCACTACATACCACCCAGAGATTGATGGTCAAACTAAGTGAGTAAATCAAGTTTTAGAGGATCTTCTACATATATATTTCATGGATCAATAATATAAATACAAATATTATCTACCATTGGTTAAATTTGCATACAACAACCCATACCAATTAGCTTTGAAGATGGCTCCATTTGAGTCATTGTATGAAAGGAAGTACATGACACCAATCAGTTAGGATAGGTTAGAGGACAAGGTAGTCTTTGGACCTAAGATGCTTTGTAAAATTGAAGATAAAGTCAAGCTAATTAGATAAATATTTTTTTAGTTCAATTATAGATAGAAGAATTACATTGATTTGAAGAGGATAGATAAATAGTTTTCTATTGGTGATAAAAAATTTATGGGTTAAGCTACAAAAAAGTTTGATTAAATTCAATAAGTTAGCAAAACTATCACCAAGATTTGTGGGACCCTTTGAAATGTTAGAAGTGGTCAATCCTATAGCATATAGGCTTACATTTCCACTAGTCCTAAATCTATTTAATATTTTTCATGTATCTTATCTTAAAAAGTATATAGCTAATTATTCACATGTTTTGGATTAGAATGTTTTGTAAGTTATAGATCTTGGGGTGGTCATGGTAGAATTAATCAAAGTAATTGACACTCATAAAATTTATTTGTAAAATAGAGAGGTGTCATAGTTTAAGGTCTTGTGAGAACATTTATTTGGGAAGACTATGATGAGTTCTACAGGTTGTTTTCATATTTGTTTACATGATTTGATAATTGAGACTATGTTTTTAATTATGTTAAAAAAAATTTGATATTCAAAATGATTGTTTTAATAGGTGTCATCGAGATGATATCTAGTTTTAAAGGGAGAGGATGTTACATCCTGATTCACCCTATGATTTATAAACTTTGAATTCATGGATTAACATGGTTATTATCTGATTATTATTGCTTTGATTTGATATTTATGACATATATTATTATGGGATAGAGATATGTTGATTAAATTTCATAATGTGACAATTATATTTTCTTATTCTATACATTATGGATGTGTAATTATTAATTTTACATCATTAATTGATACATATGATGACTCAGACTAACTACCTACTTGTTATGAGGTGAATGTAGGATTGATCATATCCTCAATACATGATTGGGGAGAACATCATCGAAGAGGATGGAATAGATGGGATGATTGGGAGTTGACAGAGGAATTGCTAAGACCCTACACACATAAGTAGATTTAAAATGTTATATGCATAACATGTTTTAAATATTATTACATAATTAAGAAAATATTGTTTGTGATTGTATTTTGTATATATATTTAGTTCATGATATGAATACTTATCAATTAGACAATTATTTTATGATTGAAAATAGTTGGAAACCTATCTATCCATTAGTTAAATAAATAACTACTTTTATTTAATTACTTTCAAAGAGTTAAACTATTTTAAAATACTAACCTTGAGTTAAGACAAACTAAACTTAGTCTTGGTAAGACATACATGAAATTATGTTGGAAACTGGAAATTCAATATTATTATTTTATTGATCAACTTAACTTATGTTTAAGCTAACTTGAAAAAATATGATGAAATGATCTTTGACAAACAAATTATGTGATTTAATATTAATTAATAAAATTGAAGGTAAGATAGACTATGGCCTTCGAGAAAGAGATAACTACAAAAAAAATGAAATCAAAAGGAGAGTGAGATTCTATTCATGGAGGGTGAATTAAGAGAATAATAGAATGTAAAGAGAAAGGCATGAAAGAGTGAGAGGTGAATAGTTTTATAAATAAAACCTGATAAAAATCAAAAGGGACATGGAGACACAGGGATAGAAGAAGTGGAAGATTTTGAAAGAGAGTTTGGGAAAAGTAAGAAGAAAGGCATATTCATCATATCAAAAATTATCTTTCAAGTTAGGTTCTATAATAAATATTTTGTGGTACTAATATAGGAATTTTTTACTAAATAATATGAGTTTTTGATTGTATTTGATAAGCCCAAAAATCATTGTGTCGTAGAAAATTTGAGAGTTATTATTAATGAAAAATGTTTTAATCGAGTTATACAATGCCATATTGGTCGCGTCTTATTTAATTAAGTATGAACATAAACTATTTAAATATATTAGCTACATATTTATATTGACTGGGTTATATAGTTAAGAGCAATGTGTTATACATATATTGGTTGCATCATATATCACATAAATTATGTATCTCATATATATATATATATATATATATATATATATATATATATATATATATATATATATATATATATATATATATATATATGTTTTATTAAAACTTGGGCAGCGTTTAAAACATTAAGATTACATTTAGTTATAAAGAGGATTCTACATTTTAAGTAAAATTGATCCATATAAAACCATAGTGGATTGATAAAATATTTATGTTAGCATTCTATTTAACTAAGTGTTAACGGTGTCTCAATTGTGTGTATATCAAAGAATGAATGATAGCGTCTAAATTAAAAATACACATTGACATCACAATTTCTAAAATATATGTGAGGGATACACATATATTACATCATATGTAAAACCTGTGCAAAGACTATGTTTTGGTTTGTGAAGTATAACCACTTCTATACAGGTTAAATTTTAAGTTAAGACTGAGTATTAATATATATAGGAGCAGTGCTTAATTAATAAAGAACATCATACTTAAATTGAACAATGTTTTATATTATAGACTGCATCTTGTTTATATTTTGGACAATGTCCTAAATATAATAGTAGCATCCTTTCATATATCATTATCAAGATTAAACTATAGATTGAGTTTTAAAAAGATACAGATATCATTTTAAATAGATTGCATTTTGATATATACAGGGGCAGTACAGAAAACAATAGACTCTGGTTGAGTATATAAGTTAGCGTAGCATCTTTCTATGTATAATTTAGAAATATATAATAGAATGGTGTCTTTATATATATATATATATATATAAAGGGTGATGTCAGTAAATATTTAATATTGTTATATAATATACAAAGGGTGATGTCAATGAATATTTAATATTGTTATATAATATGTGTGTGTGTGTGTGTGTGTGTAGAATGAGTATACTTTTAACTTGTTTAAAGACTACTCCTTGTTCTAGAAAAAAGGGATTTTAAGACAAATTCATTTGAAACCAAGTCTTAGAAATAGCAAACCTTAGTTTGAAAATATTTTTACGGGATAGTTCAATTGAGCCCTCGTAATAAACAGAGAAATATTTAAAGTATTTTTGGTTACATATAAGTATTGAGTTGGCATGTGTGAAGTATGAGATGATACATTTAAGAACATTGAGGTAAACTTAGCCTTGCATTATGACTTTATTTACGTCTATGAGAAAACTTGCAAACCAATGCACAATTAAATGTTGTGATCTCTTATTTTAACTTAGAAAGAGACATTATTATTTGGGCAAACTTGTTTTTATATTAGAAGAATACAAATCATAAACCTAATTGTGATTAGAACCAAAATTGTAGTTTGTATTAACAAGCATGTTACCTGTATTAAAAAGAAGAATTATGATCCTTGTTTGAAGCATACCTAGATGGTATGAATATTGAATGGAGTGTGTTTTGTTATAAATTGTTATATAATAACACATTTCAGATTTATTTTATGCATTTGATGGATAAAACATATGGTTATAATTGTTCCATTCTTAGCATAGGAAGAATCTAAATAAATCATTAAAGATTTATACTATCCTATATATGTTTATATTAGATTCCACATTGATGATAATAAGTAGGCAGTGAGACAGACTTCACTAGCCTAGGTAACACCACCAATGTTGGATGTAGATAATATGATCAAGTGGTGTGTTATGCAATTGATCAATTTAAGTGATTGTATGTTATTTGAAAACTTTGACCAAATTAATGTTATATATTTTAATTTCATATGTTTGATTTGTATGTTTTTCAATATCATGTTAGAAATATATTTTATTTATGATACACATCATGTAGTAGAAATCTTACAGCACATGGAGTACTAGCATGTCTCTTTGGATTCCTACACCTTTCTATCTACTATTCGTGAAGTGAGGGCCATTCCCTAATAGGTAATTGTATAGGGGATTTATGGTCCATGGTTGATATGAAAAAGTGTTTGGATGATGCTCTCCCTCCTCACTATAGTACTTACTTGGAGACTACACTTAAGATTATCAATGATATATGAGTTAGTTCAACTTGAGCTTCGAAGAGTTTAGTATTTTTTATTTGTATAAACATTGAATTCCTAATGGAAAAATATAATTATAATATTTTATTGTACATGAACAATAGTTTTTGTATTATTGGACTAGTTTTGGTTGAATCTTAGTGTATTTATTTTATTTACAGTTGAAATATGTAATATTATATTTAGTATTTGAATTTGGAACTATTATTGTTATGTTTTTTTTTTGTGGAATGAATGTTAAGTATTTGGTTTTAAAAAAATAAAAAATTTACTACATTATTCTAAGTACAACTTGAGGGTTGTAACAATTAGTCTTGATTCTGGGATGGAGACTAGTGAGAACACATAGTAAAATTGTTTTTAGCTTTAAACAATGATATTTTATGTCATATTTACATAATTGTATGCACATGTAGATCTCATGATATATGTATACTCTATAGGATTTCCCATCACAGGTGTATATGTGGTCTTGTATCCCTAGACAACCATTTAGATGGAATACGGTGAGCGTAAAATCATATTATAAAATTTTGTTCTTGAAAAATTTATCAAATTTTTAATATACAATTTTAATGCATTAATTTTTATATTTCATATGTTGTGCAGACACAATAATTTTCAATGATTTTCAATGAAATAATGGATGACTCACATGCTGAAAGGAGAGTCTCTCCACATATTGCGGTGTTGGTTCTACATCTCTGCCAATAAAGTACAATTTATTTGGAGGCAATGAAGAATAGGAGAGCTAGTTGTGCTAGGGATCTAGTTGTAGACATAATCAATTTTGTATATTGATATGGCCCATATTGTGTGCATATATGGCACATTTTGTCTATGTACATGTTATGGTCTACATTTTTGTTTTGATATATGTTATATTATTTATGTTAAATTATGACATAAAACTTTGCATGTATCACATATATAGTATTTGATAATATGATTCCTTTACCTATGCATATTTTATATTTTGATCATTTAATGGTTAATGATAATTATTACTTCATATGGAGTTTAAAAAGTTCACATTATTCTCTTATGGGCTTCATCATTATGTATATTTTATATTTACATATGATATTTACTATTTACTTGTTTCATTTACATTTAAATACATATAAATTTTCAATTGTGATGTAAGTGGACTTGGGATTAGTTTCATGGACATGTAAATATTATAAATTGTAATTGATCATAGTTGTTAAGAGGTCTAGTGATTATAGAGCAATTTACTATTTACTTGTTTCATTTACATTTAATTGCATATTAATTTGTAATTGTGATGTAAGTAGACTTGTGATCAATTTCAGGGACATAAATATTATAAGTTGTTCTTGATCATAGTTGTTAGGAGGTCTAGTGATGTAGGAAAAATTTACTATTTAATTGTTTAATTTACATTCAATTAAATATCAATTTGTAATTGTGATTTAAGTAGACTTTTGATCAATTTCAGGGATGTAAATATTATAAGTTGTATTTGATCATAGCTATTAGGAGGTCTAGTGATGATGCAGGAGCATCCCACCAACATGTAATAAGGTCCTTATTTAAGTGTATTAAAGGTCATATATCTTTAATTTACTCAATAAGAGGTCTGACTTGGCCTTCAAAGAGTGAAATATAGATCCTAGATGGTACTTTGGTGTTTTCCCACCAAAAGTTCAATTTAAAATTTTCAAATATGAATATGTAAGGTTGTGGATAAATTGTAATGCTTTGTAAATTATTAAGAGTCTAATAGGTTTAGAATGGTGTTCTATGTGTCTAGAAAGGGTTATAATTGTCTTGAATATAAAAGTGGTTTTAGGTTAAATGAGAATGAACAATAGAATTTATGACTGATCGAGTATATGAAAACCCTGATATCTCAGTGTTCTTAATAGCGAGAAGGGAATTTTGCCTCAAAATTTTCAAATGAGTCTATAAAGGTGAATTAAAGTTTGGAGCACCTTTGTTATAATTATACAAATTCCCTAGGAGCATTCTTTACATTTGGAAAGGTGTATTTTATGTTTTGACCTATTAGTAATCATTAGGCCTACTAGGTGTCAAACAAGGTTTCATGTATAAAAAGACCTTTAATTTTATTTATAATTAGTGAAAACCCATCAATTTTGTATGTAGCTTGTAGGTTGATTAAGGCAAGTGATCAAATTGGTTTCAAATAGTATTTTGACTTATTGAGTGATCTATTAGGCCTAGAAGCCTAAAACAGGGTTTTAAAGTTTTAAACCTAATCTCTTAAGAAATCAACAATTCAAATTAGTTTCTTAATCATTTGAAATAAATACTATAATCTTACATACTTACCAAAACCATATATATTGATAAGATATTTGAGAATTAAAAAATAGTCTAATTGAAACTCATTGAAAATCAGACCTAGTTCAAGAGTGTGTTCAAAGTGAAAGAGTACGAAGTTCCAAAGGTCATCAAGTCATGTAGAAACATCATCCATCAAGGTGTATATAGTGTGATTTTGGTAATAAATATCTTATCATGGATTCAATTTGTCTTTAATACATATACAACTTATTGTTCATGTTTCAAGTAGTTCAAAGATTTAGACGAGCTATCAGATCCTCCTCCAACTTTGATCATGCATTGCAATATAACCATGAGAGCTAGAGACTAATCATGAGCTCTTACACATGCATGGATGAGTCTTATAATAACTCTCAAGAGGATTTTATCTAACTCAATATGGATGAGATGTGGTAATGAGGTTTTTATCATGGCAAAATCTCTCAAAACATGCCAAAAATTGGTCAGTGGGGCCGTATATTCTAAATCATCAATCCAATTGATGAACTATCTATGCAAACACATCTGAATAAGAATTTTAAGGATATACCAACCATTGTATGGTCTTGGTCAGGACCCAGGAGTGAAGGATGTAGTTGGTCAGAGGCATTTCCTAAGAGAATTCACTCGTCCCTAAGTGTGTAAAATGAGCAAACTTCTATCATGCATTACAACATAACTATAAGGGATAGAGATGATCCATTAGATCCTACATGTGCATGGATGATTCCTTTAAGAAATATCAAGGGGATTTTATCTAACTCAAGATGAATGAGACACAAAAATAAAGTATCTCTTGTGGCCAAATCTCTTAGAACAGGCCAAAAGTTAGTCATGGGGGTTGTATATTCTAACTCGTCAGCTCAATTAAAAAACATTAATGTAGACACATTAAAATAGTCATTTTAATTTTAAAATTACCATTGTCCAGTCTCCATCAGACCCTCTGAGCAAAGGTTGCATTTGGTCAAAGGCATCCCTTAAGAGAATTCACTCATCCTTGAGTGTTAAAAATGAGTGAACTTACATCAAATGTTGCAGCATAACCATGAGGGTTAGAGATGATTCATTAGATCCTACACATGAAAGTATGAGTCATTTAATAAATTCTAAGAGTATTTTATCTAACTTGAGATGGATGAGATGTAACAATAAGGTTTCTCTCATGGCTAAATCTCTCAGAATGGGCCAAAAGTTAGTCAATGAAGACTGTATATCCTGACTAATTATCCTAATTGAATAAGAATATACATGGACACATATAAATAAGAATTTTAAGGTTATAAAAAATATTGTCTAGTCTCAGTTAGGCATCGGGAGTGAAGGTTGAAATTGGTCAGAGGCATACCTTAAGAGAATTCACTCATCTTTAAGTGTGCAAAATGAGTGAACTTACATCACACATTGAAACATAACCATGAGGGATAGATATGAGTCATTATATCCTATACATGCATGGATGAGTCTTTTAAAAAATATTGCAATGATTTTATCCAACTTGAAATGGATGAGATGCAAAAATGAGGTTTTTCTCACAATTAAATCTCTTAGAATGAGCCAAAAATTGGTCAATAAGGCTTATATATTCTAACTCATCAACCTAATCGATGAACCATCTTCCCAAACACATATAAATAGGTGTTTTAAGACTATAAAAACCATTATCTAGTCTTGGTTGGGTCCCAAGAGTGAAGGTTACAGTTGGTTGGAGGTATCCCTTAAGAGAATTCACTTGTCCCTGAGTGTGCAAAATGAGTTAATTTTCATAGTGCATTACAGAAGAACCATGAGGGATAGAGATAAAACATAAGCTCTTAAATGTGCATGGATGATTCTTATAAGAGATCATGTAAGGATTTTATCTAACTTGAGACAAACGAGATGTGGTAATGATGTTTCTCTTGAAGCTAAATCTCTCAAAATGAACCAAATGTTGGTTAATGGGTTTTGTATATTCTAACTCATCAGTCTAATTAATAAACAATATATGTAGAAACATCTAAATAGGAATTTTAAGACTAGAATGGCTATTATTAGGTCTTGGTTAGGCCCAAGGAGTGAATATTATAGTTGGTCAGAGGCATCCCTTAAAATAATTCACTTGTCCTTGAGTGTGCAAAATGAGCAAACTTTCATCATGCATTGCAGCATAACCGTGAGGGATAGAGATGAGTCATCAAATCCTACACATGCATGGATGAGTCCTATAAGAAAAATTGAGAGAATTTTATCTTACTCAAAATAGATGAGATGTGGTAATTAGGTTTCTCTCGCTACCAAATCTCTCCAAATGGGCCAAAATTTTGTCAATAGGGTCATATATTCCAACTCATTAGCCTAATTAATGAACTATCTACATGAACACATCCAAATAGGTATTTTAAGGCTAGAATGGGCATTTTCCAATATTTATTAGCCCTTGGGATCAAATTTTTTAGTAGATCAAAGGCATCCCTTAAGAGAATTTACTTGTCCCTAAGTGTGAAAAATGAGCAAACTTCCATTATGCATTATAGGGGAACTGTGAGGGCTAAAGATAAACCATCAGCTCTTATACATGCATGGATGAGTCATATAAGATAGATTGAGAGGATTATATTTAACTATATATAGATAAGATGTGGTAATGAGGTTTCTCTCATAGCTAAATCTCTCAGAACAGGCCAAAAACTGGTCAGTAGGGGTTGTATATTATGACTGGTGAGCCCAATAAATGAACCATTTGTGTAAACACATCAAGATAGGAATTTTAAGGATAAAACAACCATTATTCAATCTCAGTCAGACCTGAGAGTGGAGGTTGCAGCTGGTCAGAGGCATCCCTTAAGAGAATTCACTTGTTCTTAAGTGTACAAAATGAGTGAACTTTTGTCACACATTGCACGAGAACCATGAGGGATAGAAACAAATCATTAGCTCCTACACATGAATGAATCCTCTAAGAGAGATTGAGAGAATTTTATCTAAATTGATATAGATGAAATGTATCAATAATGTTTCTCTCATAGTCAAATCTCTTAGAATAGGCCAAAAGTTTGTCAACAGGGGCCATATATTCTGACTCATCTTCCCAATCAATGAATTGTTTGTGCAAACACATATAGATAAGTATTTTAAGGTTAGAACAACCATTTTATGATCTTGGTTGACCCTCAAGAGTGAAGGTTGAAGTTGGTCAGAGGCATCCTTTAAGAGAATTCACTTGTATTTAAGTGTGCAAAATGAGCAAACTTCCATCGTGCATTGTAAGAGCATTATGAGGGCTAGAGATGAAACATCAGCTCTTACACATGTATGCACGAGCCATATAAGAGATATTAGGAGGATTATATCAAACTCAATCTAGAGGAGATGTGGTAATTAAGTTTCTATCATAGCCAAATCTCTCAGAATAGGGCAAAATTTGGTTAGTGGGGAATGTATATTCTGACTTGTCATCTTAATTAATGAACCATCTGTGCAAACATGTCAACATAGGTGTTTTAAGGATATAACAATCATTGTCTAGTCTCAGTCATCCCCCAAGAGTGAAATTTGTAATTGATCAGAGGTATCCCATAAGAGAATCTATTCATTCCTAAGTGTGCAAAATGAGGGAAATTCCATCACACATTTCAAGAGCACTGTGAGGGTTAGAGATGAACTATCAGCTCCTACACATACATGGATGAGTATTTTAAGAGATGCCAAGAATATTTTATTTAAATTGATATGGATGAGATGTGATAATGAGGTTTCTCTCATAGCCAAATCTCTTAGAATATGTCAAAAGTTGGTCAGCGGGAGTATATATTCTGACTCATCAGCCCAGTCAATGAATCATTTGCATGAACACATCAGGATAGGAATTTTAAAGTTAGAATGACCATTATTTGATCTTGATCAACCCTTAGGAGCTAAAGTTGTAGTTGATCAGAGGCATATCTTAAGAGAATCCACTAGTCTTGAGTGTGAAAAATGAGCATACTTTCATCATGTATTAAAGGATAACCATGAGGGCTAGAGACAAACCATCAACTCTCACACATACATGGATGAGTCCTCTAAGATATCTTAAGAGGATTATCTCTAAATCGATCTAGAAGAGATGTGGTAATGAGGTTTCTCTCAAGCCAAATCTCTCAAAAAATGCCAAAATTTGGTTAGCGAGGGTCGTATATTTTGACTAGTTATCCCAATCAAAAAACTATCTGTGTGGATATATTGTGATAGAAGTTTTAAGGCTAAAACGTCTATTGTTTGGTCTTGGTCATCCTTCAGGAGTGAAAGTGAATTTTATTGAAGGCATCCATTAAGAGAATCCACTCATCCTTGAGTGTGCAAAATGAGTGAACTTTTGTCACACATTACAGGAAAATTATGAGGGTTAGAGATGAACCATCAGCTCCTACACATACACGGATGAGTCCTTTAAGAGAGCATAGATAAGATCATTTTCATGTTTTTTTGAAATGACAAATAGAGAGAAGGTGAAAAATGATTTGCTTAAGGTAGATAACATTAATATGAATTACTTTTCAGCTTATCTTCATTTCAAGAAGATAATCTTTTCTACTTATAACACCAATGACATGAAGGTGAAAGCTCATTTGGTGCCACTAACCTAAATTAAAAAATTTAGTAAAAAAATTAAATAGAAATAAACACATAATGATAAAATAGTTAAAAATTAAAATCCATTCTATCAAATAACTTTATTATATTAATTTGAAACATTAGATAAACTTACTAATTCAATTTAATGTACCATCAGGATTAGCTCTATTTGCAAGTGTTCAAGAATCACTTCATTTTTTAACAATTTTGGGAATATTAGTGTATTATTTCTAATTTAGTTAAATGGTCTAAATAGTAAAATAAATAAATAAATATTCAATAATAAAGCTACTAATTTGTATAATTTGATTGTAATTTGAACTTTTTAAAAAATATTAATAATAGAAAGAAAATAAGACTTAGTTAAAAACTGACTAATACGACTAAGACAAACACTGGAATTCACTACGCAAGATTGAGACATTATAGTAAATCAAGATCTGACCTTCATTTTATGATTAGATAGGAGCACTAAAAATAAGACACCCTAGACTCTGATGCTATAGTCCACTTTTACAACTATTGTTCAAGAGACCTGAGCTTTCTGGGTTTTGTTCATTGTATCTATGAGACCCTACCTATGAAATTTAAACTATTGGATGTCTATGAAACTTTTTGCAGAGCTAGATTTATCTTCAAACCCTAGACTCCATTGTGCTTTGACAAATTTTGAGAAAGAAGAGGGGGGTTAGTGTGTGTAAGATTCATTGAACGTGTATCCACACCCCTTATGTTAGCACACTACCTTCATACCAATACTTTAAAGAGGGATCAAGCCATATGTAGTTCTTTCACTTGATGTGCTTTGTGTAATAGTATGTATGAAGATACAAAATACTAAATTGAGTGTGCTAAAGGTGACCAGGGACTAGTGTAAGGATTTGAATAAGCTGAAAATGGTATTGGATGGTTGTATGCAAAGAATAGAGAAATATGTTTAGGTAGTTTTGTTTATATTTTTGTTTACTTTGTGATATTTTCTAACCCCTTATAAATGAACTTTGAATTGGATTTTATAGGGATCTATTGGTCCTAGGTCAAATGTATTCACATTAAGTCAACAAGAAGGAGGATAGGAACCAGAAGGAAATGACCATTTGGGCTTAAAATGTGATTAGATAATAGCACTAAAAATGGGACACCCTAGGGTATGGCATTACAGTCCAAGTTGAGTTCTATAGTATTGAGCTAATGGGACCTAGGGGGATGGATATGTCTTGAAAAGAGGAGTCTAACTTAGCTAGGATCATGTCTAAAAGGCTACAAATGACTAAGAATCGGTGAAAACATGCCTATGAGGGTTATGAAAGTAAGTAGGAGGGACCTATAAGATGGATGTCACAAGTCACACTCAAGTTACTAATTTTTTTATTTTACATGACTACATTTTCCTTCCCTTTTATTCTTGTGATGCAACAAAATGAAATACTAGGATAAAAAAAATAGAAAGTGTACCTAAACATATATGTAAAGGTGAAGCCCATAAAGTTGTGTGATGCTAGGTGTGCATAAAGAGAGCACGCTATGAAGTGTGAATCTACAAGAAAAAATAGAGAGTATATCAATTCTTACTAGATATGTTATATCTAAAATAAGTATGCATAAATCTAAGTAAGAGAGAGAAAGAGAAAGGAATAAATATACCTTATCAGGTATATGAACTAATACAAAACCTATTATGATGTTGGGTGATACTGGATGATGTTGAGTAATGTTGGATGATGTTATACCAAGAGTAATATTATGAATAGAGTTGAGTGCTCAATTCCTAAAGAGTGGCTCAAGAATGTGAAGACTGGCCTTTTGACTCCATCATCGCCCACTAAGTGAAACTATGTGATCATGTGTGTGTTAATTGATTTTTGAATTGTGTGTTCAATCTCTCTAAATAGGTGCCTCAAGAATACAAAGGCTAGTCATTTGGCTCCATCTTTGCCCCATGAAGTAAAACTATAAATTGATATTGGTATAAAATATGTATTAAATGAGATGACTCCTAATGCTGATGAATGCTTTATAATCTGAAAATGTTGGCATGGATAGTCGAATATATGTTGAAAACTAAACCACTCTTGGCCATTGCAAAAGATTTAGATTAGGCTTGTATGAAAGCCTCTCTAAAATTGGGCACTAGGCTTATAAGAAAACCATTATAAAATATGGAGGTTAATCTTGTATGAAATCTACTCTAAAATGATGCTAACCACCTATAGATGAAGGCATGCAACTACTGAGAATGTCTAGGTAATATACTGAACTTGGAAAGGAAATAAAATAAATATGCCATGCACATTGCCCCCAATCAATGGTGTCTGGAACATGGGTTTTGATTTTAAAGTTATACCAACTACCATATCTAAAACTAGAAGTGAGAGCCATCATGCCATGCATGATGCCTCTTATATCTATATTCTCTAAGCAAAAGTGTACTAAAAACTACTAATTCTAAACTGGTCTAAAAATGTAAAACTATAGTTGAACCTACTTTTCTACCTGCTTCTAAAAATTTTGATTTTTTTGTTGTTTAAATAGGATCACCAAAAATATGACACTTTGGTGTTCAATGCTATTTTCCATGTCTAGCATTGTTGTCTTTTGCTAAAACTAAAAATTATTTTGGAATCATCACTATTTTTTTAGTCTATTCTACCTGGTTTGACTTTTGATTGCTATTTTGAGTGTTCTAAAATTGATTTTTGTTATCGATAAGAGCTCTAATCTTTGTGATAAAAACCATTTTTTATTGCCCCCTCTTCTTAAGGTAGGAATGAAGACCCTATAATGACTACCCTCAGAAGAAAGAGCTATGTAAGGGTGTTATGATGCAAAATACATGATATAACAATGATAATAAACAAAATATCTCAAGATATAACATAGTTTGTAGAGGAGACTGTTAGATCAACAAGGGTATGCCTAGATAGATATAATAATGTAATAATATGTGCAATGTACTAAATTGAAACTATAACTAAAAGTCTGATTAATTTTTAGTTGTTAATTGGAAAAGAGGGATGGAACATGATGTCCATCATGGTATCTAAGATATCAAGATAATACATGATGTGGATCATGGCATTACAAACAATGAGAAAAAACAAGTAACAAATACACAAGGTAAGAAGCAAGAAGCATATAAGAGTGGCCAAGGGGATAAGAAAATAAGGGACATGGACACATGTCACTCAAATTAAAAATCAAACATACAAGGCATGTTCAAATGCCACATACACATATACTTGAAAATAAGTGAGGTTGGTGTGAAAGCCACAATCACATAGAAGATTATAGGAAAATTACATTGGTAAATGTCCTAAGGCACACAAATGAATAGAAATAAAAGACATTGGCAAATGTTCTAAAGCACATATAGGAGACAAAATAGGAATTGAGGAATGCAATCAATCTATCTATGCAAAGCAAAAAAGGAAAGCATGTAAAAAATAGAAATACAATTGTATATACTAATCAAAGAAAGAATGTGAAAGTATGCAAGACATGGTAATACAAGACTACACATATGATAAAAAATACACAAGTGTTATATATTAGTAAAATGTTGATAGAGTAATCTATGTAAGCTAGTAAATAATGTACATCAACATGATAACTAGAGTGTGTGGTGTAAAATGACATAATTTGGATGGTGTAGCCATGTAGAATATGCCTCTAGTGGGTATATGTATCAATGTCTCAAATGTCAAAGTAGGATGCCCCCTCAATGGGTAGAGTGAAGCAATCAAAGAGATGATGTCATTGCACACACTTAAAGGAGATCAAGTGAAGTATGGTAATGTAGATAAATCAACAAACAATAGCATAAAACAAAAAATATAAGTCTAGCATAGTAGTATAAATGCAAATCATGGATAATGCATACAATCAAAATGTTTTTGGTGTTTTGACATATTTGAATATTTTTGATATGTTGTATTGTTTTTGTATTTTGAAATGTTATGAGCTATGCACAATCAATCACAGGAAGACTATGTACAAGAATTTGAAGAGAAGCTATGTACAAGTAAGGTTGAGAAGAGATGATATTAACTGATGATTTTCATGGGAGACTCCCTATCATGGTGTCTTGTATCAGGGAGAGGAATCATACATGATCATGAAGCATGATAGAAATATTGAGATCATGGCTCTAAAATCTATACATGTTATAAATTCTCTAAAATCTCTAAAGTAAAAACTGAGTGTGGGTCCCCCTATAACTCTGAGAAGTAGATGTAACTATAGGGATCTTAGAGACCCATCTGGTAGTAAGAGAAGCTCTCTAAACATGTGTTCTACGAGTAGATGCATGGGATCTCAATGATATTGCGTTGGGTGTGAACCCTATAGCTGAAAGCTATTTAGAATCCTAAAGATGTGGAGGTGTATAAACTCTTTGTGTTAGAAATGGATGTCTCAATTGTATCTAAAACAAAACTGGAGGAACTAGAATTGGAAGAAAAACTATAACTAAAGGCTGAACTAAAATTGGTGTCTATAAATTAGAAGATGGCTCTAAAGTGGGGAGTGGTAACTCATATGATACTCCACCAAATATAACAACCTGATTAGTGTGAATGAATTTTATGCATCTATGAACTATATAAGGTACTGCTCAAAGTTTTTGAATCCATGGTTGTCCAAGTAACATATCAAAACTCCTACACTGGGAACTATAGTGAATGGTGTGGCCACATGTGTTGGACCAACATATAGAAGAAGTACAATCTCACCCAATGAACTTTTTATGTATCCATTTAATTCACTGATAACAATGTTCATCAAGATAATATCCTACTCTAAATATCCTAAATATTGTATTAATATCATAATGCACATGTTCACACTAGATCCATTATCTATGAAAACACTATGAATATGATGATAATGAATGTAAGATCTAATAAAGAGTGCATGATAATCTGAATCATCCTCAATGATCTCTTGCTCTAAGAAGAATATGGAAGGTCTAGATGGAACTCTAGGATTGTATACACCAATCATGTTTCTCAAAGGATGTGTCTCAATTGAAGGTGCGTTGTATGTATTTGGTGGTGGGTGTGTATGATATGCATAGTGAACCCCTGATGTGTCCCCTATCTCTTGTCCAAAATGTTGTGAAAAGGGATATGAGAATATTTTCAAATTTGTATCCTATGTTTGCTTTGCCTAAAGAGCTCAACTAAAGTGCCAAGATCAATATGATTGCAATCCATCAAATCTTGTATCTTGTGTCTCAAACTAATTCATCTATTTTTTGTATGGCTTGGTGCCCTATGAAACTTTTAAAATGTATGTTGATCATATCCCTGTGGAAGAGGTTTTTTTAGATCAAATTTTTAAATAGGAGGGAGAGATATGATGTTACATTCCAATATCTGCTATAAAACTCTAGCTAGAGAAACTAGTAGATTGGTAAAGGTTCGTTAAGGAGGTGCTAATAAAACCACACACTAAGGGGGCTCTGAAGCCACATTAACCATAGGTTGATTCTGACTCTTGCTATCATTGACCTTGACTTTGTATGGGACTTTGTTGTTAATCTTTTTTTTTTTTATGTGATTGTGTACTTGAGTTTGCCTATTAAAATTAACTTGATTTCTCTTTTCTTTAGTGTGTGACATAATTTAGTGAAGGAAGATAACCTTTTAAACATTATTGATTCATGTAAATCTAGTAGAAGACTCTATTTGAATAGATCTTGTAACTCTTGATTAGCCATGGGGCTAGTCATCTTACCCAAGATAGTCTTATATCAAAGAATATAATCTGTGAGATGCTCATTTAATTTTTATTTCCATTATACAACTTTGGCATATGAAACCTTATCACTAATGTCAATGTTGAAATGATCTAGGAACATGTTAGCTAAAGGATTGAATGTGTTGATCGACTAATTCAATAGACTATAAAACCATTATAAAACATAATCTTTTAGACTTCATGGAAATATCTTGGCAAGTAGCTAGTCATTTGGTATACAGTCCAAGCATGTTGCGTGAAAAGCTCTCAAATATGTCTCTAGATCATGCTTGCCATCATATAGAGTAAGCCTGGGTTAAGAAAAACCTTGTGGTAAGGGTGTAGAAGCAATATGATGTACCAATAGTATATTTAGTAGAGAAAAATAATTCAAATCTTGTGTAGGTATAGAGGCACCTTGATCAAGATGTACCACCTTGGATTGAAGAGATCTTATCTCTTGCACAAGGGTTTCCATATCAAGAGACAAAGATGTACTCATTTTAGCTGGTGGTATAGAGGCAGGTTGGGTTGCTTAAAAAAATTATTGATACATAGTTACCCCCGTAGTGTCATTTACAACTAGTTTCTCTTTGGTTTGGGAAGATTGCCCATTGTTCACTCTTTGTTGTTCTTCTTGTAATATTTCAAGTACGTTATCTTGCATATTATGATGTCTAGTTATGAGTTCTTGAAGTTCCCTTTTATCAATTTCATCAAAAGTAGTGTATTGGGCCATTGTTAAGGTATATTTTTTTTTAAATTTGATTAAAGTTTTTACAATAATTTGTAATAGACAAAGTGCTAGAGAAGGAAACTATTGAATATAGGAAATGGAAAGTCCTGAAAACAATGAATTGAAAATTACGTAAAAATATACGAAGCTCACAAACATGTAATGTGATACCTTAAGAAGCAATGGGACCTAGTATATGTAATTAGGGTTTGAAAGATGATTATTTTGAAATTTACTATAAATTTTTTAAATTTAAAGTGAATTTTTGAGTTAGACATGCAGGTAAAAAATCAAAAAATTATTGGAAAATTTGTGATTTAAAGAGACCTAGTAGATGCAATTAGAGTTTTGAAAAATAGTTATTTTTGAAAATTACTATTGAATTTTAAAATTAGAAGTATATTTCTAATTTTAATATGTTAGTAAAAAATCAAAAAAATATAATAAAAATACTAAATAAATATCGAGACCTAGTATGGGAAACTAGGGTTTGAAAAAAAATTATTTTAAAATTATGATGAAATTTTAAAATTTAATATTAATTTTTAATTTTATTAAGCAAATAAAAATTAGAAAAAAATAAAAATCAATAATAAATTTACCCTAGGATTTATAGGGATTTATGTGCAAATGAAGTAAGTCAGGTTCACCAAATGATTTAACACTTTTAAGAATATTACTGTATTATTCCAAATTTAGTTAAAGGGTCTAAGTAGTAAAATCAATAAATAAATATGCAATAATTAAGCTACTGATTTGCATAATTTGATTGCAATTTGAACTTTTTAAAAAATAATAATAAAGAAAAAAATAAGACTTAGCTGGAAACTGACTGATATGACTGAGATAGAGGCTAAAATTCACTATGTAAGACTGAGATATTACCACAAATCAAGATTTGGGCTTTGTTTTATGATTAGATAAGAGTGCCAAAAATAGGCACTCTAGGCTCTGACACTATAGTCTACTTCTACCATTGTTTTCCAAGGGACCTAAGCTTTCTAGGTTTTGTTTATTGTTTCTATGAGACTCTGTCTATGAAATTTTAACTATTAGATGTCTACGAAACTTTTTATAGAGTTAGTTTTGTCTTCAAACCCTAGACTCCATTGTGATTTGACCAATTTTAAGAAAAAAAGGATTAGTATATGTAATATTCACTGAATGCGTATCTATACTCCTTGTGTGGGCACACTACCTACATACCAATACTTCGAAGAGGGATCAAGCCATATGTAGTTCTCTCACTTGATGTGCTTTGTGTAATATTGTGTATAAAAATGCAAAATGCTAAATTGAGTGTTCTTGACATCACTAGGGATTGCTGTAAGGATTTGAATAAGCTAAAAATGGTATTGAATGGCTATATGTAAAGAACAAAGAAATATACTTGAGTAGTCTTGCTTAATTTGTGATATTTGTGAACCCTTTGTAAATGAACTTTGAATAGACTTTTATAGGGGTCTATTGGTCATGGTTTAAATGTATTCATGTTAGGTTGACAAGGAGGATATGAAACAAAAGAAATGATCATTTGGGCTCAAAATGTGATTGGACAGGAGCATCAAAAATAAGACACCCTAGGATCTAGTGCTATAGTCTAAGTTGGGTGATATGCCCTAAGCTGATGGGACCTGGGGGATGGATCCATCATGAAAAAAGGAGCCTGACTCAGTTGAAATTAGGTATAGAAGGATACATATGACTAGGAATCAATGAAAAGATGCCTATGAGGGTCATGAAATAAAGCAAGAGGGATCTATGGGATGGATGTCAGAAGTCACACTCAAGTTACTAATTTTTACACTTTATATGACTACATTTTGTGATCAGATTCACACTTTTCACAAAGTTCTATTGTGAGGCTTTTCATGATATTTGATCATTTGAATATTTGCAACAATAATTAAGTTTGAATAATGAATCACCACCATGTATATTTTCAAGTCCTCAAATAATAATTTTTTTATTTTTTTATGATAGTACCTATGAAACTAGGTTCTGGTAACCACTACAAATCTAGTGGGATAAATTAGCTCTTTTCCATCCATAATATTTGTGGTTAATTTTTTATCTCTGCATAATGACACAAGTAGTAGTTTGTTCCCTCATCATTGTCCTTAAGTGCAATGACTGCAAAAACATGCCCTTTATTTAAAATATAATCAAATTTTAAGCACACGCGCACACACACACACACACACACACACACACACACAAGGTTGTACATTTAATTAAATAATAAATTATACCTAGTTGCACAAGATATGAGATATGATCAAAGTCAACTAATGATGCCATTTTATGATCTGTTTATTATTAGAGTGAATGGCTATTCTCTATAGATGATATGGGTCTATAATACCATTTGTCAACACATACTTTTGAATCACATTATTTACAATTAAATTCTATATATGGGGAAAAAAACATGCCATATCCCTAGTATAAATAGTCTATGAACTTAAATTTTAGCTTTGAATGGAGTGCAAAATACTTGATTTAGATAATTTAATGCAATCTTCATAGGGTGCCTTGTGTTGTTATTCTATCAACCAAAAGTATCTTTACACATAAGAACGTTTATCTGATCCATGACAAATATTTTAATTGCATCAAGTCACAATACTTGTAGCATTGATGAAATTAGCACCATCCTTGTGCTTTGCCTACTCTCTTTTAAGGGCTCTTTTTACACATACACCAACACCATCATGTTTCCCTTTTCCATGCCTAACCTCAAAAGAAGCTCCAAAAATATTTAATGCCATTCTTCTTATGTATTTTGCTTAATTAATAAAACATTTGAGAATTCTTAAATTGACTTATACAATTATCTAAATAAATGTAGTGTGTATCAAACATGATTTATATTGAATTCATAATTATAGAAAATATATCGAAACAACCCTAGACAAACTCTAGAGAATGTGATCTGTCATCGCTCATATAAAAGTGGTACTCCCTCAAAATCTTTTTGTTGTCATCTATACTATGAAGTACATGTCTGAATGTAATATGAATGAAAATACCAATTTGAATTGAATTATAATACTAGGATTGAAACTCATTATATGGTTATAGTGTGTAGTTATCAAGAAAGTCCACAATCGAAATAATGGTGCCAACTGAGAAGTTGTTCTTTCATACCTTGAATTGATTATCTAACCATTTTGATTTGTGTGTGTGTCTTGAATATTGATAGATAATATTCTTCTTGAATTCAAATATGAAATTAGATACAAAAACTTTGGTTGTAACCAATTCACATCTTGATGACTCTTTTTAATCTTTTAACACATACTTTACAGATAAATGTACTTCTTATAATCAACTAGTTTCTTTCCAAATTCATGTGAAATTTCTTCATGTATACAACTCGTTGAATTTGAGAAATCAACACAACTATTACATGTTCTATCTAAATATTGTTTGGCAAAGAACTATCCCTCGAGTCTTTGACAAAAAAGACCTTGGATTAACTCTCTTAATGTCTTAGGTCAAGAAGACACCATACATTCCTACAAAATCTTGTCAGTATGTAAAGTAAAATGTATATGATGAAAAATATCAAAATTCGTAGCAAAGTCATCATGTGCCCTATAATAACATATGATGCATGCTTGGTTGATTTTAACATATAAATGCTTGCATATCTCAAATGACCTTTGGCTAATTATTAATTGGCCTTTAAATTTTTCAATAAAATTTTATAAAATTCTATTTGGGCTATATCTAAGAAATATTTTACATGTGGCTCATGGTTTTTTGAGCCTTTTCTTCTTTTAAAAATATCTTTTACATTAGATAAGACCATTGTGTTGTTATGCCAAATTATTTCAATCAAATGTCTTGTTCCTTCAACTAATACCTTATCTTTTCATGGGAATCTACCACTAAATGCCCAACAATCTGTAAGTGAAAGGTCATCAAGCCTTGTTCTTTTTTTTTAATAGTATTTATTAGAGTTTTCCTATTTATGTTCAAAGATTTACTTGTTTCACTAAGAATTAGAGCTTTAAGTGTTGACTTACTCATTATAGATTTCATTATTACTCGTCTTGCGACATTACTATTTTTTTATGACTTTTATTGTCTATTGTCTTAAATGTATTAAATAGATTCTTTACTATTGTACTATTCATTTAATCCATGTTGAATGCTCTTAACCCCAAATTATGCATCACAAGGCACATTTTTTATATTTTCATTAATTGAATAAATAGTTGAAATCATTTTATATGGGTTTATTCTCAAATGCATAGTTCTATACATGTTGAATTGATCTTTTTGACATTTTACCTTCCATAGGTTCTATTATTTTCTCATCTATTTCAACTAAATACCTTGGTGTTCATCTTATTATCGTTGGAGGTGTGGGTGTAGAAGATATATTTTGTATTAAATTGGGTGGTGTTATCACTTCAACCATAGTAAGGATAGTAAAGGGTTGACTAGCTACATTAGACCCTACATGCGAATTAAATTCCTTTTTTTTAGGAGACACAAGATTTGGGGTCATTAATTGATATTGATTATGATCATAATCAAAAAATTTATTATGAATGGATATTTCATTATATTGTGTTTGTCCATATGTTTTATCACTCATTATAAATTCATTACTTACATGCTCTAAATTTTGAATTTTATCATGCAACAAAATTTGATTGAGTTCTCTTATCTCATTTTAAGACATATCTAAACTAAATTATATAAAATTAGGCATGTTATTTTCATTTGAAATATTATCTGGTGTAGAGAAAGCACCTTCACCTTGCTTAGAGGCCATTATAGATTCTCTCATATCTACTTGTCTTTTTCTATTTTCTCTTAAATTTTCTCATTTGCTACCTCTTTGATTTGTCTTTTACAATGACTTACCGACCCTATTATTTATTTTTACCAAAATAAGATAATTGTAGATTTAAACTTGAAGAATTTATAGTGATTTAAACAAAGTGAATGAAGAATTTACCAAATTTGCATAATTACAACAGAAAAACTAGTTTATAATTCGTAGAGAATAAAACAAATGAGTAAATTTTGTAGGAAAGATAAGAGAAATTTGTGAATCACAAAGGGTGTGTGTGCTTTTGAAAGCACACACACCCTTTGTGATGTACGAACAAATGGGGGAAAAATTAATGAGAACAAAGTTCATTTGAAAAGGGCGTATGCCCTTTGCAAGTTTACAATTTTTTTTACGCCTTCCCTCCAAAATTGTCTCTGTTTTAAGCCTAGGGGGTCTCGAACCTAGTCCAAATTCTGTCATGAACCAGCTAATGAGAATTCTAAGAAATTTAGAATTTTTTTCATCTTTGTCAATAGGTTTAATCGAGAAGCTTTTATAATTTTTAAAAAATCATTATATGGGTTTGTAAAGAGAAAAGCATAGTTTTAAAATACACACACACACACACACACACACACACACACACACACACACATTACTTAATTTCTACATAACATACCTCTTTATGGACTATATACATATCATCACAAATTTTCTTATAATATTTTGAATATTAATTAAATGTTTATAAAACTTATATCTCCACAATCTACACATTATCAATTTTCTATATATATATATAGAAAAATGATAATGTGTAGATTGTGGAGATATAAGTTTTATAAACATTTAATTAATATTCAAAATATTATAAGAAAATTTGTGATGATATGTATATAGTCCATAAAGAGGTATGTTATGTAGAAATTAAGTAATAATTAAGTATGTATGTATGTATGTATGTATGTATGTATGTATATTACTTAATTTCTACATAACATACCTCTTTATGGACTATATACATATCATCACAAATTTTCTTATAATATTTTGAATATTAATTAAATGTTTATAAAACTTATATCTCAACAATCTACACATTATCAATTATGCTTTAAAAAATAATTTTTTTGAAGTTAAGATCAAAAAGTTGTCTGTACACTTGTAGTTTCAATTTTTTAGCTATCTTGACTTGTAAAATTATTTAAAAATTTATATATAATAAAAAAATATTAAAAAATATTCTCAATAATATTTGACATTTCACCTATCTATATATGAAGCTTCATACAAAAATTAATTCGTTTACTCAAAATAAGTGTGTTTGTACACATGTAATCTCCTTATCTTTTCACTAAAAATGACCAACTTATTATCATAAATGCATCTATTTTACACACTTTTATCATCTAGGTATTGAAAAAAATTATATATTTAGAAACTAAATTCAAAATTTTAAAATTTGTGTTCTTATTTCATTATCAAATTACTCTTCAAAGTATCTCTAACATTCTCTCCAAGTTCAACTATTATTATTTTTAGCAAAAAGTGTCACTTTATACCCCTCTTTTCTTCCCCATTATCATGCATCTACCCTATTGGGTGAAGAATAAGTCCTATTAAAATTATAGAGTATAGTTATTGGATATGTGTACAAATTAAACTTTTGTACAATCTTTTGTACGTATTTGACCTATGTAAGCATAAGGATAGATGACAAAATGTGAAGAGTAACTCCTTTTGAGCATATCAAAAGGTTGGAATGTGAAGAGAACATCGAGTAAAACTCTCTATATAGCACTTAATTATAATTTTACGTAGTTCTAATGTGATAGAGATTAATACATATTATTCTAAAATAGTTTTCTTATGTGTCTTTTATCATTGTTTTATGCACAGTGAATATTTTGTTTGATTTAAATTGTTAATTATATGAATATTTGTCGATTATTAAGATTTTAATAAACTTTTGTTCCTTTTTGCATCACTTATTATGATTTTATTAATGAATATATTAAGTCTGAATATGGTATCAACTATGTCCTTTTATTATTTCTATATAATTTATCCTTGAATTAGCATGTTCTTAAGGGTTTCCAAGAAACTTTACTAATAAACATTAAGTGGCACTACCATCTGCTCCACAAATTTCACCCACACTCTCACCATATTCTCCCATACATGATAGAAATTCCTTCCATTTTTGACATTGCTGAGTCCTTATATCAAGGTACATAGTAATAGCAAGCATAATAGGATCACCCTCTTAGGAAAGAGCATCTAGACCAAGCACAAGCACAGGCTCAAGAAGAGGAACAACCAACACATAATATTACTAAGGCTAAATTGGAGGAAGAGAAAGTAGTTGAGGAGAAGGATAATAAGGATAAGGAAGTATTACTCTATAAACAAGAATAAAAATATACACAAAAAAGGGAAAACCATAAGAAGGTTGAGGCCAAAATATTAGCTAAAGAGGTTGAGAAGAAATGCATAGAAAAATTACGCAAGAAAGAGAAGCAAAGGAAGAAGGCCACCAATGAACAAACAACAAAAGATGTAACTGATAAATTTCCAAACTCAAATAAGTAGGAAGAAAAAAATTTACAAGATGATGCCACCAAAGCCAACTAACTAATTATGAGGTAAGTCCAAATGACAATAGGCAAGAAAGGTCCAATGCAACAACAACAAAGATTTGGAGAAACACAAGCTACAATGACTAAAGTATAAGTGCAACCATCTAAATATTCTATGAGTTTTGGGTTAGCACAAGGAGAATCTCGAGAGTAGGCCTTGCAATAAAAAAGGGATTTCAACATATCCTAGTTGATGGATATCTAAACATTAGCACTACATCGCACTACTTTTTCTCTTCCTGTCGCACAAATAAGGCATCAACCAGTGACCTATATGGCTCCTGAAACACAACTTGCATTTTCAACTCCATCCCATGATGTTTTCCTAGATGATTTAAAACTACCATTTTTAAAGTAGATTAAAGGTAGATTAAGGGTACATAGGTTCAACAGTTTTGGGGGACCAAGCAATGTTGGAAGAGAAGTAATTTACTACTCCTCATGAGGTTAACTTAGGATTGGGCCATATCACAACAATTGTAGGACATCAAAGTTCCAGTTAAATAACTATGCAATGAGACAAAATCAATATTTGAGTTTCTAGAATAATATGAGCACATTTTGGATGTTTTTGTGCTTCAAGATACAAAACATTCCACTAAGATTCTTAAATGGAAGGGCCAAATTTAAGATGCATTGAAGGGCATTAATTAGGATCTCTCCCTAAAAGAAAAATCAAAGGAAGTAATGGAGAGTTGATAATCACTGACCAAAATGGACAATGCTTTACAATAATATTTAGAATTGAAAGATAATATCATGGGATGAATGGCCACATGGGAACTAGAGATGCTACATAACATGTTTACTGGCATGAAAATGCAACATTATGTTGATAGAATTGAGTAGATCATGCAAGACATTCAATATAAGGTTGAGCAACACATGCCAATTATTTCAATTATAACTAATGATGATGTCTAAACCATCATATAAATCCAAGATCTCCTCTATACATTATTCAACATGGTTAGGGATGTCTTAGCATTATGAAAAATTTATAAGGATTATTTGACAAATCTTGACAATTATGTCCAATAGATCATCAACAAACCCCTGTACATTCTATCTAACAAGAATATAAAGCTTATCCATGTCAATAAGGTTCCTCAAGTAATGCAACTTTCTCCTTGATAAAAACCTAGTACAACATCAAATTCTACATCCTCATCTACAACATCATTAGCAACAGCCCAATTATCTCAGGTTGACCCTTTTGTAGATTTTCAAACTATGCCTCCTCTATCATAATAAGGTATTTTAGCATTGAAATTTTAATTGATTTTAGAGGTGAAATTTTTTGTAGGAAAGAAGAGTTAAGAATGGGGTTAGGAAGGTTGAAAACCTATAAAGGGTAGCCTCTTAATTATGTCAACCTATTGAAAACTTATAAAGGGTGGTAGGTTGGTATGTTGCTTAGTTGAAAACCCAAAATGGCAGATAAGAAGTGTGAAAGAACTTAAAATTATAAATGGCATTTTGATCAAAACTGTAACCATTGATTCTTGACTGACACATCAACTTAGCTTAAGGAAACTCCACCAATTCCAATTACCAGTACTCTACTAGCATCTTTGTTTTGAGATGAGACAACTCTTGAAGTTATAGAAAGTGTTAGTAGGGAGATATGAAGCATAAATATCACACATTTTTCAAATATAAATATGTGATAAGTGTATGATAGTGTATTTTTTATAAAATACAAAATAAACTAACTAAACACATGGAAGGTGAATGGTCTCTTTGATATTGAAAATGAAAGGTCATGAAAATGAAGAGTCACAGACTTTTCACAACATTATATATACTCTACTTTTGTAAAATAAAAGGTTTGAATATAATAGAGATCAGTCTACGATACTCTTCTATTCATCAATTTGTTGTCAAGTTTATCCCTGGCATATATAAGTCTTACTAAATTGATTGCATCTTCCTTTTGACTAGAGATGTATTATTGCTTAATTTTTATCTATAAAATCTTTAAATGGTAAAATGTTAATAAGTGCACATACATTAATGGAAAACAAGAAGAAATATTTGCTTACAAATATGCATTATGTTTAGCCTTAACCTGTCTAAAAATTCCTATAATTATTTAGAGTCATGTCACAACATTCACAAACTGAAAAAACTATAATTGCTTGATGAGTGATTCTAGGGACCACTACTAACATGTTGCATCCCCAACTCACATGGAGAAAATAGAGTGTGATGAAGCTCTTCTGATGAAGAGAGTGTTGTTGAAACCAACAAAGGAGGAGAATAAATTACTGCAAAGAAAGAATATTTTTTAGTTATTTATAACAAGAGGTAAATTTTGTAAGGTTATTGTTGATAATCATAGCATGGATAATTTGAATTCAAAAGACATGGTAGAGAAAATTGGGCTGAAAATACATGTGCATCCCAATCCATACAAGGTTTCTTGTTTACTTAATGGTCATCAAGTTTTGGTAAATGAACAATGTATGCTTAGTTTTCAAATTTGATCTTACAAAGAGGAAGCATTGTGTGACATAATGACCATGGATGCATGTCATGTGTTGTTGGGAAGCCCATAGCAGTTTGATAGAAAATTCATGCATGATGGTATAGAAAAAACCTACACACTTGTAAAAGATGGTAATATGTTCACTTTAGGTGCATTGAAGGAAAGAGGAGAAGAGTGGAAAAAAACCCTAAGGTTTTAGTGGTTTGTAGTAAGCAATTCTTGAAGGAGGCAAACAAGGAAAATGCATGTGTTGATTTCATTCTCAAATGCATGCAAGTTGGGATCACAAAAGAAGTGAGTCAAATTCCATTTGAAGTGTATAATTATTGGATAAGTTTGATAAAATTGTTTCTAAATATTTTTTAGATGGAATTACACCTATCAGAAACATTAGTCATCATATGGAGTTAGTGAATGTATCTAGTTTTCCAAATAAGGCAACATATGAGTTGACACCTGTGGAGAATGAGGAAGTGAAAAAGAAAGTGAATGAGCTGTTGGAGAAGGGTTTAATAACTATAAGTTTAATCCCATTCATATTTCCATTAGTGTTGGCACTTGAGAAGGATGGAGATTGGAAAATGTGTACATATTCCTATCAAATATAGATTTCCGTTTCAAAGGATGGATGATTTGATAGATTATTTAAATGGAGTTAGGTAATTCACAAAGATTGTTTTGAAGAGTGAAGATCGCCAAATCATAATTAGATAAGGTGATGAGTGGAACATTTTATTCAAGATGGAGTGGTTGTTAAAGTGACTTGTTATGCCATTCAATTATGAAATTCATCCAATAAATTCATGAGACTCATGAATAAAGTGTTGAAACCTTAGTTGGATAATTTTATCATTGTATATTTAGATGAAATTTTAATTTTCAGTCATACAAAAGAAGAGTGTTTATTGCATTTGAGGTTGGTGTTGCAGAGATTGAAGGGGGAGAAGTTGTTGGTCAACTTAAAATAAGGGTAACTTCATGAAAGAGATGTTGATTTATTCATGATTAGTAAAATCTCACATGATAGGTTGAAAAAAATCCCAAAAAATAAAGAACAATTTTTGAGTGGTCATCACCTATAAGCAAGTTCAAAGGTATAAGCTTTCATGGGTTAGCAAGTTTCTACAGGATATCCATTATAAAATTCAACAGTATATGTGTATCCATTACAGAAACAATGAAAGGTGAAAGAATAAGTTTGAATGGATTCTTGTAGCATAAAAGTGTTTTCAAATTTTGAATAAAATAGCAACATAACAATCATTGTTAGTGATATCAGATTGGAAAAAAGTATTTTAGGGTGATTTTGATGCTAGTGTGACAACCATAAGAGCAGTTTTGAGTCAATAAGGTAAGCTCGTTGCTTACTTTAGTGAGAAGCTAAATGAAGTGAAGCAACATTATTATGTTTATGATCAACAATTTTATGTAATAGTACAAGTTCTCATGAAGTGAAGGCTATACGTTTTATCTAAAAAGTTTGTGTTGTATACGAATCATCAAACACTATAATTCATTAATGACCAAGGTAAGTTGAATAAAAATCACATGGAGTGGGTTGTGTTTCTTAAATTTAATCATTTTTTTTAAACATATAAGTGGTCAATCAAATATGATTGTAAATGTTTTGACTAGGAAGTTCTTATAGTGAATGAGATGAGAGTATAATTCACTTAGTTTGACTCAATCAAGGAGTTGTATGAGGAAGATTCAAATGTCCACGATGTATGGATAACACACAATAATCTAAATAGCATGGATAAAACTCCATGGCTAGAACAATTGTTACAAAATGGTTTGTTGTTCAAAAGATAGTAGTTGGGCATACCTAAAAGTTCAATGAGGGAGAATTTGACAAGAGAAAAGCATAATGATTCTAAGCTTGCCATTTTGGTGTTGATAAAACATTGTGTAGTTGAATGAAAGTTAATATTGGTTGAGGATGAAGGTCATATAAGGATGTATAATTTGCCAACATGCTAAGGGAAAAGTTACAATTCAAGTTTACATTAGCGTTTACAAATTCTAGAGAGGTTATGGGAAGAGCTAAAGCATGAATTTCATTTTTGGGCTACCAATAACTCAAAGATGTAATGATGTTATTTTTGTTGTTGTTGATAGATTTTTGAAGATAGCAAACTTCATAACATGTAAGAAGACATGATGCTACATATGTTGTAAATTTGTTTTTCAACAAAGTAATGAGGTCACATGGGTTATTGAAAATTAATTATTGTATAGAGGTACATGATTTGTTAGATAATTTTGAAGGACTTTGTGGATTAAATTATGCAAAATGTTAGATTTTAGCTCAATTTATCATCCTCAAATAGATGGACAAACAAAAGTGGTGAATAAAAGTCTTGATAATTTATTGAGATGTTTGGTAGGAGATAAGACCAAACAATGGGATATGATGTATTGACACATTTGAAAATGGCATACAAATTTGTAAACTAAAGTACATCAATGAGTCCTTTTCAAATTATGTGTGGTTGTAGGCCTAGAGGTGTTTTTGAGTTGAGATGTATAGTTGATATGAGGAGAAGAAGTGTTGAAGTGGAAGAAAATATAACATATGCACATGATGTGCATAGGGAAGTGAGCACAAGATTACAAGAAAGTAACATGAAGTAGCATGTTGATCAAATAATAAGAGAGTAAGAGTTCCAAATAGATGAATTGGTTTTAGTGCATTTGCATAAGGAGATGTTCCCCAAAGAAACATATAATAAGTGTTATGAATTTCTTGCTTATTATTGGAAAGAGTAAAGAAGAAACTAAGTACATGTATGGTTGAAAAATCTGATTGATAGTGCATGCATTAGAATCAAAAGATTGTGAAGAGATCCTCTTTAGTTTGTGAGGATGACCTGAAGATAAGAAAGTACTAAAGTAAACTTATTTGTTAGACATGTAGTTGAGTGGATTGCCTAGTGATAGTTAGATCCCAAAAGCAAGAGCTTCCTTAGGGGTTGTCAATCCACATGTTTTAAATAATTAAACTTATAAAGAGAAAAGAAAGGTGCTTGCATCAATGAATCAAAAGGTACTGAATTACAAGTGCTTGCTAAAAAATATGCTAAAAATGATTAAATTAGTGTCAAACTAATTAATACTAGTGCTAGAGGGTTGGGGTATGATTCATAAAATCAGAAAGGGGTCTGTGGACAGGCAAGAACATAGAAAATTGAGTTTGATTGGGTGTAAATAGGTGAAATCAGCTTGTTGGTTTTTTATGCCACAGTGATCGTCGATAGTTGGGAGGATTGTCAGTGGTTAAGATGACCATCAGTGGTTAATGTGACTGTCGGTGGTTGGATAAACCATCAATAGTTGAATCAATTGTTAATAGTTATTGTGTCGAGATATGGTTTGATAAAAAAGACTATTTGATGGGATCCAAAAGATGGATTCTGAAAGGTGGGTAAGGCCTGGGTTGGTTACAAAATATAAATAAAGTAAATGAATACTAAAAATTAATTACTTGTCTTATCAAAATTTGATTGGGTGGGTGGTTGAGGCAGTTGGTCTATTGATGAAATCTAGCTCGATCCTGATGGAGTAACGGTACCTGAAGACTTGATGGAGAGGTGATGACAAATTGACTCTTTGATATGATTACTAAATTGCTAGATTATTAATTGAGCTGCAAGAAAAAAACTCCTAGATGCACAAGCTCTTGATAGTAATTGTAGATTCATAGATGTTTCTGGATATTTATATATGAATTTTCACCTCATTGCTCCTCTCTCTTATAGGTAAGGTGAGAGAGTTGAAACAACACGTGAATTAGGCCTTTTAAAATTAACTCATCTATGCAATGACTCATGACTAAAATTAGATGGGCTATTTTTAGAAAAGCAAGTGGGTAGTTTGCATGCTTTTAATTGAGTGGGTGTACCCTAACTATCAACGGTTAGGGTGACCATTGACAGTTACCCTAACCATAGACAGTTGAGTGTCAGGGGGTAAAAAGGGCTAAAAGGCAAGGTTAAGTTAGTTAAGTTAAACTGACTACGGGCTAGGTCTATTGGGGGTCAGAAGGTAGGGGGCCTAGGATAGTCTAGGGGTATTTTGATATTCAGAATCATGGTGTGCATATTTCTAGTGTCTAAATTTTGCCCCTTTTTGTTATGTATATTTGAATTTAACAGGTTACAAAATAAAAATGGAGTGTTGGTTGAAGGTCTAATTGCCCCGAATATGGGCGGAGATGTTTCTTTCAAACTAGGAGTAAATGAGGTGAAACTGAAATCGAATCAAGGTTTGATAAGTTGTACATTGTAAGGCACGATGTGGTGAAAAAAGGCAGTTGGGTAGTCATGATGCAAATGTGTGCATAAAATGTGACTAAGTGTGATAGCCAAGATCACACACAGACTAAGGTTGCCAATGTTGGTAAAAATAAGGTCAGTTCTAAAAGTACAAGTGATGGGGTAATCGGGCCACAATGTCAGGGATAGTTGATCGAGTTATTCCTATCAAGTTTTCTAAACAGGGTTGGTGTTTTCATAGGCATTTGAGGTAGGAAATGCTTCTTTTGAAAAACACAAACGATCTGGTCATGCATTAGGTGGTGCAATTTTAAATGGTCAACATGGAAAAAATGGTCGGTGCAGTAAAAAAACCACGTAAGGTTATCGTAAAACATGTGATAGTTTGGGTAAAAAATGGCCAATGTCGAGGTGGAGGTGGCCTAATAGGTGGTCGAAGAAGGGTAATCTCAAAAAAATTCAAATTTGGTATGGGGAGATTAGGTTACTCTCCAAAATTTGGTATATTAGTTAGGTGTCAAAATTAAAAAAGGGTAGGACCCTGACCATCGATAGTCAGGGGTCCTAGGGTCGACCATCAACAGTCACCTTGACTGTCGATGGTTAGGGGTAAACCCTAAAAAGGTGGAACATAAAAAGTGAAAATGAGATTTCATGTTCAATTTTGACATCTGACCTCTGTGCATTTCATGCTTTGGTGTTTTTGCACTTTGGCATTTTCTAAGAGATTGTTTGACTAAGTGTGTTGGATGAGGTAGAGATTGTGGATTTGTTGAGCATGTGTGCTAAGGTGATCAACAAGGACCACAATGTAAGGTGGATTAGGGCATGGTCGAGTAGCTAGACATGGACTCTAACGTCGACAATGATCGAGGAATGAGGTAGGTGATGTTATTTTGAGATTGTAGCTTAATTGATTTTGTTATTCAAGTTAAATTTTGGTAATTTAGCTATTTTGGAAATGGGGTCAAGGTGGTTGTGCCCTAGTTTAGGTTTTTTGGTGAAATTGGAAAATGTAATGGATGGATTTTGTTTTTGAAAGAGGATTTATGTTGGAGGTGGGTTGTAAGAAATTTTTAAAGTAGATTAGTTGTGTTATTTTTGTTTTATTGTGTGGTTATGAGGGAGTTTGGATTTAGGGTTTCATTATTGATGGTCACACACAGTGACTATCGATGGTTAGACCTAAATTTAGACAGTCATATGTGATCATCGGCGGTCGACCACCGAAGGAAGATGTTAACATGACCATCAATGATTGCAAGGACCATCGACAGTCAAGCATTTAGGAAAGGTGGATTTAAATGATGTTAGAATGTTTTTTAAAAAGAGGGTTAAGGGTAGGGAAAATAGCTAGGTAGGGTAGTGAAAAGAGTGAGGTAGGATCATTGATAATAGGTGGAATGTTGGTTTTGATGGGTTTGGGTCGGTTGTAGGATAATTTTGTAGTTTTAGAGTTGGTGTTGTTAGGGAGAAACATAATGTGCTTAATTTTATATGTTTGGGTAGGTCATGAAATATGTGGATGTTTGATTATGAAATAAGGTTGAAGCTAGGTGGGTCTTAGGTAGAATGATAAAAAATGAAATGTGTGAGCTAACGTGATTGTTTTGTAGGCACGAGACCAAATCCAAATGAGGGATCGAGTCCCTAATATTTTCATGGAGATCCATGATGGGATGACTGCAAATGAGTGGAGGCATATGGAGGAGGTCGGTCTTGGGACCATGGTTCATTACTAGCATCTATCGTGAGATGCGGCTATGATCGTGGCTCTCATCAAGAGATGGAACCTAGTTGAACACATTTTTTCTACTAATAGGGGAGATCACCATACTACTAGAAGATGTGCTTAGGATTACATGGCTGCCCATTCGAGGGGAGTTGATTTACCACATTGAGAGCAAGGAACATGATGACCTCATGGAATTGATATATGGTGAGGATTGGGTCCATACTAGGTGGTGTTCTATCAGCTTTAGCTATAGGCCATTATACCAAAGGGATCTAGCGGATCGATGTCTGATGATGATGATGATGGAGGTGTCTTGTTTTGCATTGCAATATTCGAGTAGCAATTGGTTTCCATATCTATTTTGGGAGTATTAGTGCAGATGCTACTAGGTATGATTATGTTTGGATGGACTCTTATTTTGTTAGTGCAGATTTATAGGGAACTCTGGGTAATCAGAGCTGATAGACGATATGGGATCAGTGTTGGGTTCATGTTCCATTGCTAGGCATATGATCATATTTAGGTTTTGAGGTCACTAGGGTTACCATAGGATGGATACACATAGGTACACTTCACAATGAGCTTTGTATGATGGAGGGGGGACTATGCATTGACTAGAGCAGGTGGAGGTGTTAGGGACATTGATTGGTTCCAAGATGCCATGGAGTGTTTGGTTGTGGGTGACATCATTTGGAGGCCATATGTAGGTTAGCCTAGGTGGGCCTAGTATAGTTATCACACTCAATCACTATAGAGTTAGAGGTGGAAATATGGGTGGAGAGATGGAAAGATAGAGCTTATCCCCTTTGAGAGAGTTCGGAAGTAGTATGGACTCGTGTAGGGTACTCTAGCTCCTTTTTTGAGATATAAGAGAGAGGATGTGGAATTTTTACTTCTAAAGCCATAGCCACAAGATGTAGTACTGGACTATGAAGAGTTGCTAGCCAGAGTAGCTACAGATGACATTGGTTTTGTGGATTGATATGTGACATAGTACTAGGGCCTATATGCAATAATTGATTTTGGATGGGGTGATGGGGGTTAGTAGGCCATGGATGTGGATCTAGTTCGGGCATTTGTACAGGGTGATGGTCAAGCAATGGTAACACTAGTAGCGGTATAGGCCCAGATCATAGGCTTACAAGGACAGGTGGCCACTCTTCAAGGTCAGATCATCATTTTACAGGGTCAGGTTACCACTATTAAAGCTGAGAGAGATCAAGCGAGGACCACCCTTAGTTTAGTGACTTAGGAGAGGGATACCTTGAGGTAGAGGGCAGAGGTAGCAGTAGGACAGACAACACCATCGAGTTTCACTCCTACGACCCAATACCTAGCTATAGTAGAGGAGCTATGATATTATGAGGCTATTATTCTGGCACAGTTATTGAATGAGCTCAAATGGTGGGGTATAGAGCCAGTCTAGTAGGTGGTCCAACTGTGGCTATTGTAGGATGGTGGGCATCTATAATTAGTGGGTAGGTATAGAGCACTCTAGGAAGACTGGTGCCATATGGTAGTATAGGTACAAGAGTAGGGGACTAGTGGTAGTGGTGCTCCAAGGGCTTGATATTACATGTGTTGATATGCTAGATATACATGATTTTGATATCAGCCTGCATGCCAATGATGCAAGATGTATATGAGAGAGAGATTTTATACATTTATTACATGTATTATTCACTTTGTTGGACATGATGCATATGATGATTTTATGTTTCATTATGTGGTTTATGATTATGATCATTTATGTTCATGTTATGATGTTATTGGAGCTATGTATGTGATCTTTGTTTATTGCCATGCTCATGGTGTATGATTTGCATTTGGTGTTTAGTGCTTATGATGTGCACATTGCTAATGGATTATGCTTATGTTATGGATTCTAGACATGGATGTAGAATCACCTAGTTACGCATGAGATGGATTTTATTTATGGTTATGTTTATGACATGCTAATTTTTAATGAGTATCTTGAATTTCATTATGTTTGGACATGTTAAAGTTGACTTTATTGCTTATGGATGTGATTATCATGTATGGCATAGTAATGGGGATGTTATGCTTATGCTTATGTTTGTTTGTTGTTTATTGTTTATGATAACACACATGAGATGGTTTAATTAACAACATTAGATGGGAGAATAGAGAATATAATCAAGAGGCAAATGCCATAATGAAAATATCAACTAGTCACGATAGGATAAGTAGAGAGCATAGTTCTTTTTCGTTGATAAGGACTAAAACAAAAACCGAAGTTGGATTGACTTAATGAACATAAGCCCTTCGAATGTTTTGCATGAGTGTTTGTTAGTTGGTCAAAAAGGTGGCTTGACCACGTAATGTTAAATAAGCTCAAAAAATCTCTTGTATATAGTAGAAAAGGGGAGACGGGTGAAAATGGAACCTCGATGGGAGACTGGAAAGCCTTCGTTGTAGGTGTTCGAAAGACCAAGGTAAACAAGCCTATGCCAATTATGTATATTGATCATTGTGGGAAGTCTACTTGTAAAAGATGATTATGGCTTCTACCTTATTATGTTGTCTTGAAAGTTGATTGTGGCTTTTGAGATCATTGTGATTTTATTTTGATTGTGATAATGGGTCCTCTACTAATTGTTGTATGTAAGAAGTTGAGTGATGTGGGAAGCTTCTAAGAAATTTCTATGCTTTTGATAAATGATTGCTCAGCCATCTTTCAAGGGAGTGGTTTGAGTTTATGTGTTTTGCTTAATGTTTTTTTATAGCTGTTATTCAAGGGAGCAGTCCACCTTATGTTTTGGCAATTTCAAAGAGGTTTACAATAACTGTCCTTCAAGGGAGAAATCTATGAATGTTAGGAATGACCCATGATTGTTGGTGATAGGAATTTTTTTTATTTTGCTTTAATTTTGTTTGACATAGACTTGTTTAGGCTGACTTAGCGGTTCACCTTCATGGAGATGAAACCAGGAGCACAAGAGGGTTAGTTAGGTGTAAAGAGGTTTAGGTGACAATGATCATGGGGATCCATCCTCAAAAGGGGTGGAAAGTACCATGAGAACCATGTCATGGGTAGATCTGTGGTACCCATTGTCCAAGATTAGGCTATGACTATGACAGATAAGCACATGATTCATTTTTAATTGATTGCTCCCAAAATAGGGGTATAAATGTGGATGGATAACAAGGGATGAGCTTAAGTGAAACAAAAGTTGAACTTGATCCTTCCTAACAAAATAATGGATGTAGATGTGAAGCATTGAGGGGCTCAAGGTCTGGGTGGCCTTTGAGGGAAGACAACTGATAAGCTCCTGATCTATACTTGTGGGTTATGATATAAGGTCCAAACCAATTGAATTCAAACTTGTTCCACTTGCTTTTTTTTGTATTAGTGACATGTTGATTTTTCTTTAAGATGAGATCTTCGATATTGAATTATCACACTTTAAAGTGCTTTTTGTAAACATGTTTCATATGCTTTTGGTAGACATGAAGATGGATGAGGGTTGTTAGGTGATACTCATTAAGTAGCTCAAGTTGGGCTAGACGGTGTTGATGGTACTCACTCTCAGAAATGAGATCTTGCAAATATATGTGAAGAGAGGGTATTTAGGTTTCAAGAGGCAAGACAACCTATGCTCTGAACACAAGAAAAAGTAGGGTAGCACTCGTAGGGGTTCTAATGCTACTACGATATGCCCATAAAGCAAATGGGATGTGTGAATGTCAATCCTGACATGATTACTTGACCATTTTAGTTAGCATGTTATTAAAAAAATTGTTTGAGGCTTATTATTGTCTATTCTCTTGAGGGAAATAGGGTGAGGAGAAACTTAACTTAATATCGAATGCATCACATAGACCCTAGATTTGCTTGTTCTTAAAGGACTTACCATTATAAGTGATAACCTTACGAGGAACACCGAAGCAACAAATGATGCGATGGTTGATAAAGTCGACAATCTTCTCTGCTTTAGTTGAGACTAGAGGAATAGCCTCTACCCACTTGGTAAAGTACTCAGTTATGGTGATGATAGAATAGTGTCGCTGTGAGGAATGGGGACTAATTTCCCTAATAAGGTCTAGACCCCATTGTGAAAAGGGATAAAAAATAGTGAAAATATGAAGGCTATGGATGGGTGCATGGCATAAATTAGAATATTGTTGGCATTTAACACATGTTTTCACATAATCATTATAGTCTTGGTTAAGGTTAGTCTAGTAATAGCCAAGATGTAAGATGTACTTAGATACAATGAGGCCACTAATGTGGCCCCCACAAATACCATTGTGTGTTTTCTTGATAGTGTGGGAGGCTTCATGACTATGCAGGCAATGGAAGAGGAGGCCATCGAAGCTACATTTATAAAGAATTCCTCCCATAATGGTATAACATGAGTTACTCTAAATAAACGCTCTTCAAGCATTCCTAGAGAAGCCAGAAGGAATTATGCCAAGGTTAAGGTAGTTAAAGGTTTGTTGATACCAAAGGTCACGTTGGGTTTCCTCCACATTGAAAATGGTGGGGAAATCTGGTTTGACATTAGACAGTTGGGTAATCCTATGAATAACGATAGACAACTTAGAGTCTGAAGGTGCAGAGGGTATTTGTGAGGCAAGGGAGGTTGTGGTGTTAATGAACTTGTTGGTAGATTGCAGGGTTGACTGGATGCAGTAGTGCTCAAATGATGCTAGGAGTCTGTCAACTAGTTATTTGTACTGCAGTACAACATCATTCTTACACTGGTAAGAGCCATTGATTTGATTGACCACAAGTTAGAAGTCACCAAAGATATTGATTGTTTTGACTCCTAGGGCTAAGGTAGTCTGAAGGCCTATCACTAGGGCTTCATACTTAGCCATATTGTTAGTACATTCAAAGTCAAGATTGAAGGATAAAGGAAAGGGTTCACCGTCAAAGGGGATAAGGGTGATACCTTCTCCTCCACCATGTTGATATTGTGATTCATCAAAGAATATGGTGACTTGGCAGGTGAAATCTATTTGAGATATGGCTATGATGGACTCATCGGGGAACTCAAGAGGAGGAGGTTGATTATCTGCTAACGGTGCTTCAGCCAATTGGTCGACAATGACTTGCCCCTTAATTGAATATTGCTAGAAGAACTCAAGATCAAACTTTGCTAAGATCATGAGCCACTTGGCCATATGCTAAGTTTGATATGGCTTGGAGTGTATGTACTTGAGTGGGTTGGTATTGGTAATGATATAGGTTTGGTGGTTAAAAAGGTAGTGGCATAATTTGGTGGCCACGAAGACTAAAGCTAAGTAGAGTTTCTTAGTACAAGTGTATTGAGTCTTGTACTCTACAAGCATGTGACTAATGTAGTATATGACTTGTTCTCTATGTTGTTCATCTCGGTGAGATAACATTGCCCCTAGGGAATGGTCAGTGGCAGATATATATATGTAGAAAGGTTGGTCATCTTTTGGAGGGGTAAGGATAGGTGGTGACAAAAGGTACTCTTTGAGTGAATCAAAGGCCTTTTGACAATCACTATTCCACTTGAAAGAGGAATCCTTCTTTAAAAGGTGGTGGAAAGGCTCGCACCAGTTCAAAAGCTAGGAAATGAAATGATGAATGGACTAAAGCTTCCCTTGCAAGCTTCAGAGTTGCTTAAGGTTGGTAAGAGGGAGCATGTCTAAGATTGCTTTGATTTTGGTAGGATCGACTTCAATTCCATGAAGGGAGGCAATAAAACCTAGAAGTTTTCTTGACAAGACCCTAAAGATGCACTTCTTGGGGTTAAGGAGAACATGATAGTGGATAAGGCGCTCGAAGATGGTCTTAAGAATGACCAAGTGATCCTTTCGGAGTTTGGATTTTCTGAAAAGGTCATCTACATAGTCTTCTACGATATTATGGATAAGGTCATGGAAAATTTAGGTCATAAAATGTTGGAAGGTTGCACCAATGTTCTTAAACCTAAAAGACATGAGACTATAGCAAAAGGTCCCCCAAGGGGTGGTAAAGGCAGTTTTATACTGATCTTTAGGGGTGATTAAGATCTAATTGTAGCCCAAGAATCTATCTATGAGAGATAACATCTCATGGTTAGCTATAAGATCAACATGCTGATCAATGTTGGGTAAAGAGAAGTCATCTTTGGGGAAGGTGAGGTTGAGGTCACAAAAGTCCACATAAATGCATAGTCCCCTTATGGCTTTAGTGATAGGTACAACATTAGAGACCCATTGAGGGTAGTCAATCGGTTGGATGAATTTGACAGATAGAAGGCGTTGAAGCTCTTCTTTGATGAGAAGGGTTATGCAAGGATGCATACATTGGAGCTTTTGCTTGACAGTTTTGGTGTCACAATGAGTGACTATGTTATGGGTATCAATGAAGGGATCAATCTCGGGCATATCACTATAAGACCAAATGAATACTATGCTACAATCTTGGAGGAAAGAGTGAAAATCATGAAGTTCCTTGGTGTTCAACTATTGGTCCAATTTGACAATGCGGGGGTTATCCAGAGTACCCAAGTTGATATCCATAGTGGATTCATTCAACATGGTCTAGGTCTCAAGAGGAAGCAATTTGTGGATCAAAGAATCTAGGGCACCAAGGTAGGTGGGAATAGAATCATCATCCTGACACTGCATAGTGTTAATGGTAGGAGAGTCCTCTCCAATCATCTCAAGATGGGTTAAAGGGATGATTACGCTTGCACCCTCCTTCTGATAAGTTAGGGGTCCAAGGTTGATCATGTTGAAAAAAATAGGTGGGATGATGTCATCATCATCACACGTAAGTGGAGGTGAGGTCAACGAGGAAGGGGCATCCTCCTTAATAATGGTAGGGGTGGGTTGTTTGGCTTTCTTCTTATTAGGCAAGATAAAACCAAGTCCATACTTTTCATGAGGTTTTTTGGTCTCAATGGAGACCAACTCATGTAGTTCGTGTTCATATCATCCAAGACCTAAAACATTTTAAGCACACTGATAGAGGTATGTCTTGCTGAATCTTGGTTTATCAAGGTAAGATAAATTGGAATTGAATGGTCGAGGTGGAAGAAAGGTGGTATAAGCATCTAGGGATTTATTGAGTCCCCCATGGACAAAATGGGTTTCACAGTGGGGAGGTCTAAAGGGAATGATAGTTCTAACATTGGGGTCATATCTTGGTTGGCTGGTAAGTTTCCCATATTCATGAAGACTAAGGAAAGCATCAAGGGTGAGAAGATGATATTCTCCCACTGAAAGGCGATGGAACGTTGATTCTAAAGGGTCTATGGTAGGAATTTGGTGTGAAGCTATAGAGGAGTTACTTGATGCCTCATCGATAGAAGGGGATATGATATCCGCTTTGGTGGTTGAAGGTTTGGTTTTAGCCATTGAGCATGTGTTGGATGGGGGTAAAATGACATCGTTAGGGTGATAGGTCATGTTGCATGTCAAGAAAGGAATTGGGTCGGCTTGGATGGTGATGACTTGTCCCTCATGCTCAAACTTAATGTAATGATGAAGGGTAGAGTGAACACAACCCATGGAACGAATCCAAGGTCATCCCAATAAGAAGTATTAGAATTCACATTCTACAACATAGAATAATTCAGGGAGTGTGTGGGCTCCTACACGGATATGAAGGACGATAGTTCCTAAGGTGGTGGCCATGGTATCATTAAAAGAGTGAAGAATGGCTGAGGATTTAGACATGACATTGTCTGGCAAGTTGAGTTGGTTGTAGGCGTGAAAGGAGATGATGTTTATGCTAACTCCCCCATCAATCATGACCCATTTGATGTGGGTTTGGTTGATGTAAGTAATAATAAAGAGAGGAGGATATGGGTCGTCTGAGTGGATGTAAGGTATTTCTAAATCCTTGAAGGTAACAAGGTTAGAAATTTGGAGGGCATCGATAAAGGTGACTAGAGGTTGGGGGTCCTCGGGTTGGACCTCAATAGATTGTAAAGCCTCTATTAGTGCATGGTAGTGATGAGGAGTAGAGATTAACTCATACAAGCTCATCTCTGTCGAGGTTTGATGAAGTTGTTTGAGAATAACTCTCCTAATGGATTCTGAAGCATTAAATTGGGAGGCACCTAAGATAGATACCTTGGGTTTGGTTGAGGATGGAGATGGTTGGGAGTTTGAGGAGGGGTATGTCTAAGGAATGGATACCTTAGCCTTCCCCTTATCCTTTTGTTGTGTTCTTGTGACCACGTTGATATTATGGATAGAAGGAGAGGTCAAGTTGGAGGTTTGGTCAGATTCATCTTCACTCTGAGGTGAGAATGGAAGAGTAGGTGAGTGTTGGGTAAGTATGGTTGGTAGTTGAATTGGTATGGGACTCACAGGGGGTTCATTTGTTAACAAAACATCATCATTGTAAAGCTGGTGGATGATGGTTTGGAGAGCTTTGCGGTTCTCTCTATCATGGTTGGGTGTCCTATGATAGGAACATACATGTTGGTCATTGTACTAGACTAGATTTGAAGCAAAAGGGTCAAAGGGCCTGAAGGGAGGTAAGGCTAAATAGGAAGTCTACAATAACCTATGGATAATGGTCGAGTAGGACTCAACTAAAGGTGTAGCGGTCTTGGCTTTGGAGTTGGGACAGAAGGTTTCTTGGAAATGGTTTTGGTAGTAGGTGCCCTAGGTAAAGTGGTATGCTTGGTCAACGGTCTCAGTTTAGGAAAGGAGGTTGAGGAGCTAGAGGTAGAAGATCACAGGGTAGGTATTGTAGGTGTGGTAAAGAGAGGTGTGTCAAAAAGCAGCTACAAAGGTGTAACCAAGATAGGTGGTGGGGTTTTGGTAGAGATAATTGGCTTCCTGCTCAAGGTAGAGGGATGAGACCCTAGAATTGAGGGCAAAGTTGAGGGAGGCAAGGTTCGAGCCTTCCAACTTTTCTGTGGATTTGTATATTTAGTTACTTTGGTCTGGCATTTGGTTGGTGGGATTGAAGGGGTTAGGTCCACTTTCACAGATGGGTGACTATTTCTCGGTGTAGGGAGGATGCCAAGATTATTAACAGACCTACTTGGGATGATAAGAGAGGGCTTGGCTAGTTGAGTCTTGGTTGGCTTAAGTGGTTGGGGTTGATTGGTTTAGTGGAGGTTTTAATTGGTTGGTTAGAGGGTTTGGTTATTTGGGTGGATATGGTAAGAGGTTGGTAAATAGAAGTGTCGAGCTAGTTTAATTGAGAAAGGGTTGGAGGTCCCAATCAGGTAATGTAAGGGAGACCTAATTTCTACCATAAAGTGGCTCGATCCGTGTCAGGGTTGGAGATAAATTATAATATTTGCACTAGCCTAGAGAAAGGTTTATAGGTTGGTTTGATTCCCTAAATAGTGGACCTAAAAGATAGGCCCCCAGGTGGAGACACAGGGATGATAAACTCATCCTCTTCATCAATCAAAGGATGTAGGGTTGAGATAGGTGATTCCTCTGTGGGAGGAGTAGACACAAGGGCCTCTTCCTCAAGAATGATCTCCAAAGGGGAATTGGTTCGCTTGGTAGCTAAAGGTGAAGGTAAGGTGATGATGGTTGGTTTTTCCAATGTATTAGTTAAAAAGTTGGCTAATGGCTCCACTACCTCAATAAATGTAGGGAGAGGGGATGGTATTTCCTCAATTTGAGTGTCCAAAGGAAGGAAAGGTGACTCTATTACCTTAATAAATGGAGGAAGTGGAGGATCAGAAGATTGGGTACTAGGTGGTGCAATAATGATTGCATCAAGGACCATGTTAACTATATGGGTATCATGAGAACACTTGATGTTGTAGCTCTTGTTCTTGCTAGGAGTATGGTTCAGAAAAGGTTGCCTGAATATATCAAGGGCTTGGTTTGATGGTGCATTAGGGTTGTCCAATGTAAGCTCCCCCTTATCAATGAGGGATTAGACAAGGATCTTGAAATTGTTGCACCTACTGACATCATGTCCTATCACTCGATGAAAGGCACATAAATCACTCTTGTTATATGAACTAGGTGTGGGATGAGAGGAGTCAAATTGTTGGGGTGGCTTAATAGGAGGAAGTTGAATGATATTGGTTTTTAATAACTTCTCCAAGATGGAAGCATAGGATTCCCCAAGTAGAGTGAACTGCTTCTAGTTGTTCTGAGTTTGGTTCCTCAGGTTTTGCTTTGAGGAACTAAAGGAATTTGATTGGTTGATAGAAGGTGGAGGATCATCTTTCAGGACAACCACATTCGCAGTTCCCTTGTTGTCGGTTTTGGTATTGGGTTGGTTGCTTGACTTGGAGGAAGAAGCCCTTTGGTTTTATAGGTTGAGTTCTTGTTTTTGAGCTTAAGCTTTCTTTCATCAATGGCTTGGTTCTCCAACTTACGCACCATGGTAAAAGTTTCATTGAAGGTTAAGAAGCTTTGGACACACAGAGTAGAGGAGATATGCTTGGCACATGCCCAAGCAAAGAGATTTATGAGTTCAAGTTGAGATAAGGAAAATGAAAGTTGGTTAATAAGGCTCCTTCAACGAGCCAAAATCAACAATGGATTCATCCTCAAACTGTCAGATAAAATAGAGGTCGATGATAGAAACTTTCTTGAAGATATTGATAGAAAAGTGATCCATGAAGGTTTGGGCCAGTTGGGTAAAGGAGAAGATGGAATGCTTGGGTAAGGAACTATACCAATCCAATACCAAACTGACTAGAGACATGAGGAAGGTGCTAAGGAGAAGGGAATCATCATAGGTGATGAGATAGAAAGCATACCTGAATGCCCTAAGGTGTTGTTGGGGATCCTCCTTACTTTTAAACTTAGAGAACTTAGGAAGTTCCCATTGGAGAGGATATGGCTTAATAGGTATGAATGGATGGATAGGATCAATACAAATTTGGTCATATGACAAGATGTTGTGGGCACCCGAGATGGATGATTCTAAGGTGGTCATCTTGTCCATAAGCATATTCATTAAGTCAACTTAGGGTTGTGTACCTAAAAGGTTATAAGATGCATATTATTGATGTGGTTGATAGACATACAGATAGTGGGTAGAAGGTTGAGAGGCTGTCACATATGAGTAAGTGGACATCAATGGTTGGGTGGAATATGAATAAGGGTAGGTAGAGGTAGGTAGTTGGGTAGTGGGTACATGCCCTTGTAGATTAGGGATGTAGCCAAAGGTTGATGCAAGGGACACTTGTTGGATAGGATCGGTAGTTGGATTGGTGATCGATAGAAGGGTGGTAACCCTTATACTAATCGGTGGTAAGGTAGAGGGTATGGACACCATAAGGTTTTGAAGTAGAGTGATGGTTGATGGGTTGGGGGCCATTAGAGGAAGGTTGGTAGTGCTAGAGGTAGGTACTCCTAGAGTGGAGGAGTAGAAGGTATATAGGCAGTGGTAGTTTGGGTTGGTTGGTTTTCAATGGTAGTCTCAAAGGGGTTGTTGGTTGATGAGGAAGCTTGGGTGGTCAATGGTTGTGTAGTAACCGTGGCAATGGAAATACTCCCCATGAGAAGGAAATGCATACCTTAAGGTGGATCTATGTATGGGCCCAGAGCTAGAATATGGTAAGATGTGGTTTTAAGATAGTGTTGCAAGGCCACGGGATTGTTGTCTAGGAAAGTAACAAAATATGCATCTCCTTGAGGGACCTCCCGAGGGAAGGTAGGACTTCTTGAGGGGTGAGGAGAGTTTACTGGTTCAAAAACGTAGTCCATAGATGAAGAGGTAGAAGAGGTAGGTTGACTTGGTGATGGGTTTTGGTTTGCAAGGTCTCTTCGTTGTTGGCAAGTGAGAACCATCGAGAAAAAAGAGATAGAAAGCACAAACAACCTCACTATTCAAATAAAGAGAAGACAAGAAAATGATCAAAGAAATAAAATCACACTCTAAAAGATAGGTTAAGCCTTAGAGTTTTAATTAATCTCACTTATGGCTTATGCTTTAAGAAGGTATGTGATTGAAACTAGTTTGTAGAGCGGCTACTAAAGAAGAAATCTAAGGTTATTTTCAGGTTGTGTTTAAGTGATCAAAAGAGATTTGTATTGGAATCAAAACATGGCTTAGTATTGGGGCCTAAGCCCTCACTTCACACACCGCAGTGATAAAGGTGTTGAGTGCTTAGCCAAAATATATTGATATCTAGAGATTATACTCAACTAGAAAACTGAGTTGGTTCTCCCCTTGGTAATGACCTTCAAGTAGGATCGTCAGAAAAGGGTAAGGTTATCGCTAGGTGATAAAGTATTAGTCGGGCCTTGTCTTAAGTATGTTAGATGTTTAATTGGTGAAAGTGATTTGGTTTAGGTGTGTGCAACAAAGAGTGAAGCTACGATATATCACTTTGCCTTCAAGTTAAGCTATGTGAACTAAACTTTCAAGCAATCGATGTATGCAAAGAAACTTTTAATTTTGTTAATGAACAAATAATAGAGAGAATGCAAGCAAACAAGAACCCAAGGGTCCCACTGGGCATGCCAGAATGTTTCAATAAATTTCTTGCTTATTATTGGGAAGAGGAAAGAAGAAACTAAGCATGGTATGGTTAAAAAACCTGATTGATAGTGCACACATTGGAATCAAAATATTGTGAAGTGCTCCTCTTTGGTTTGGGAGGATAACCTGCATATAAGAAAGCACTAAAACAAACTTGTTTGTTAGACAGATAGCTGAGTGGATTTCCTAGCAATAATAAGATCCTAGAAGCAAGAGCTTCCTTAAGGGATGTCAATCCACACGTTTTAAATAATTAATTTTATAAACATAAAAGAAGAGTGCTTACATCAATGAATCAAAAGGTATTGAAATTGAATATAAGAGTGCTTGCTAAGAAATATGCTAAAAATGATTAAATTAATGAAAAACTAATTAATACTAGTGCTAGAGGGTTGGGGTATGCTTCATAAAATCAAAAAGGGGACTGTGGACAGGTAGGAACACAAAAAATTGGGTTTGATTAGGTGTAAATAGGTGAAATCAGCTTGCTAGTTTTTTATGCCATAGTGATCATCGACAGTTGGGCTGGCCATCGGCAGTTGGGTAGACCATTGGTGGTTGAGTCAACCATCGACAGTTACTATGTCTAGATCTGGGTTGATAAAAAATTATTTGACAGGATCCAAAAGATGGATTTTGAGAGGTGGGTAAGCATTGGGTTGGTTGTGGAATGGAAATAAAGTAAATAAATACTGAGAATCAAGTACTTGTCTTACTAGAAATCAATTGGGTGGGTGGTTGAGGTAGTTGGTCTATTGATGGAATCTAGCTCGATTCTGATAGAGTAACAGTACTTGAAGGCTTGATGGAGAGGTGACGGAAAATTGACTCTCTGATACAATTACTAGATTGTTGATTGACCTGCAAAAAAGAAACTCTTGGATGCACAAGCTCTCGATAACAATTGCAGATTCACAGATGTTTTTGGATATTTGCAGATGGATTTTCACCTCTTTGCTCCTCTCTCTTATAGGTAAGGTGAGAGAGTTGCAACAACACATGAACTAGTCCTTCTAAAATTAACTCTTCCATGCAATGGCTCACAACTGGAAATAGAAGGGCTATTTTTAAAAAAGCAAGGTGGATAGTTTGCATGTTTTTAGTTGAGAGGGTGCACCCTGACCATCGATGGTTAGGATTATCGTCGATAGTTACCCTGACTATCGACGATCGAGTGTCGAGGGGTAAAAAGGGCTAAAAGGCAAGGTTAAGCTAGTTAAGTTAAACTAACTATGAGCTAGGTCGATTAGGGGTCGAAAATATTGGTCCCGAGGGGGGCCTAGGGTAGTATATGGCGTATTTTGACATTTGAAATCATGATGTATAGATTTTTGGTGTCTACAATAAGCTCAAATGGAATAAGATTTGGCCTTACAAAGTTTTGAGTATATTTTTAGCTAATGCATATAAGGTAGAACTCCCAGATGGTGTTGACATATCACCTATCTTCAACATAGAATATTTTTATTTTGTACCCTTACTATGAAGGACAAATGAGGGATGAAGGATAAAATTCCAATTTTTTAATTGTGGATTAGAGACGTAAATTTATTGAGAAGGCAAGGGAATAAATTAAGGCAGTATTGGATACACAAGTCAACAAGAAGATAAGTACCAAGTATACGGATTATCTAATTAAATTGAAGAACAATGTTATTGAAGATGCTACTTGGATGAGTACATTTAAGGTTGCCAAGTACAAAAAAACCCTTGAATATCTCGTGGAAGGTTCATGAATAGGGACTCATAGATAAGTTCTAATTATCCTATATTTTTGATGCAGGAGTATCTAGGTTCATGAACAATCTTACATCAAACAAAAACATGGGTTTGGTTCTTATGTGCACTTATACATGTGTGTTTTTATTTGTGCAACTTGTAGGCCACGAGGACAAAATTTTACACGTGAAAAAAGACTGACAACAATCTAGAAAACATTATGAAGAATTTGGCGTGTTAGAAAAGTGAAGGGATGGTTTCAGTCATCACTAGAGTCAAATGACCCCTTTTTAGGACAGTGATGAAACCAATGCTCAATGTAGGGGAAACCATCAAATTGTATTAATAGGTAATTTCATAACCATTGTGGTCGTTACATAATGAGAGGTCTGCAATAGTCAATGATTTCACCCATGTTGGAGGCATGGGTAAAGTAATTACCTTGAACTAAAAAACATGATGTGTGGTGTTTTCTACGATAATGGGAGATCGAAAAGGCTTACAGGATGTTAGTTTTAGGGAGGCAAGATTCAGATTAGTTGTGGAATAAGAGTTGGGAGTTAGTGAGAGAGACAAGTTGTTGGAGGAGAGTTCCAACTTCAGAAGGGCAAAGTTGAGAGAGGTTGTATTTTAGCTCAAAAAGAGGGGGAGAGAAGTAGAGCCAAGAGCCCACAATTGTGATGTATGTTCATGAAAGTTGATTCATGTGACTAAGTGTAATGTCTCTTGCATAGTTAGTAGGGGATAGGATGCATGTGTGTGTGTTTTATGATCTTTATAATATTATATATTCATTCAATAAAGAGAGTGTTATGGTTTTCTTTCTGAGTTTGTGTGTGTATGTCTCTCTAAGAAAGTGAATTAAGTCCCAACTAAGAATGTGTGTATGTGTGTGTGTGTAATCTTTGTAATATTGTATATTCATTCAATAAAGAGAGTGTTATGGTTTTCTTTCTGTGTGTGTGTGTGTGTGTGTGTGTCTAAGAAAGTGAGTTTAAGTCTCGACTAAAAAGTAAGGCAACCATTCACTTACCCCTTCATTCTCGACTATGTCACTTTGTTTATTTTATTTTATTTTATTTACTGTTTGATGTTAGCTTGGATGCCAATAGGGTCCTAATTTGAATAACACACAATAATTGTAGTTCATTTAAACAAATTATATATCTACCATTTATAGGGATCTATTAGGCACTCACAAGAATTCTAGAGAGATCAACCAAACATTAAAATATTTATCAATGTTTCACACAAGTTCATGTTAGAGCAATCATTGAAGAATGTCACATTGCATAATATTAAAATTTTACATGCTACTAGCATTATTACAATCATAAAAATTTGTTGTTTTTGATATTGTTATTGTCTAGAAGTCTCATAAAAAATATGTGTGCTTAAAAACTATATAATCCTTAACATCACCCCAAAACACACTTTATTTTTTTCATACTTTAATTCTAATCTATTTCTCTATATGGAAATGGAAAACCGCCATTAAAATATGGAACCATAACTAACACATACAACGACGCAACAACTATAAATAAAAATATCACTACTAATGTAGCAAAATGTTATTCTTCCCTTATGCGGGCCTTGGGGTCTAAGAATACTACTTCTTTGAGCAGTATGCCACAATAATTACATTTCCCCTACTTAGTGTGCCATCAAGAACACCAAAAACTTTCTTTAGCTCCAATAAAATAACAGTAGCATGATCCAAAAAAATCGGATTCCCTAGACAAAAATGATATATACAATGCATATATCTAAGAACAAACCTGTAGGCTCCATTATTTAGTATCCATCAAATGACTTATCTTTGCGGCTTCTTTCACAAGCTCTGCCACATTTTCCATGGCTAGATTTATTTGTTCCTCCTCTATTTTATCCACATTCTTCTTAAACCATCTGCTACTTAATGCACAGTCCCATCGATTGCTAAGCTTGTTACTCCTGTCCCCGTCTCCAACCTGTGCAATGCGGAATTTCCAATCCTCGGTTTTATATCGGCATCTTTATACCTGATGTTCATCACGAGAAATCTGCCGGGAGGGTCGAAGACAAACAACCCGTTCGGGGTTCGATTCCTCCAGGCCTTTTCTATCCATTCCACCATGTCTCTGTCCGCATCCAGGTCTGTTCCGTGAGTCATAACCGCGAGCCTGAAATCTGTCTTAGCCGACCCTTCACGGCAAAAGATCACGAATCCATGCCGTTTCGGCTGGTTTCGAACCCTCGTTATCGCAATCCCCTCGCTCAAACCCTCGCGACCTTCGCAACGAACAGATACATTGAATTGGAGCTGCAGGGACTTAAAATCTGCAACGTGGATGGTAATTTTTTTACGGGTTGACACTTTTTGGTATCCTAGGGTTTGGAGGTGAAGAAGCTTAAGATCTTTCACGGCAGAGTCGGAGCAGGCCGTTGAAAATCTCTGGTCCAGAAGCTCACGCCTGCACAGATCTTGCAAACGCTCCACTGGCATGAAACCCCCTTGATGCAGCTCGCTCCAGTTGGGGCCGTAAAAGAGCTCCTTTCCAAACCTAATGATTAAGTTTATAGACCTCGGCGACTCCATTTCGAGCCTGTGAAAGAACAGGGGTTCAATGCACGACTGCAACTTTGCTCTGTAAGCCGAAAAGTCCCAGTTGTAATGGAAAAATACTTTGGAGGTTTTGTTGGCAAACTCCACCGATAAAATACCTACGTCATCTTGAGGTACAGTCGTGGAACCCTCGCAGAGCTCTCCGGATTTGAGACAGAAGAATGATCTCCTGGATGCAGTGTCCCGCCCTGAAAGGTTGGTAATTTTGTTAGAGAACTTTTCGAAGCAAACTTTGTCGACGGCGAGGAGCGGGTCTTCCTCAGATTTGCAGAAACAAAACATGAAGAAGTCCGGAAAGTAGCCATTATTTTTGTCGAGGGAGAAGCCGACGAGCTGCTCGATGGCGCAGGAAACTTTCTCCAGAGCCTGCTGTGAATCGGCGTAGATTTGGACTTTTCCATTGGAAGAACATTTTACAGAGGTAATGCCCGGCACTTCTTTGAAACTCTTGAGGGTGCTCCCGCCCTTTCCGATAACTATTCCGATTGCTCTGCCACGAATCTGTATCTCCCTCTCGAAGGGGGATGGCGTGGAAGGAGACGAGCTTTTCGACTTTGATTTTTTTGGCATATTTGTTCTCTTTCTGTTTATGGCTCTGAGCAGCAGTGGAATCCCTTAGAGAAGCGGAGTTGAAAAAGGAGAGGCGTGTATCGACAGAGAAAATAAACGAGAGGTTTTCCAATTTGGAGGCACATCAAGCGGGGGACTGGTGAGTCTCCGCAAGCATCTCATCTCGTGTCTTCTTCTCTGTGACTCCTCGTGACTCGGGAGTCTCCCCCAAAAAAGACTGTCTTCTCGTCGGAATGATTCCTCGTACTTTGAATAATTTCGCCTCGAAGCTAAAGGAGAATGGTGACCAAAGTGAATTACCGGGGATCACGGACCAGTAAATCAAGTCCATAAAAAATCTGTGTAAAACATCATTAAAAACTTATTATTGTAGTTGAGAAGAAAGTGAACTGACGGGGACTACGAACCAGTAAATCAAGTTCATAAAAAATGTCGGTGTAAAACATCATTAAAATCTTATTATTGTAGTTGAGAAGAAAGGGAATTGGGGGGAATACGGACCAGTAAATCGAGTCCATAAAAAATGTCGGTGTAAAACATCATTAAAAACTTATTCTTCTAGTTGAGAAGAAAGTGAACTGACGAGGACCACGGACCAGTAAATCGAGTCCATAAAAAATGTCGGTATAAAACTTCATTAAAAACTTATTATTATAGTTGAGAAGAAAATGAACTCGTGGAGACCACGATCGTTAAACGGAATCCATCAAAAATGTTAAAATCATTAAATTAAATTAAAAAAAAGTTTCACAAAAAATAAAGTTATGCTATTAAGAGTTATTTATATTCTAACAAATGAAACGTTAATCATATTTTAATAAATAAAACTTATTTATATTTAATGTAACATTTTTCAATTTGAATGGTCCCCTTAAACTTAAACCTTTAATATTAAAAATAATTTTATTATCTTTTGAAATGAAGTTACAAATCTAAATTTTGAAGGGGAGCAATAAAAAAGATATATATAAATTATCTTATCATCTAAAATGTAGATGATTAAACATATAAAAGGAAGATTATTTAGTAAAATTGGTTTTTAATTAATATAAGTAAATATTTATTAATACTTAAAAATTAACATAAAAGTGTTTTTAATAGTTAAATATTATTATCAATGAATAATTATAATAATATCTTTTTATTTTATAATTTATTAATATATTTATTATAAAAAATAATATTTTAAAGATAAGTATAATAAAAAGGTAGTTGGTTGGTATTGTATATAATTTATATTAATAAAAATATGGCTTATAATTATATAGTATAAATATCAGTTAATAGTTATATAAAAATATTAATAACATAGTAGAATATTAAAATATGTTTAAATTTCATGTACAAGTAATAACATAGGAAGGCGATGGTGACGACTTGACCTTGGAAAACTAAATAATATAGGAATAGGCCTCCCCCAAAGATATATATAACACAAACCACCTATCCTACATGTTCTATAGAAGAGTCAATGAAACTTTGATTCCTCAATCAAAAGATTAAGCCATGTAAACTCCATCTCCCTACTAAAAACCATGTCTAAATGTTAATAAAGAGGGTGTCTTAAATAGTATCACGAGGCCAGCTCTCTGGAGCTGGTCGAGCCGTGCAGCACCGCTTATTCCAACCCAGAATACCTCATTGCGACGGGATCCACAAGAACTACAGACTATGCCTTCAGTGTTTACCTGCATAAGCTCACCCACAAACACAGTGGACAACAACTTGTATAAAGAAAGGATTAGCAACAGAAAGAAAAACACACTTACAAAGATCGAGAAATCGACTCAACACACATGAGCATTCACACAATGCAAGAGAACTGGGAGTAACAAGTATTTTATTAACTCTTTAGGATAATCCAGTCCAAAGTACAATAAACAGGCCAACTGGCCAACATACACAAAAACCACCGAGTCAGGCTCAGTCGATAATGCTCGAAACCACTCAAATGATTACAATGAACAATTCCCTCCCCAGGTCTAGTTACTCTCTGCCTGGGACAAACCCGCCCTTGCTTCATGAAATTTGAGACCAATAGAACTACTCACAAACACCTGCATCATGCTTGCATGGACACGTGCCCACGGTCTGCATAAACTTGGGACTAACACACCAGCTTCACAATGATTCGCTTTTCACCACTTTGACAGTTCAAACTTGCATTCACCCAAATCACTATGCAAAGAAAGCTCACCATTCGTTTGATCAAGGTAGACCAACTTTGTGAATGTAGTTAGGGATGTTGAAGCAACACATCCCTCATAGACTCCCCCACTCAAAAATCAGTGATGTCCTCGGTGTCGGCATGACTCCACAGGTAGGAACCCATGAGGGAAACAATCTTCTATTCAGACTCAACCCAAAGCCAAAAGATTAGCACATCCCTTCTTCAGACCCAGTCCAAGCCAAGAGGCCAAACACTTCCCCTTTCCAGGCTCCATCCAGAACCCAAAGTCAAGAGACCACCATGTCCCCTTTTCAAAACCCAAAGCTAAGAGATAAACACGCCCCTTTTCAAGCTTCCTTCAGAGTCAAGAGACCACCCCATCCCCTTTTCAGACCCAAAGTCAAGAGATAAACACACCCCTTTTCAGGCTCTCTTCAGAGTTAAGAGACTAACACAACCCCCTTTTCAGACCCAAAGCTAAGAAAAACACATCCGCTTTTCAAGCTCTATTTAGAGTCAAGAGATTAATACGCCTCCTTTTTAAACCCCAAGCAAAGAGATAAACACATCCCCTATTCAGGGTCAAACCAGAGTTAAGAGACCAAGGCCAAACTCCATGACCTTAACTTTTGAGGGCTTCCAATTACTCCCAGCTTGCTGAAAAACACCATTCCAACACCACTAGAAACTCCCTCCACTTTAGATTGCCAAGTAACCCACTATCTTCACCCCAACAAACTATTCCAACTGCCGCTCCAATTTTACCCATCACACATACAGAAGGGTGCTTAGGCGGGAACCATCGTTGGTTTGGCTTCATTAGCGACTAAAGAATCGTACTGGTTACAAAATTGAGAATCATACTGAAACTCTAGCAACTCCAACATGTAGACAAAGCTTGCCTACACATGCTACACCAAACCAATGCAGCTTCACAAGATCACCCTGATTTTGCTAACCTGCAAACACGGGGTGGAGGAAAATGGCTCCTAATGACCCACCTCTTCAAGACTTTGCAAACCTAGCAAAGACTAAGTGACCCCATCAAACTTTCCCCCGAAATAGTACTGAAACTCCAAACAAGAGTATAATAGGTAAAGAGAACTCTTTAGATCCAGCACACCAGGCCCAACAATAGGAACATGGTCCTTACCCAAGAACTCTCCTCAAGAACCAACTCAATGTACTTGATCAATTATCTTCTTTGTGACACAATAAGATGATGTTTCTTTGAGCATACCAATGGATGTGAAGAACCCACCCCACATTAATAGGAAAAAGGAACATGTTGCCCCTTCAACATCGCAACTGCCACCAAGTAATACAAGATACACAGACTCCTCGTCAATTCTTGCACTCTTCTGCATACTCAACCCAACACCACTTTCATCTTTCCAATCCCACTCTTCTACACAATCTTCACCATGCATGTCTGCAATGGATCTGACACAAAATAAATCCAAGATGGGGAAAAATATCACCTTACCCAGCCTAGGTAAACCCAGTCTCAACACAACACGGATGGCTTGTAACTCTATAAAACCCACTCAAACCCTCGGAGGTCTGGAGGCCAAGTTTCCAATGCTAAACTGGGTGACTTCCAATTGTAGGATACCTGAGTCTGTGAGCACCCCTTCCACAATAATTAACCCCAACAAGTTACACACAACCACTTCCGAACCCAAGCTTCACCTAGCATTGACCTCCTATGAGCACACACACCGTTTGCTCACACAGTCCATCTAGATCCTTGTTTTGAACTACAAACACCTCCTTGTCTCTTTGAAAAATCTCGCTTGTAGTGATTCCCACCACACGTCCAACACTTCAAATGAGATTGCTTCCCGCTTGACTCTCCAACTAGTGACTTCTCTTTGCCACCCATGGAAGTGCTCCAAGACTTACAAGATCTCTCTGACGACTCTAGAGTAGCCTTCCTTCCCTGGTCACCAACTGGCTTCCTTGAAGACTTACTCAACTCCTTACCAATGCTTCCCCACATGGATGTGCAAGGGCCCAAGGTGTTTCTGGATGAATAACCCTATCTAAAATCTAAGAGACAGTCTACTACAGTAATTGCTTTTCTAACATCGAACACTTCATGGCATCGGAGCTCCACCTTAGCCCATGACTAAAGACCATGAGTAAATTGAAACAACTTATCTGCCTTTCACATGTCGGTGGCCTCCAACAAAAGGCTTTGGGAAGAATGGATATACTCTCCCATCTCCCCCACTTGCTTCAATTGACTCAACTTGGTCCTAGCCAACCATGCTACATTTCTAGGTCAAAATTAAACACCAAGGGCTTCCTTCAGATCCTGCCAAGAGTCCAACCTCCGCGTAGAACTCCTTGATGTAATGTCATTAGCTAAGGTTCTATACCAAACCTTTATCATACCTGTGAGGTACCTTGCTATAGTATGGACCTCCTGTGCCCCTGATAGACCTCCTAACCCTGCCAAGAACTCCTCCATGTCCTAGAAGAAATTATCAAGAAAATGGCCATCTCGTGTACCATCATAACACTTCGGTTCCTTCAACTTGGGGAGCTTCAAGACTGAAGAATAACTAGACCCTGATGCTTTCACCAAACCTGATATCGCTGATCGATACAAAACCACTTCATGCTATAACTCTATTTGGAACACCAAGCTCTTCTCCAACCTTCTATTAAGTTCCACGATCGTCTACCCCATGATAGTCACCTTCTCTTCAAGATCATTGAATCTCGTACCCACATGATCCCCCATCAATTGAAATTGGGCACCAACTCGCTTAACAAGGCCTTCACCCACTTCAGCAACTCTCAACTTACCAACGTGGCAACTGCCACCACCTTCACCTTCACCTTTGCCCTGACCCCACTCTTGACCCTTGCTGGTCGCTTTCTTTAGCAACATCCTAGGCAGATCCCTGCCATACTGACTTAGACACAACCAGACAACACTGTACTGACTCGACAAGGGAAGGCACAAGATTGTTTAACTTTAGGCAAACACAATCCCACAAAACACAAGCCTTGTGCTCTGATACCAACTGTCACAGGGCTAGCTCTCTAGAGTTGGGCGGCCATGTGACACTGCTTGTTCCAACCTAAATCCCTCATTGTGACAGGATCCTACAAGAACTACGGACTACGCCTTCAGTGTTTATCGACACAAGTACACTCACAAACATAGTGGACAACAACTTGTATAATGTAAGGATTAGCAGTGGAAAGAAAAACACACACTTGCAAAGATCAAGAAATCGACTCAACACACATGAGCATTCACACAATGTAAGAGAACTGGGAGTAACATGTATTTTATTAACTCTTCAAGACAATCCGGTACAAAGTACAATAAACGGGCCAATTGGGCAACATACACAACAACCACCAAGTCGGGCTCAGTGGATAATGCTCGGACCACTCGAATGATAACAATGAACAATTCCCTCCCAAGGTCTGATTACTCTCTACCTAGAAAAAACTCGCCCTTGCTTCACAAAATCTGAGACCAATAGAACTGCTCACAAACACCCACATGACGCTTACACGGACATGTGCCCATAGTCCACATAAACACAAATATTCTTTATCTTGCTCAGAAATGGAACCAGTGAATTTCTCGAAACAGACTTTGTCAACTGCAAGCAGTGGCTTCTCGACAAATTTACAGAAACAACTGTGGTAAAATTGAGGAAAGTATCTGAAGCATTTGCTCAGAACAGTGTGGCTTATCAGATGTTTAATGGAATCGGTGATTCTTTGCACGACTTCTCTGTAATCACCGCAAATTGAAATTTGCCACACAGAAATAGCCTTGCTAAAGAGATCCCTGTAGATTGCTGAAATCTTTTGATGTTTTCGCCTCCCTTCCCTATCACCAGTGCTCTTGCTGCTTCGGGAACCTTAAGTTCCATTTGAAAATCTGTACAGAGCTCATCTTAAGTTCTATTTGAAAATTTCAGAGCTATACTAAAAACTCAGGGATTTTCAATAATGAAGAATGGAACTTCAATTTTTTTTGTTAATGATAAATGGTTTGTAATCTCCTCAATTTATTTGCAGATCTAAGTTTATATTAAAAAAAAGTGGGTTTAGAGTCTTAGCATCTTTAGGAGCTACTCAATTATTAGGGAACGTATCTTTGTATGAGTGAGTTTTTTAAAGATGTTATCATTATAAAGTACTCTTCTTTTGACACCTAGACATCATTTTTTAATAAAGAGATGAAGTTTGTCTCTATGTGAAAAATACTTTCATGGTCCGTTTCGATAGTCATCACACCTATGTTGAGTGGCGAATCAATAAGGATTTACATGCCTCAATCTTTTGATTGGGGAATCATAGTTGCATTGACTCTTCTATAGAACATACAAGATAGATGGTTTGTGTTAGATCTGTTTTCGAGGGAAACCTTTTCTTATGTTATTTAGTTTTACAATGTCGACTCGCAACTATGACCTTCATATATTATTACTTGTGCATGAAATTCACACATATTTTAATATTATATTATTTTATTAATATTTGTATATAACAGTTTTTAATTAATATTTATATTATATAATTATAAGTCATATTTTTATTAGCATAGATAATATACAATACCAATGACTATCTTTTTATTATAACCATCTTTACAATATTATTTTTTATAATAAATAAATTAAAAAATATTATTATAATTAATATCTAATTATTAAAAACACTCTCATAGTAATTTTTAAATATTAATGAGCACTTATGTTAATTAGAAACCAATTTTACCAAATCATCTTCCTTTTATATGCCTATTGTTTAATCACTTATATTTTAGATAAAAATATAAAATAATTTGTATATATTCCATTTATTGCTACCATTCAAAATTTAAACTTGTAACTTCATTTCTAATGATAAATTATTTACCGAAAAAAAAATTATTTCAATATTTTAAAAAGTTTGAGTTTAAAGGAACCATTTGCGTTGAAAAATATTACATTAAATATGAATATGAAACATTTGTTAAAATATAATTAACACTTCATTTGTTCAAATATAATGTTTTTTTGTTGAATTTTATTCTTTCTAAAACCTTTTTTTTAATTATTTTAATTTTTTTGATGGATTTGATTTATTGGCCCTAGTCCCCACTAATTAACTTTCTTCTCAACGTCAATTCTTGCACTCGTAAAATTTCATATCGTTTTACTTGGCATTCCATTATTTATTGAAACATTTACATTCATCGTTAAAATTAAACTTCTTTTATAAGGTTCGAGTCTAGTATTTGTGCATTATTGTTTTATAGATCTTATTATGTGTTTGATTAAATTAATTTTTAGAAATCAATGTAAGTTCCAATAAAAAACTAAAATATGTATATATTGTAATTGCATCTTATTTTTCATATCCTTTTATTTTTTCTTGTTTTTATTCGTATTGATATCATAACAATATATTGTCTGATTTTATAACTTACAAGAATCATATGTGCAACTAAAAGGGGTAAAAATTTATTGAAAGAACCAGACAACAAACAATTACATACCCAAGTCCTGCTCAAGAAGTTGACCCAGAATAGGGGTTAGTCTAGCAGGAAGCATCTGTCGATCCTGGATACACCATTCTGGCCCATTCTCCGAAGCCCATTTGGCCAGGCCATCAGCAACACCATTCCATTCCCGAGGAATGTGTTTAAAGGAAATAAACTCAAAAGAGGCACTAGTCTGCCGAATCTGCTTAATCATCGTAACCAACTACCAATCTGTACCATCAGTATTTCCCTTATTCAACAAGTTAATAAGCACTTGCGAATCGGATTCACAGAGCACCCTGAAATACCCAAGCTTACAACAAAAATAGAGCGCTTCCAAAATAACAAGCGCCTCCATCAAGGTGTTTGTGTAAAAGCCTTTATGGATGGAGAACAAAAAATAGAGCTCCCCCTTGTAATCTCTGCCCACACCCCCAATACCGGCAGGCCCAGGATTACCCCTGGAAGAGCCGTCGACATTGACCTTGAGACACCCCTCCACAGGGCGTGTCCATCTTCCCGCACAGCTAATTGGGCGCACCAGTAGACGTGTCTTGTGCGTAGGATGCAGATTGAGCAGGGGGGCGTCCACGCCAGGCTTCACAGGGGAGAGGCGGCTCAGAATTAATTTGGAGGCTGGGTCAATGTCTAAAGAGTTACCACATTTTGCAAGAAAGGTCTCCTGCAAGCCAATGAGTATTTTCAACCAAACCTTCCTAACAACAGCACATGATTCTCTAAAAATTCATCCATTTCACTCAATCCATATATTCCATAATATAAAAGCAGGCCCAATAGCCCACGCAGCCTGCAATATCGATGCTTTGCTAGGGGGCGGCCCAGGAGCTGCCAGAACTCTGTTAAAGAAGAGGCATGCCAACAGGGGCAGCCCCAGGCCGCCCACCACAAATGCCAAAGGTTCCTAACAAAGGAACACTGAAAGAATAGATGCTCTACATTTTCCTCACTGTCCCTGCACAAAACACACATTGACGGACCCTGGTAACCTCTTCTGCATAGATTTTCCCAAGTAAGACAACGGCTGTAGGTGAGAATCCAAAGGAAAAAATTACATTTCGGCCAGGCCGTAGAATTCTAGATTCTCTGTCCCCAAGCAAAATCAACATCCCCAAAACAATTCTTAGTGAGAGCCTGATATCCTGAATAAATCGAGTAATGGCCATTAGCTTCTCCTCCCCACGCCAAAATATCACTATCTAGCAGGGAGCTGCATCTCCTACCAGCCAGGATACGAGACAGCTCCTATCGGAGGTCCTCTATCCCACCTTGCGGTCACTCAGTCTCAGTCTTCCATCTAAAGGTAGTAATAGGCCCCAAATTGTAAGCCACTTTATAAGTCTCAACAGTGGCCCAACCAGCATTGAGAAAGGCATCACACAATGGTTGCAGGTGGGGATGCGAGACCCGGATAGGTGGAGCCCCATTCCAAGAATCCTCCCAAAATAAAGCTTTCAAACCTCTGTTACAAATCCAAAAAAGACTAGGCTGAACTAGCTGTGCTCCAAGTTTAAGGGTGTTCCACAACATAGATCCTCTCCCCTCAAGGGGCAGCCTGGGAATCTCCTTCGGGTCAGCTCCAGGGCAATACTTATGAGACAGAATGCGGGCCCAAAGCTGGGTTTGACAGGTACACCACCGCCAATATAGCTTAGCTACAAGAGTCTGACTAGATAAGATAGCCGATCTCAGTCCCAAACCACCATCCTTCTTAGGCCGACACATTGTGTTCCAATTGACCAGGCTCCATTTTGAATTCCTGAGATTTCTGCTCCAAATAAATTGCCACGACAGAGCATCATACTCCTTAAGGAAGTACAAAGGTGCAACCTAGACCATGCTATGATAAATGGGAAGAGCTTGAATCACGGATTGCAAAAGCGTCACCCTCCCAGCCATCGTGAGCCAACGGTGGGTCCAATGATTAATCCTCTGTTTTAGTTTATCAAGAACATTCTGCCAAAAGTGTCTGGGCTGCTTGCCTACCGCAATGGGAATCCCCAGGTAAGTCACAGGGAGAGCCTGAATCTGAAACCTGAAAATATCGGTAATCCTGCGCTGAATGGCCTCAGGGGTATTGAAGAAGAAGATAGAGGATTTGTGCTCATTTATCTTCTGACCTGAGGTTGCTAAATACACATCCAAAGTACTCCGAAAAGCTTGCACCTCTCTAATCTGGGCCTTGCTTGCCAGGATGGTGTCATTCACAAATTGAAGGTGAGTCAACTGGGCTAACTCATTTCCCCACTTCCAACCTTGAATCACATTTTGAGAACCCTGATACTTAATGAAGCGGCCCAAACCTTCAGCAAGAATGATAAACAGATATGGAGAGATCGGATCCCCCTGGCAGAGCCCTCTAGAGGCTCCAAATAATTTGGAAGGCTCTCCATTAATGAGGACTGAGTATGATGGAGTAGTAACACAACTCAGTACCCATTTAATCCAATCCTATCCAAAGCCAAACACTAGAAGAATTTTTTGCAGAAAGCCCCACTCAGCTCTGTCATATGCTTTGGATAAATCAAGTTTAATGAACATTGCCCTCTCTTATGAAGATTTCATGGAATGGATTGCTTCCGAAGCTATCACCACGCCATCCAAAATTTGCCTCCCGGCCACAAAACCCCCTGTTCTTCAGAGATAATCAAGGGCAGCCACACTTTGATTCTCTCTGCAATGAGTTTGGTAATAATTTTGTAAACCATGTTACAAAGAGCAATAGGTCTGAACTAGTCCAACTTATTAACCTGTTTCTCCTTCGAAATCAGCACCAAGAATGTAGCATTATAGGCTCTAAGCATTTCCTTGTTAAGGTAAGATTCCTGCACAACATCAAGCAAATCCTGGCTAATAATACTCCAGAACTCCTGATAAAAATCAGCCAGAAAACCATCCATGCCTGGGCCCTTGCCTTTGTGCATGCTAAAAACAACTCTCTCAACTTCAGCCATATCCACCGGTTTCATAAGATCTTCATTCATCCTAGGCGTGATAAGAGGGGGGATGCAAGCCAATATCTCCCACTCCTCAATATCAGCCAGATGTGGGATGCCAGAGAGGAGCTCAGAATAAAAACTAACCGCTTCCGCTGAGATGTCAGAAGATGAGGTAATTTGAGTACCATCCGCAGCATCCAGAGAAGCAATAAAGTTCTTATTGTGCCGTGCCTGGACTGACTTGTGGAAGAAAGCAGTGTTCCTGTCTCCTTCCAGAAGCCAATCGTTACGGGCTTTCAGCTTCCAAAAGATTTCTTCGTAGAGTTCCCATTCTGATAGCTCATTTAGAGCCACAAATTCAGCCCTGTGAAGATCATCTGTCAGGCCAAAGTCAAGGATTTGTTTGGTAATAATATTCAACCATTCTTGTGCTCTTTTCTTCATAACATGAAGATTCCCAAAGCTGTCCCTGTTCCATTCCTGCAACTTCCGCTTCACATACTGTAATTTCTTGGTAAAAGAAAACATGGCAGTCCCATATGCCGGTTTCCCCTGCCTCCACCAGCTGGTCATAAGGGAGTGGAGTGAAGGATCCTGAAGCCACATAAGCTAAAATTTGAAAGGTGGTTTCTTTGGTCCGAGAATGTACCTGGTAGTCAGCTTAATGGGCCAATGATCAGACCCTTGCCAATCCAAAATTTCGAAAGCCAAGGAAAAAGCACTAGAAAGCCAAAAGCTAGATAATAAAAATCTATCAAGGCGCTCAGAGATTGCATCCTTACCTGACCTTCGATTACTCCAGGTGAAAAGTCCATTGGATGGCTTGACGTCAGCAAGGCGCAGCCTGTCAATGTTGTGTCTAAAAAGCTCCGATGACGGCTCTAGTCGTGGAAGCCCTCCTCTCTTTTCCTCTAGGCTTAGGACAGCATTGAAGTCTCCATTAACTACCCAGGGCAGATAAGGAAACTAGCTCCGAACATACCACAAGTGTGCCCAAAGCTTGTGATGTCCAGAGATATCCCCTGGCGCATAGACATTAGTGAGCAAAATCATTTCCCCACACTCTGGGGAGGAAGTAATCATAGAGTGACGAACCGCTAGCCACCCAATGAAGTGGGGTAACCTTCTCGGGATCCCAGCAGATTGCCACTCCTTCGGCACTACCACGAGCTCCCACACACTGACAATGAACCCGAGCCCAAAACCTCAGCAAACAGCTGAAGATAGCCTCCACAAAGAGCTTGGTCTCTTGTATACATAGGATATCAGGGTGGTGATCCCTCACCAATTTCTGCATAGCTCTTTGTTTGGGGATACTATGCATTCCCCTCACATTCCAAGACAGTAGTATCATTGGGTGGATTGGGTGAAGTGTTCATCCAGGGTCCTAACCACCCCTGATTCAACCAACAAGTCCCTTGTACGTTGGATTTTCTCCTGATCTTTTTGATGCCCTGCTTTAGTCAGATTGGAACCAGAAAATTTCTTGAGAGGTCTCTGGATCAATCCCAGAGCTGGCAAAGAACTCTTGAATTTCCCAAGAGTATTCGAGACTTTCACCAGGTCAGCCCATCTGATATCCTTATTCTGCTCGTCTGGTATGACAACCAACACCCCTTCTTCTGGGACCACCTCCATCTCTCTATTCGTCTGGGACACCAGGACTTGGGGTTCACTAGGGAGATCAAATATCCCTCCAGCCTCCACAGAACCCTCCAGCTCCTCCAGGGGAATACCATCCTCTACAGCCATGCTATCCAAGGTGTCAAACCGATTAAAGCCAACCTCAAGAGTTCTGCCCTGATTTCTATGCTTTTGCCCACGACCCTTCACCCGCCGTCAGACTTGAATGAAACCATCATTGTCTGGCCCATTGGATATGGTCTGGCCCTGAGATGGGTTACCCCTAGTAGTATGAGATTTGCCTTTCACTGTGCCATCTGTAGCTGACTTTATTGATCCCGATTGGGCCAACTTGCCTTCTTCATTTCCTCTGGTAGTTTCAACTGCATTGAAGCGAGCCACCTGGGGGCATTGGCGATGCAGATGCCCGTAGGCATGGCAAATCTGACATCTGAAGGGTATAGCCTCATAATCAATTTGTTGCACCCAGGATGATCCTCCCATACAAATTTCCAAAGCGTCTGGGAGAGGATTATTTAGGTCCATTTCAACACAAATTCGAGCATATGAGATGAGTTTTCTGTCCAGTGATTGGTGCGCTATCGCAATAGGTGCTCCAAGCAGAGCAACTATTTGACAGAGAATGTCCTCCCGCCAAAATTCCAGAGGGAGCCTTGGAAGGTGGACCCAAACAGGCACACGAGTAGGTAAGTCCTTCACAAAATTGAATCCAGCATGCCAAGGCTTGATAAACAAACGAATTCGATCAAAGAAGTATGGTCCTCCCTCAAAAATTCTGTTCCTGTCAGAGACAGAGGAGAAATTGACTAAAAAATAGCTGTTACCAGCTAGCATTATATCCATATCTCCCTCCACTTGCCAGGTACGATGCAGCCATGCTTCCAGGGTCGATTGGGAGATCTGAATTCCCATGAACTTGCAAATCAGGGTATGCACTGATAAATATTCAACTTCTTCTTTGACCATCTCAATAGGGATAACCAGGACGGGTCTTTCCTGGGCCTTAGGAAAACAACCATTAATCTTGAAAACCTTGGGTCGCCCATTTGCGTAGACCTGTTCCTTACCTTTTCCATTCTCCTCATGCTGCAGCCGCAAGCCGCCTGAACCCTCACCCGGGCCGTCCTTCTCATGCCCTCCGTTCGAAGCCATCACATGCTGATTATCTCTAGCAAGTTAGTCACAAGAATCATATGTGGTGCACTCTAATATATTTGAAATATCTTCAAATTTGTAGAAAGTTATATAACATTGCAAATATTTGATGATATTAAGTTTAAAAGATTCATCATAAATAAGCATGTTATCATTTAATTTACCACTTTATATTTAATAGACATTCTATATGCACCTTTTATATGCAGATGATAGTGGACCCATCAATCGAAAAGGCTTTGAGTACTAAAATAATCTCATCAACGAGATTCTTACTAATTATATAAGTATTATTCTACTTATTGATAGATATTTGTTTGTACATATGTGAGTGATTAGGATGAAAATATTGACATGTCATGTCTCTATTTCATGCATCCAACCACATGTTACATGTTACAATTTTTGTATTTCAACCCTTTGTGTGTTGTTAAACATTGCAAAAAAATAATGGGTATATATTTTTATGTTGGATTTACCAAAGTTGTTAACGTAGATACATAAGTGGGAAACTTTAAATGATAGGGTCTACAAAGGCAAGAAAGTTGGTTTTCAATAAACACTATCAATAATAAAACATCTTTATGACTAAACTTTCAAGATTTGTTTCTTTTTATTTTCATTTAAACTCAAATATTTAGACTAACACCTTCCATGTTGGGACAAATTTCATGACACTTTTTAATTGATAGAGTAATTGAAGACACTTAAAAATGGTCCCTTGCATTTATTTCACATTATTATTATTTTTATATATCTTATGCACATTTACATAGGATTTTTAAAGTTTAAAACTTCTTCTGTGCATTCTACTAAAACCTTTATATTCATCATATGAACTTATTAAATGTTGCTACTAAGATCATTTAGATACAATCATGGCATGTTTTTTGGTTTCATCCACTTGATTGGATGGGCCCATTTTCTCCTTTCCACCTTTCACATATATACACACACACCTATTTTACCAAAGTTTAAACTTGAATCATTTATAAATAGAAAAAATAGTAGGTTCATTGTGATCAAAAGCAATTAAATATTTTTAGCTAACATTTTATTGAGATTAGTTTTCAATCACTTTATTGGAGTTTTTTCTATTCTATATTTTATATTTAAACATTCTCTTTGTAAATTTTAGTGATCTAAAAAATTAGAATGAAGGCCCAACACTATCCCTGTATACAAAACCCCAAAATCAATTCTTATCCACTTCAGATTTATGACATTTATTAATTTTATAAGGAAGGAGTTACACTATTCAATTAAGGTAAAAAAAGACTACATATAAAATAAAATTAGATAATTTTTTTGTAGTTTTGAGTTCTTGAACAAGACCATTTGTATAGACATTATACTGACCAAGATTGTATGTGTGGTCCTAACATTGTTCTCTATTGAATCCAAATTTAACAAAAAAATAAGTTTAATTTTTTAAATTAGTGTAAACAGTTAATGTTGTAAAAATAGGCCTATAAACAACTCATTTTTTAAACAATATTAAAAATATAAAAACCCTTTATCTCACACATTTGATCGAATACTTAATTAAAAATTATTTATTATGTTTGACATGTTTTGTGATAATTGATTAGAGATAAGCATATTTTATGCATTCACTAACTTATCTATCAAATAATTTGTGTAGACTCACAATCTCTATACAATCCTCATGGTTAACTCATTCATCTTGTTGTATTTGTAATTTGTACCCTTTATATATTTATTATTTTACTTTTATAATGATTTTTACCATTTATGCTCTAATAATTAAATTTTATTTATTGAGGCCCTGCTACCCCTCAACATAAATTCCTGAAGCTCATGTTGTTTTTTGTGAGTTTTAGATATCACATCCATTTTAAGGCAAAAAGTGTAAAGTTTATTTCTCAAGTTACAAGGGTTGAAATCTAAAGATCAATCTAATTGAACAGAATTGTTAATTTTTAAACTAATATGTTCATATGCTTTTAGTTCTTTATATTTATATGGATCGTCCCTGATGCTTTGCACTTTTTTTTATACAATCAACTTTAAATTTTTGAGCATGATCACCTTCTCACTTTCAAAGTTAAATGTAAATTCTACATTAAAATTAAGATGACTATCATTAAATCTTAATTTATTTAAGATACATCTCTAAACTCTATATAAATATTTTATCATTACATTTAAAACATATAATTATCTATTATTACCCCAAGTTTTCTTTAACATCATTGTTCTCCTACTGTAGATGTATTGCTGAGCCAAACTAATCTGATAGGGCTATTTTTTTAAAAAGTTGTAATCCACTAATCAGTATGTCACAAAATGAAATTTATATTATATTATATTATATATACCACACAGAAATGGCACACTCAATACGTTATTCCTTTGAAGCATAAAAACCCAGAAAACGACCCTACATTTGCAGTAAACAATTCGCTATTTGAAACTATGTTTCAGCTGTAAGTGGAGTCCATAATGGTTCAGCAAACAAGTTTTCGCAGAACCAAATCCCCCGACTTATGATTATGGTTATATTTAACGTCCATCAAAAGACTTATCTTTGCAGCTTCTTTCACGAGCTCTGCCACATTTTCCAAGACCGAATTCATATGATGCTTCGCTAGTTGATTTACATTTCTCTTAAACCATCTGCTGCTTAAGGAACAGTCCAGTTTATTGAAATATTGCTTCTTACTAGTGTTCCATTGCCCAACCTGCCGAATGCGAAATTTCCAATCCTCAGTGACATAAGTGTCTGAGTCTTTATACCACACGTTCGTAGCCAGAAATCTCCCGGGACGATCGAAGACAAGCAAACCGTTAGGGGTTCGGTTCCTCCACGCCTTGTCAATCCATTCCACCATCTCCCTATCCGCCTCCATGTCGTTGGTGTGTGTCATGACCCCAACCCTGAAGTCCGTTTTAGCCGATCCTTCACGGCAGAAAGTCACAAATCCATGCCGCTTCGGCTCGTTTCGCTCCCTCATCGCAATCCTCTCGCAACCTTTGCAGCAAACAGAAACGTTAAATTGGAGCTGCAGCGACTGAAGATCTACAACGTGGATATCAATTTTTTACTGGTGGACACTTTTTGGTATCGTAGGGTTTGGAGGTGAAGAACCTTGAGATCTTTCACAGAGGAGTCCGAACAGGCCGTGGAAAATCTCTCCTCCAAAAGGTCGTGTCCGCAGAGATCTTGCAAGCGCGCCACCGGCATGAAACCCCCGTGGCGCAGCTCGCTCGAGCAGGCACCGTGGAAGAGCGCCTTCCCAAAACTAATGAATAATTTTATGGACCTTTTCGACTCCATTTCGAACAGGGGTTCCATGCACGACTGCAGCTCCCTTCTGTAAGCCGACAAGTCCCAATTGCAATGAAAAAACATTTTAGAGGTTTTGTCGGAGATCTCCGACGCTAAAATATCCACGTCATGTTGAGGTGTAGTCATCGAATCTTCACAGATTTCTCCGGATTTCAGACAGAAGAAAGGGCTTCCAGTTGCAGTGTACCGCTGTGAAAGGTTGGAAATATTGTTCGGAAACTCTTCGAAGCAAACTTTGTTGACAGCAAGCAGTGGGTCTTGCAAAGATTTGCAGAAACAGTAAGCGAATAAGTCGGGCGAGTATCCGCCATTTTTGCCGAGCAAGAAGTTCACGCGTTGCTCGATTGCCCAGATAACGATCTCCAGAGCTTGCTGTGAATTGGCGAGGATTTGAATCTTTCCATCGGGAAAACAGCTTATAAAGGTGATGCCCGTTATTTCTTGTAAACCTTTGATGGTGCTGCAGCCCTTTCCCATAACTATTCCGATGGCCTTAGGATCAACTTGTATCTCCCTTTCGAAGAGGGATAGTGAGGAAGGAAAATATCTTTTGGACTTTGAGTTTCTAGCCATGTTTGTTCTCTTCTGGTAATGGCTCTGAGCAGCGATCGAATCTCTTTGGGAAGTGGCAGGGCCAAGACACAAACAATAAGCATGAATTTGTGAGTCGTGACTCTTTAAAAAAATGGAACATCAGTGTCCTGTCATACGACGATTCCTCCTACCAAAAGCCAACTTACAGAACACTCTTGGAATAACTTCGCCACTGAGGTAAAAGAGTTGCTGTAGATTTTATGAGAAATGATAGTGACCAGACGGACGTCAAGAAAATTGTGACAATGGAATTGAACAAAACCAAGAATGCATAAATCTCGATATTGATTGGGCAGGTAGACCCCCGAAAAAAGATACGTTGCAACTTTTTTTTGTAGGTATATTATTTTTGGAGTAAACATGAATGTTTGAGGACACCCACGTTTAAAAAACACTATCTGGCCTGGGATTACTGCTGCCTCCCTTGGGAAGCAGGAGGGGGGATGGGCCGTATCGATGCCCTTAGGCAAGGCTATGTGCTTTGTGTGAAATGGATTATCCATGCTAGTAAAGGCAACGAAGCTTATAAGGTGTTTAAATGTAATTGTATTTTTCAAGGTTTTTTTTTATGGGTGAGCACTTTAGAAAGTTATGGGTTTTGCCAATCTTCGCATTCTTATAATTCTAATTAAAATTGTTGTATTTTTTGTTATCAAAATTGTATGGTTGATTTGGGAGAACGTCAAACTTTCGTGTTATGGAATGGAATTGGTTTTTGAGATGGCTTTTCAATCAATCAATGTTTAATATGTGGTCTCTCATTATCAATATGCATGCAATTCTCCTCGTTGAAGCTCCTTAAATACATGCTATTAAATTCTATCGTAAAGGAATTCATACGGTGTAGGTTTTGTTCTGCAAAGCCATTCAGTTTTTACTCCCTTGGGACGAATTCAAAATGAAATACAAACTTTCCTTTGCTAACAAAAAGTCTTTTGAGAAAATTGTGGCAGTTGTGTCTATTTCTCTACTACACAAAATTAGAGTGAATTCCACCCATCGTTGGTGAAAAGAATGGAAATGGTAATTTCAACCCTAGAGCTCTCGATATTGTAACCTCATAACTGATACCAAATGTAACTATTTCAAACTTAAATATAATCCATGAAATATATATATATATATATATATATGAACATTGTGATGACAAAACTTACTAGAAGTCTATTTCCAAGGAGCAGGGTGAACTTGATGGCTTCAACTAGCACCAAGGCTATGATAGGAGGAAGACACTACCATTTTGAAGTTGAAATTAATGTATTCTAGGTTGGGAGACTTGTAAAAAATTGAAACTAGGTATGATTATTTTTTCATCCTCATCTAAAAAAAGGGTTTTCTTGATCAACGATGTAAGAAACTAATAGTTACTAGGAGCTCCGATACCACTTGTAGGAATTGATAAACTAGTTACAATAACAAGATGTAAACATGTCACATCATTAAAAAATCATGAAACTGATTAATTAGTCATAGTAGGATTCAAATAACTTAAAGTGGTAATCAAACACATAGACAAAACTGCCAAACTAGTCGCAGTATTGAAGCATACAAAATGATAGAACTGGACAAATCACTTACAATCACAATATTGAAACTCATAGATAGATTAAAGACAAGAAAAAATTTAACAACTTATATTATCATATTCATATCAACAGATTTAGGGCATTACATTCAACACTTACAAACATATTTTAGATGAACAGTGAGCTGTCATGCTCAACCAGATAAACATACTTCATTGGCCATTCTAAGGCCCATGCTAATTTGTAATGTCCCCTTTCTAACATTCATAGCATGATGTTGTCGTTAGCCTATTTCCCTATGGTCCCCTAGGCTAACCAGGACATTAAAGGGACTTAGAGGCCATTTGGCCTATACAGTTTCAGTTGCATATCTTTTTGAGGGGTTTGAGGCAGTTTTGGGCATACTAATTATTTATAGTAAGTTGTGAATGGACATGGCTGGACTTCTAAGGGCAGTGACATGCCGATGGTAATTGTTTAAAATCAATAGGAAGATTTATTTATCATTGATATGATTTATTGGGCATTAATGAAGTTATTTTATAAAGTTAAATTTAAATATTTAACTTTATTAATGCATATTCTATAGTTTGTGGGAATTATTTAAATAAAAGAATCCCCTTTATTTTATAATACATCGGATACATAAGTTACATAAAGGGAGTTATGTTTTATCCCACATTGACAAAACAAAGGAATGGACTCTTGTGAGAACTCTATAAACGAAATAGAAGAGCTTCCATTTAGGGAGTTTAGATGAGATTAATGTTATGCTGTTGGATTTCTTGGAAATCTGATTTTCAAGCTTGGAGGATGAAATCCCTCTTTGCTAGCATTCTCTTCACTGTTGAAAGACACAGTTAGGAGGATTGATGGTGTTTTCATTCAGGAAACACATTGGGCTTATTAGATTTACAACAAAGAAGGGCAGAATAATTATTTGGTACAGGAGCCACGAATAGTGTTTTTGCTATAGTGTGTGTGAATAGTGTTTTTGCTACAATGCACGTGAATAGTAAAATTGCTACAGTGCTGTGAATAGTGTTGCTATAGTGTGTGAACAGTGTTTACATCAATTTTACTTGTTTATTCTTGATGATTAGAGGTCTGGAAGGATGCCGTTTCATCTATGGGTCACTACAACACTAATTTCTAGGCTTCTTCTATCAAATTTTCATATCTAAGCATTATAATTTTTGAATATAAATTTGAATATTTGTCACAACCCAAAAGGCGATTGTATGTGCACATTTATATTGCAAATTAGTGTTTAACAAAAAATAAGGAGTTTCAAGTTTTGCATGTATAGTTGTATGTTTGTCAAGTGTTTGACAAAATGCCATGTTGATCATTAAGCAATTTAATTGAGATGACATAGTAGTTCACAAGTTTATTTCATTGGAAAAATATGGGTGGTTATTACAGTGGCATCAGAGTAGAAAATCTTGCCATCCTGAAGGGTTAAAGAATGTATAAATAGGGACATGTCTGGTTTTGATCAACAACCTTTCACTCACCATTACAACATAAGAAGGAACAAAGCAGTAATAAATATAGGTCCAGAGGAACAAGGGGTTCTAGAAGAAGATAGAACTACAGGAGAACAAAACATTGACAATATGGGTGAGAGAAGAGACCCAGGTGAGGAGAGATTTCTACAATTATTGGACACACTAGTTTAGGGACAACAATTAGCAGAGCAAAGAGCACAAAAACAAAATTAATAATTGGACCTATTGACATAGATGATGGCAAGCTAATTGGGTATTGACATGAACAACTTAGGAGGTGGAAATAATGGTGGCATTAATCATAATGGAGGTAATAATGGAAAAAATAGTGAAAACAATGGTGGAAACAATGGAGGTAATAATGGTAGACAAAATGGAAATGGAGGTAATGGAGGGGGAAATGTAGGTGACAACTTGGGCCATGTACCTCAACCCATTAGAATGGTGAGCTTTAGACTGCTTCTACCTACCTTCCCACCTAGGGCATTGTCACAACCTGCCAATGAACCTCAGATCACAGATTTGCAAGATCAGTTCAGAAGAGATTGGGAGAGTGGAGGACCTAAATTTTAGGCAGTTATATCTTTATGAGACTATATTGATGTACACATAAGACACATGCCTCGTGCAGGAAACAGGAACCAAAACTTTGAGTTACAGAAGAAAGTGGGGAAATTATCTCTACCTTATTTTGATGCTTCTAGGAAGACTACAACATGAGCTTGGGTGCAAAAGGTAGCTACCTATCTTCAACTTAATCCTATGCCCAAAGAAGAAGCCATTAAATATGGCACTATACACCTTGATGGAGTTACACATGAATGGTGGCACCATGGCATGGTGACTATGGGACATGATCAAATCACTTCTTATGTTGAGTTTACAGAATGATTGATAGAGTGGTTTGATAAGAAGGATCCAGAACTGCATTTTAAGGAGTTGGCACAGTTGAAACAATAGGGACCATTGGAAAATTATATCTCTGGGTTCTGGAGACTTTTAGTATTAGTCATGGATATATCATCCAAGAGACTTATGGTACTTTTCATGGATGGATTGGCTGATCCATTGAGAGGGTGGATTAAGGCCGCCAACCCACCTACACTACAGGAGGCTATTAAGAAGGCTAGGGACATGGAGGCTTCTAGTTCAAAAAGTTGATTTCAGTCTAAGAGTTTCCCACAAAAAAGAGAAAAGGATAAGAGACAAAAGGAATCACATCCACCATGAGCAGATTTAGGGAGACTTGATAGTGATCATTTGAATGAGCTCAAAAGGAAAAAACTTTGTTTTCATTACAGAGAGCCATGGGACCCTTCGCATAAGTGTATGGTTAAGGCGAAGGCAAAATAATTAGAGTATTTTTTTGTTGAAGAATCAGCTTCAAAAGAGTTAGAGCAATAGTCAGATTCAGAAAGTAGTGATGAAAAAGAGACTATGGCAGAGGAGGTTAGAGAAGTTAAGACCATTGCCTGACTTACTAGCACTGAACCATTAGTAACCTTCAAGGTAAGAGGTGTGATTTAGGGGCAGTGAGTTATTTCATTGATAGACATATGAACCACCCATAATTTCATTGATGCAAGCTTTGTGAACAAGTGAGAACTTTAGATGAGGAACATGAGGGATTCAGAGTGATGGTAGCTAGTGGAGACAAGCTTTGTAGTACTCAAATGATTCCTGATCTCTATATGTAGATTAGAGACTATGACATGGTAGGCTAGTTCTATGTTGTTGACATGGGAGATTATGATGTCATCTTAGGCATGACATGGATGAGATCTCTAGAGGAGTTCACCTTCAATTTGGAGAAATTGGAAATGATATTTGAGCACCAGGGTCGAAAAGTGGTTCTCAAAGGGTTATCAAATGGGGGACTTAGAGTAGTCTCACTTAAGAGGATGGAACATTTGTTTAGTCATGACCAGATAAAGTGGGAAGCAGAATGTATGATCATGCCTACAACTACAGAGCAACAAGTTAAGGAGTACTATCCAGACATTCATGAAGTCATATCCAAACATACAAAGGTGTTTGGAAGCATTCCACCAGGTCTTCCACCAGAGAGAGGAATAGAGAATGTGATTGAAATGAAGGAGGGGACGAAGCCTGTGATTACCACCCCCTATCATCATCCTAAGGTGAATAAGGATGAGATCAAGAAGGCAATAAAGGAGTTGCTGGAGATGGGACACATTAGGCCTAGCAAAAGTCCATTTGCCTCAGCAGTGGTGGTCCTAGTAAAGAAAAAAGATGGGATAATGCATATGTGCATATATTACAGGGCTCTCAACAAAAAGACAATCAAGAACAGGTACCCCATTCTAAGAATGGGTGAGCTAATAGATGAGTTACATGGTGCATGCTGCTTCTCGAAGATAGAATTACGCTCTGGGTACCATCAGATTAGAATAAGAGAAGAGGATGTAGAGAAGATAGACTTCAAGTTCCATTATGGCCACTTTGAGTTTTTGGTCATGCCATTCAGGTTAACCAATGCTCCAGCTACTTTTCAGAGTTGTATGAACTAGGTGTTTAGGAGTTAGTTAAGGAAATTTATGCTTATATTTTTTAATGATATCCTAATATATAGTAGGGCATGGGAGGAGCACTTGCAACATTTGGAGGAGGTATTGAGCATACTTGAGAATGAGTCCCTTCATGCCAAAGAATCTAAATGTGAATTCAACATGACAAAATTATTGTACTTGGGCACATCATTAGCGTGGATGGAGTGATGGTGGACCTAGAAAAATCAGAGCTATAATTGAGTGGCCTACTCTTACTAATCTTACCCAACTCAAGGGGTTCTTTGGTCTATGTGGTTTTTACAGGAGGTTTGTGAAGGGGTTCTCATAGACAACAACTCCACTTACGAATTTGACTAGGAAAGGAGCCTTTGTATAGATAAAGGTAGCTCAAAAGTGCTTCAAGCACTTCAAATAGTTGATGACATCTTGTCTGGTATTAGCATTTCTAGACTTCTCCAAACCATTCAAGCTTTAGTTTGATGCATCTAGGGATGGGGTGGGTGCAGTATTAATGTAAGAAAGACATCCTATTGCTTTTGAGAGTAGGAAGCTAAAGGGAGTGGAGAAGAGATGCTCTATATATGATCAGGAAATGTTGGCCATAATGCATGCATTGGCCAAATTTAGGTCTTATTTGGTTGGAGGTAAATTTTTGATTAAAATAAATCATAATAGTATAAAATATTTCATGAGCTAGAGAGATCTTAATGATAGGCAACATAAGTGGATCACCAAACTACAGGCATATGATTTTGACATTGAGTTGTTTCATTGACAGACATAAGAACCACCCATAATTTCATTGATGCAAGCTTTGTGAAGAAGTGAGGACTTTATATTGAGGAACATGAGGGATTCAAAGTGATGGTAGGTAGTGGAGATAAGATTTGTAGTACTCAGATGAGCCTTTGTATAGATAGAGGTAGCTCATAAGTGCTTCAAGCACTTCAAATAGTTGATGACATCTTGTTCGATATTAGCACTTCCAGACTTCTCCAAACCATTCAAGCTTCAGTGTGATGCATCTGGGGATGGGGTGGGTGCATTATTAATGCAGGAAAGACATCCTATTACTTTTGAGAGTAGGAAGCTAAAGGGAGTGGAGAAGAGCTACTCTATATATGATCAAAAAATGTTGGCCATAATGCATGCATTGGCCAAATTTAGCTATTATCTGGTTGGAGGTAAATTTGTGATTAAAAAAAATCATAATAGTATAAAATATTTCATGAGCTAGAGAGATCTTAATGATAAGCAGTAGAAGTGGATCACCAAACTACAGGCATATGATTTTGACATATGATAGTGAGTTGTTTCATTGATAGACATAGGATCCACCCACAATTTCATTGATGTAAGATTTGTGAAGAAGTGAGGACTTTAGATTGAGGAACATGAGGGATTCAAAGTGATGGTAGCTAGTGGAGATAAGCTTTGTAGTACTCGGATGATTCCTAATCTCTATATGTAGATTGGAGACTATGACATGGTAGGCAAGTTCTATGTTGTTGACATGGGAGATTATGATGTCATCTAAGGCATGACATGGATGAGATCTCTAGTGGAGTTCACCTTCAATTTGGAGAAACTGGAAATGAGATTTGAGCACCAGGGTCAAAAACTGGTTCTCAAAGGGTTATCAAATGGGGGACTTAGAGTAGTCTCACTTAAGAGGATGGAACATTTGTTTAGACATGACCAGATAGAGTGGGAAGCAGAATGTATGATCATGCCTACAACTATAGAGCAAAAATTTAAGGAGTACCATCCAAACATTCATGAGGTCATATCCAAACATACAAAGGTGTTTGGAAGCATTCCACCAAGTGTTCCACTAGAGAGAGGAATAGAGCATGTGATTGAACTAGAGGAGGGGATGAAGCCTGTGATTACCACCCCCTATCATCATCTTAAGGTGCATAAGGATGAGATTGAGAAGGCAATAAAGGAGTTGCTGGAGATGGAACACATTAGGCCCAACAAAAGTCCATTTGCCTTAGTAATGGTCCTAGTAAAGAAAAAAGATGGGACAATGCGTATGTTCATAAATTACAGGGCTCTCAACAAAAAGACAATCAAGAATAGGTACCCCATTTTGAGAATAGATGAGATAATAGATGAGTTACATGGTGCATGCTGTTTCTCAAAGATAAAATTGCGCTCTGGGTACCATCAGATTAGAATGAGAGTAGAGGATGTAGAGAAGATAGCCTTTAGGTGCCATTATGGCCAATTTGAGTTTTTGGTCATGCCATTCAGGTTAACCAATGCTCCAGCTACTTTTCAGAGTTGTATGGATTAGGTGTTTAGGAGTTAGTTAAGGAAATTTGTGCTTATATTTTTTGATGATATCCTGATATATAGTAGGGCATGGGAGGAGCACTTGCAACATTTGGAGGAGGTATTAAGCATACTTGAGAATGAGTCCCTTCTTGCCAAAGAATCTAAATGTGAATTTGGCATGACAAAATTATTGTACTTGGGCACATCATTAGTGTAGATGGAGTTAGGGTGGACCTAGAAAAAATCAAAGCTATAATTGAGTTGCCTACTCTTACTAATCTTACCCAACTCAAGGGGTTCTTTGGTCTATGTGGTTTCTACAGGATGCTTGTGAAGGGGTTCTCATAGACAATAACTCCAATTACAAATTTGACCAGGAAGGGAGCCTTTGTATAGATAGAGGTAGCTCAAAAGTGCTTTAAGCACTTCAAATAGTTGATGACATCTTGTTCGGTATTAGCACTTCTAGAATTCTCCAAACCATTCAAGCTTCAGTGTGATGCATCTGGGGATGGGGTGGGTGCAGTATTAATGTAGGAAAGACATCCTATTGCTTTTGAGAGAAGGAAGCTAAAGGGAGTGGAGAAGAGGTACTCTATATATGATTAGGAAATGTTGGTCATAATGCATGCATTGGCCAAATTTAGGTCTTATCTGGTTGGAGGTAAATTTGTGATTAAAATAGATCATAACAGTATAAAATATGTCATGAGCCAGAGAGATCTTAATGATAGGCAGCAAAAGTGGATCACCAAACTACAAACATATGATTTTGACATTGAGTATGTCAAAGGGAAGAAGAATGTAGTGGCCAATGCATTTTTTAGGAGACCACATGCACATTCTCTGGTTGAGATTTTAGCAAACTGGAAGGAGAAAATAATAGATAAATATGCTAAGAATCAGTTGGAAGCTGATTTGATAGAGGGATCTCTACAAGATGATAAATATGTGGTGGTTAATGACCTTATCCTATACAAGGATAGGATTTATTTGGTACCTTCTTTGCACATAAAAGGTACTATCTTAAGGACATTCCATGATGCACCTATGGCTAGACACCTTGGGTTCTTCAAAACATATCGACATATTCGTGAGAGGTTTACTTGGAGAGGACTCAAGGATGATGTGCAAAGATATGTTAGAGAATGTCCAACTTGGCAGTAGAACAAAGATGAGCATACTCTTCCAGCTGGATTACTACAACCTTTACCCATTCCTGATAGGAAATGGAAAAGCATTTGGATCGATTTTATCATAGGCCTACCCAAGGTACAGAGTTGAGATTGTATTTATGTGGTGGTGGATAGGTTAACTAAATATGCTCATTTATTTGCTATTACATCTACCAGCACAGTAGCATAGGTGGTAGACTTATTTTTTTAGGAGGTGTTAAGGCTTCATGGGATGCCTAAGAACATAGTCAGTGATAGGGACAGTAAGTTTTTGAGCTTATTTTGGTAGGAACTTTTCAGATTGAGTGGCACTGAGCTCACTCCTAGCATTAGCTATCACCCACAAATAGAAGGGTAGATAGAGATTGTTAATAAGTGGGTTGAGGGGTACTTGTAAAACTATGTATCAGGTCAGCAGAAGGATTGGATTAGATGACTTTATTTAGGTGACTATTTTTATAATACTACCTATCACATGATGATCAAGATGTCTTTGTTCATGGCATAATATGGGTATGAAGCTTCTCGCTTCACAGATCTTCTTTTTGGAGATAGCAGGTTACCAAGTGCATGGAATTGGTTACATGACAGCCAAGATATTTTGAGATCACTGAAGGAGAATATTCAATAGGCTCAATATCAACATAAATTATATGCTAACCAACATAGGGTGGAACATAGTTTTGAGGATGGGGATATGGTATACTTGAGACTTCAACCCTATAGGTAGTCTACTCTTAAGAAGAGTGGAGTAGAGAAGTTGAAACAAGGATTTTATGGGCCATTTAGAGTTGCTCGCCACATTGGCAAGGTGGCATATGAACTGGAGTTACCAACAGATAGCAGGATGCATAATGTGTTTTATGTCTCCAGGCTTAAGAAAGTGCTTGGTAATAGTTTTTGGGTGAATATTTTGTCACCAGCTAACTGATGGAAAAATAGGTATATCAACCTTAGCATAAGGATATTTAATCAACAAAATGTGTAGATTTACCATAGCATAATGAGATAAATCTCTCCTCTCATCAAGGGGAGGTTCCCTATAAACTACTATATACTAATATAAATTGAAAATATACTCGAGTGAGATAACACCATCCATCTCTCTTTTTTCAAAGATGATGTTCACAGAGTAAAGGAAAATTCTTGGGTAATTGCTAAAGGCATTTCTCTTCTTTCAGAAATGATGTTCAAAAAACTAGAGGAAGACTTCCTGGGTAGTAATTGTAACCACGAGAAACCCATGCAAGCATAAAGTCTTTCTTTACTTCTCCTACTGAAATAGGATGCAATAACACAATAGAATGAAGTTTAGCACAAAGTCTCCACCTCAACTACAACAAGATAAAAGGTTATGAAGGATAATGGGAGCTCAAATTCTCTCCAATATCTTTTTCACTAAAACATAAAACACAAACTAAAGACAATTATGGAAGTACAAAGTCTCTCACAGTCGGCTTCAGGATACCTTTCAAATTATTTCCACTAATTTTGCTTATTTGATTAAATGGACAAGACTGTATTTAGGAAACAGACATAAGAACAATTTCCTAGATAACACAAGCTATTTCAACACAAAGTCTGAAAGGTCACTTGCTTTCTCATTCATTTGATAAAATATGATTAACAATCTAAGCTCAAAGTATCAGGAATGCCTTTCAATTTGGGCAGAGTTTTACTTCTGATAATCGAGAGATATCCCTTGCATAAAATGAGAGATTACAATATATAATAGCCACAAGAAAGACTTTGGTACTTGTTTTCAGGAAATGGCCCATGCTGCATTCAATGCCTTGAATACATTTGAAATTCTATGAAGGGGCCATGCTGGAATAGGTCATCGACCTTAACTTTGGCATTCTAATTCATCTCAAATGTCTCCAAATTATGGGCTGCTTGGTCCTCTTCAATATATTTACATGGTTATCCATTCACTTTTACTTAAAGGGAGAAAAATAGGCCATGCCATTGAATGCTTGCACTCTCTAATGTCCACCTGGTGGACTACTCCACCTACTAAAATAACTCTTTTTAGATATTTCTAGGTTATCTATAAAGTTCCCTCTTTCCTTGATGTATTTTGTCTCTTCTTGGTGATCTGAGCTCTTAGGCTATCTTCTCGCTTTCTGCTGGCTCTTTCAGCTCTTTCCTCAGCTAGTCGCTGAGATTGTTCTCAGGTCCATGCCATATTTGAAAATCAATGGTTATTTCATAACCCTAAATTTGACATCCACAGGGACATCACCAGTCACTAGTCGCTTGAACCACTTTGAACCTTGAACCTTGAACCTTTCGGAGTGCACCGATTCAATGGTTCAATAGTTCAGGCGATTCAATCAGCTTGTTAGTTCAATATTTATTTCAACGAGATGTGTTAACTTAGTCTATTTTGGGAGTTCAATGTATCGTTAAACCAATTATTTAAACCTTTGAACCACTTTGAACTCTTTGGGAGTTCAATGGTTCAAAGGTTCATTCTATATTATTTGAACTCTTTTGAACCTTTGCTCAAACCTTCCGCTTAAACTTTGAACTCTATGAAGCTTTCAGAGTCGTTGAACCTTTGGGAGTCGTTGAACTAGTTGAACCCTTTGAACCTTTGAACTTGTTTGAACATTTCAGAGTTCAATGGTTCAACGGTTCAATGGTTCATTCCAACTCTTTGAACCAAATTGATGAACCTTTTGATCAAACCTCAGCATTGAACCATCCTTGTAATGTTTAGGAAATGCCTATGTGTTTGGAACTTTCTTTGTGAAAGCCTGCCTGTTGAACCTATGATTTACTTAGCTGAAAAGGCTTGATTAACTAAAAAACTTGACTGCTCAGAACATTTTTTGAGAAAGGAAGAGATCATTTTAGCCTACAAGACCAAAATGGTCGACATGTTGTCCACAAAAACAAGTGACGGATTTTGGGAACAACAATTGGCTCTAGTTGGGGAACTTCTATTGATTATAAAAATGATTGAAGGGAGTAGAATCTAAACTCTTAGTGCCTTTATCTATGCCATTGGGCTATGGAGTCATGCCACCCAAAGAGAAAGATGCCAAAAAATGAAAATGAACAACACAAAATAAAACTAAAGACTATAAAAATATACAACTGATCTTATTTGATACTTCAATGATCAAAGTGCTTCAGATGCTGCCCATTGTGAGGTAATGAAAATGGTGTGCCATCTTTGTTGGTTGAATATTTTTTCTATCAGCGTAATGGTAGACAAAATAGGTCTGATCAGCCAAAGTAGGAAGATTAGTCATCCAAATGTGTAAGTTTATCACATCAAAAGGAGACTGCTCTCTCCTCTCATCAAGGGGAGGTTCCTTGTGGATATGTTATATATATGTACAAACAAAAAATAATACTCAAGGGTAGGACAAGACATCCATCTCTCTTTCTTCAAAGATGATGTGTGCAAAACAAAGGGAAAACTCAAGGGAAATGACAGACAACACTCCTCTTCTTTCAGAAGAACTATTCAGCCAGCCACAATAATATTCCTAGAAATAAAAGTAGAATATAATTGAGGGCGTAGTAACCAACAAATTGAGACACAGCACAAAGTCTCCACCTGAAATGCTCAAGAGTAATATACAAAAGACAATGAGAGCACAAAGTCTTCTCAAAGTCCTTTACACAGCAATGAAAAGAAAACACACTGAAGGTAGCTATGGGGGCACAAAGTCTCTCCACAGTTGATTCTTCAAGACATCATGAACAATTTTACTAATCCTGCTTGTTAAATTAATGGAACAAAAAATATATTAAGGAAAAAGACATAAGAACATCTTCCTTAACAACAAAGATATCACAGCACAAAGTCTAAATTTTTGTCTTGCTTTCTTATTCCAATAACAAAATATGATCAACAGACTGAGCACAAAGTCTCAATGATGCCTCTCAATTTGGGCAGAGTTTCGTTTAGATTGTCAAAAAAGAGTTATATTTACAATGAAATAAAGTCCCTTATATAGCCACTTCAAGAAGGACTCAAGAACAGTAATACATCATGATGCATTGGGAACTGTTAGGAAGATAGGCTAGAACTTTGGGGCATTTTACCCATTTGATCTTCTCAATGTAGATAAACAAGCCATGCAATTGAAAGATTGCAACTTTCAATGTCCACCTGGAGGTCTGATCTTGTCTTCATCGTTCCTCCTTTTTTGGTTAATTGAATTGAGTCCTAGATTCATTTGTTGTTTTGTCTTTCCTCACTTTCTGTTGGTTTTGATCTTGAATTTTGGGAATGCATTCAGGTCTATAAATCCAAAGGATCAACGACTATTTCATGGGCTTTAAAATTGACATTTACATGCCCATCAATGTGCTCTCAACAGCTAGTTCACTATCCTAAATTTGACGTCTTCAAGGGGGTCACCCCTTGGTCCTCTTTCAGCTTTGTATTCTTCCAGATTGGACTTGCCCTTTCGGGCCTTGAGAAATGACCTATGTAAAGTTTGATTAACCTTTTACTTTGGCCACCGAGAGTCCTCCGCAAGGGCACCTGCCCTTTAGGGTCCTTCGATAGCCCTTTGCCTTGGCAGTTCCCGTGGACAAATCCCCGAGCTTTCTCCTGTGAAAGTTCTCCATGGACTATCCTTCGGGAAAATTCTTGGGTGTTTTCTCCCATGAGTAATTTCCGTGGACATTTGTCCCACAAAAAATTCCTGCAGACAATTTTCTCAGGGAAAATTCCCGTGGACAAAAGTCTACGGAAATTTGTTCCGTGAAATCTTTGACTGGTCTTCGGATCTTTTGAGCCCACAACCAATTAGAATTCTTTTAGACTTTTTGTTCGAAGGAATTCCTTTGAATAAAAGTCTAAAAGAATTAAGTGTTTATCCAATTATCAAATGCCTTAAACAAATCTGAAAGAATTACCTTTCCTTGAAAAATGACCCTTTCGAAGGGTGCTTTTATTGATTAAGTGTCCTTTGTAAGGGTACTTGTCCTTCGAGAAGTCTCTTTCTGCATTGAACCACTCCTTTTAACTTTGGCAATGAACCAACTGTTGAACCTAGACGTTGAACCAATCGGTTGAACCAAAAATGGTTTAAGCCGATGGTTCAAACCGTTAGTTCAATTGGATGAAACAAGCCGATGAATTAAACATTGAACCAAACATTATGAAATTGCCTTTGAACCAATATTTGAACCTATTTATTGAACCAATCGGTTGAACCAAGGCTTTGAACCAAAATGGTTCAAACCAATGGTTCAATCGAATGAACTGAGTGAATGAAACTACTGTTGAACTTAGACGTTGAACCAAAGGATAAACTGAAAGAATGAACCAACTGAGTGAACTATTTGGTTGAACCAAAAGACACTGAGTGAAATAAAGCATTGAACTGCTTGGTTGAACTGAGCCATTGAACTATTCCTTTGGTTCAACCTGCCATTGAACCTTGAACCCCGTTGAACCTTTGAACCAAAGTGGTTCAATGGTTCAACAGTTCAATGGTTCAAGCTGCCTTGATTTGGCCAAGTGTCTTGAAATCGATGAACCAATTGAACTTTTAACCTTGACGAAGTGCTTTACTCTTGCCAAAGACGTTGAACTTGTTGAACCTTGAACCCGTTGAACCTTTGAACCAAAGTGGTTCAATGGTTCAATGGTTTAATGGTTCAAGTCTCTTTCTGTACTCAGATGCTTGCCAATGAAGATTTTCAACTAAACCAAAGCTCTGAACCAATCTCAGAGAATGACTAAGTGTTGAAAACTAATTCTTTTGACTAAAATTGCTTGCAATAATATTTGAACCTGTATAAATGAACCTGCCTATAGAATTTGAAGATAAAAAGTCTGTAGAAATAAACATGTAAAACCCATTGAACTTGACCTGTAAAGTCTGTAGATTTTCTGAGGAGCTTTGAAAATGAGGAATCTGAATGTCTGGGACAAATTTTTGAAAATGGAAGATACAATTTTGGTCTGTAGGACCAAAATAGTTCAAATGTTGTCCCAAAAATGACTGCTACTTTTGGGGGACAACATCTGGCTCCAGTTGGGGAACTTCTGTCAATTATAAAATGAATTAAAAGGAGTAGAATCTAGAATCTTTAGTGTCTTCATGTGTACCATTGGGCTTCAGAGTCATGCTACCTAGAAATGAAAGGCATAAAAAATGGAAACAAACAAAATAAAATAAAAATAAAATTGTACAAATATACATAAATACAGAGGCAATAATCTGATACTTCAAGAGTTGAAGTGTTTCAGATGCTGCCCATTGTGGGGCAGAGAAAAGAGTGTGCCATCTTGGTATTTCAATAAAAAGCTATTTTCACCAATGTGTTGATGAATTATAAATGGGCGTCTCTAAAGGGAGTCAAACTTTCCATGCATCCCCTTTGGTTCTCTTCTTTTGTCCCACAGCAGGACTTGATCCCCAATCTGGAAATCACGATTTTTGGCCTTTTGATCAAAGAGTTTCTTTACCAGACTTTAATGAGCAGCAATTCTATCCACCACCATGGTTCTCTATTCCTCCAGCTGAGTCAGGCACATGATTCTTTTGTCAAGAGAACTCTCATATGTCTGATCTTCAATGGCCTTTGCCAATTTCAAGGCTAGTAACTTTAAGGTGATCAGTATCTCAACATTAATATGGTAAAGAAGTTGAAAAGGAGATATACCAAAATGCCCTCTTTGGTGTGATCCTGTCTACCCACAGAGCATCAACCAATGCTTTATGCCATGTCCTTTGATTATCATCTTCTAGCTTTTTGATAATGGTTACCAAAATTTTATTGCTAGACTCAGCTTGTCCATTCCCTTGTGGAAAATAATCAAAAGAATGATAGAGCATAATTCCATAATGAAAATAGAATTACGTAATTTCTTGAGAGGTGAAACAAGCTGCATTATTATTAACAATTTTGAGTGGAAATCCAAACCTAGAAATGATATTTTCTTTGAGAAAGTTGCATACAACTTCTAAAGTAGCATGCTTAGTCGGGATTACTTTTACACACTTGGTGAAATAATCAGTTGCTATAAGGACTAAATCATGTCCAGCACTTGAAGATGGGTTTATTGTCCCAATAAAATCAAGTCCCCATTGTTGGAAAGGTTCCTCTATGATTACTGGCTTGAGAGGCAAGGCAGCCAACTTGGGTCTTCCAACAAATTGCTGGCAAAGTTCACATTTCTTCACCCACTTATGTGCATCTTGGAAAAGAGTTGGCCAGTAATACCTGGCTCACAGAATCTTGTGAGCAATCATAGGAGTATAAAAATGTCCTCCACAAGCTAGATTATGGAAAGATTTCAAAAGTTGGGTTTGTTGTTCGTTGTCCACACAACGAAGGAATACTCTATCTATGCTTCTCTTGTACAGGCCATTATCCCAAAGGACAAAATTAGTAGCTTTTAACCTGATAGTCCTTTCTTTGTAAGACAAATGAGTAGGACATTCACCATAAGTCAGAAAATAGGCAATACTTGAGTACCATTTATTAGTAGTGGAAACAAAAAGGACTGTTGGCATATTTTCCACTTCAACTTCTTCACGCAGTGTATCTTCTGACTTATTGTCAGCCATCAATTGGCATAGGCTTTTACCTCTGACCAGCTTTGTCAGTTTGATATCCAGATCAAATTCTTGGATCTTTGCAATCCAATTACCTCTCTTTGTGTTAAACTCCTGCTGAGTTAATATAGACTTGACTGTAGTGTTAGGAGCTAAGGCAATAGTATGTGAATTCAAAATATAGAAGCAAAAATGTTTGACTGCTTTACCAATGCATAGGCGTGCTTCTCTATATTTGAATACTTCATTTCATAGGTTTTGCAAGGACAACTCATGAAAGAGATGGGGGATTCCATACCTTCCTTGTCCTATTGAACAAGAATCGCTGAAAGAGTATGTTCAGATGCATAGCTGTATATGATGAAATCTTTGTGGTAGTCTGGACAAACCAAGGTAGGGGCGTGAGCAATGGTAGTCTTGATATCTTGAAACGTTGATTTGCCTTCTTTAGTGCAGCTGAAGGTAGTCTTCCCTTTCATCATGTTCACAATGTGTCTTGTTTTCTCAGCAAATTCAGGAATAAATCTTCGTAAAAAATTTACTTTTTCAAAGAAAGAGTGAACAACATTTTTACTTGTAGGCAAATTCAACTCTTGAATAGATTTGACTCTATCTAAGTCAATCTTTATGCCTTCTTTGGACACAATGTGTCTAAGGAGATTCCCCTATGTCACTCCAAAAACAGACTTCTTAGGATTTAAGGAAATACCATTCTGGCGGCAACGCTCTAACACTTGTTGTAAGTGGCATACATGATCAGATCGATGCTTTGAAAAGATAGTCAAGTCATCAAGATATACCACTATGAATTTGCCAATCTCATCTTTAAAGGCTATGTCCATAGCTCTCTGAAAGGTAGCACCAACATTTATTAAGCCAAAAGGCATTCTTTTATATGCAAATGTACCTCAAGGTGTGGTGAATGCAGTCTTGTGTTGGTCAACTTCACCAACCTCAACTTGATTATAACCTAAGACACCATCCAGCATTGATAACATCTCTTATCTTGTTACTATTTGAAGCACTTGGTCCATGATTGGCAAAGGGTAATTATCTTTCAGAGATGGCCGAGTCAGATTCTTGAAATCTACACAAATGCGAATTTTGCCATTTTTATTCCTTACAGGCACTATGTTCACAATCCATGTAGAATGATGGATTGGGAAGATGATTCTAGCATTTAACATTTTCTGTATCTCAGTCATAATAGTACCTAAAATTTTTGGATTGTATTGTCTAGATTTCTGCTTGTAGGGCATTGAATCAGCCTTGAGAGGAATGTGATGGTAGATTTCATCAAGTCTGAGAGACTTCAAGTCTTCATAAGAATATGCTAAGACATCAATGTATTGATGAAGCAAAGAAGTGAATTTGAATCTTTCTTCAGGTGTGCAACACTTACCAATGTTGACCATCTTGGGATTTTCTTTGTTGGTCGGATTTACTTGGTTAAATCCCTGAGAGAAATTTGAATCTGTTTGCTATTGTTTGACGAATCTATCATGCTTGTCAAATAGCTTTTCAAGAGAAATCAGACCTTTAGGAATTTTGTTTCCTTTCAGCTGTAGGAATTCTTCATTTACATCTGAACTAGATTGAGAAACAAATTTAGACTTCTGAGATTCACTGCCTTCAAAATACAGCTATTCAAAATTGTCTTTTTATTCCAAGAAATAAATGATTTGATGATCATCATTGAATATTTGCCATTGATCAGAATTGTCAGGAACACTTGTTCTATAGACCAGCTCAATGGTATACTTGTCTTCTTTAAAATTTGAATGAGAAACTAAGAGAGTTCTTGAAACAACAAGTGCATCAGCTCTGTCATTAGACTCTCTGGGAATGGTAGAAATGTTGAAAGCATCAAAACTTTTAATTTGGTCTCAAATTAGGTTACGGTAATGGCATAACCTCTCATTCTTGGTCTGATAGAGAGTTCTCACTTGACAGACCACTAATTCAGCATCCCCTTTGGCATGAAGAAACTGGATGCTTCTTTCTTGAGCATCCTTCATTCCCAACAACAACAATTCATATTCTGCTGTATTGTTAGTGTTGCTGAATTGTAATTTATAGGATGAAGGAAACATATCTCCTTGACGAGATATCAAGACAATTACAGCTCCCAAACTAGTAGAGGAACAACTACCATCAAATTCCAGAGTCCAAATCTCATCAGATAATGACTTTGCTTCATACTTTCCCTCATTAGAGATGGAGGGCCCTTTTTCATCAGAGATGGATTTAAAAAGGATTTGAGCTTTAGGAGCTGATATCTCGGTCACTACATATTTTGCTTCCTTTTCAAGAAGTAATCTCTTCATCACGCCTTGGACAGGGATCCTTGCGTCAAATAGATCCATGTTTAGTTCTCCTCCCACATCCTTGCAAAAATTTTGTCCAAGAAAAATGCCATAAGATGCTGGGATGTCAGCCATCAAAATAGTCATCTTAATCCTCTTGTCTGGAAAGGCTGCGAATGCAAATTGGGCATCTTTGATTTGCACCAATAATGATACTTGCTTATTCTCCATGGAGAAACATCTTCCAAATGTTTTGGTCAGTGTGAGACAAAGAGACTCAATGACTTTAGCATGCATGACATTATCAAATGTGCCTAAGTCTATTATACAGTTACTCAGCTTGTGGCCATTGATTAACATGGAAACATGTAAGGGTTATATTTTTCTAAGCATAGCTGGAGGAGTAATGACCAGATTATTTGGAATAGGCATATTCTTTGGAGAATCAAGAATTAATTTTTTAGCCTTTTGTCCTATAGGGACGGTTTGATTTTTAACATATTGAACCAACTTATTCAGTTGATCCAGATTAGACTACAAGTATTCAAATTCAGACATCTATATTTTTGTCTTTTTGACATGATCAATTATGTCAAATGGTTGAATTGAGCTAGGTATAGAGAAAGGTACTTCAACTTTTTGAGTTTTCAGAGGGATGGGAGGTGGGCTGGTTTGCGAATTGGGAGTAGAAGATGAAGGTGAAACAGATGTATTTACCTTTTGGGTGATAATCAGATCTTTTGATTGAAAAGGCAGAGTTGTCTCATGTTTAACAATTGTGACTACTGTCTGTGGTTTCTCTTTTGTCTTTTCTTTATCAGCTTGCTGGACTGATTGGTTCTTGGACCTAGTAAACACTACATATGATCCATCTAAAGCTTCTCCTTTGCTTCTAGGTTCATCCTAGTAATTCAGGAAACTAAGATGGGCGTTGCTAGATGATTTTTCTTGATTGTCTTCAATGATATCAACATCATTTTCTTCATTCAATTCAGGCTGATAAGATGTCATGTCCCCTTTTCAGTTGACATGTTCTGAGTTCATGGTTAGCCTATTATGTGACCCTCGTAGGCTGAGAGGATGGTTAGAGGGTCTTGATGGAGATTGGCGTGGCTTTGTTTAGCAAAATTTTTCTAGTTGGCTTTCGTTTGGGCTCGATTGGACATGTATTGAGGGAGATATTAATATTTGATTGATTTAATCAAATATTAATTATTTGGTCTAATTTTAATTTAGAAACCCTAATTCTAATTTAAGAAAACCCTAATTAGGGCAAGCATATCTTTTGAGGGTATAAGGGTTTCTCATGGAGGCCATTAATGATTATGCATTGATTATTGATTTTGATATTGAAGAAATTCTTCTGTGAAGACTGAGCTAAGGGTTCCAAGATTCCATTTACAGTGGAGAACATCAACTCTTCATTGTGTGCGATTCAGAGGCTGTGAGATATCAGCTGATCTATTGCCAAATTGAGAGATAGCTTCATACAAAAGTTATCACAGAGGTTTACATATTTGAGAGGTAACTTCATACAGAAGTTGTCACAGAGCTTTCCAGGTATTTATTTTATTATGTTTTTGATTAAATAAATTATACAGATAGAGATCTTCTATATTTAGATCCAGATATCTTCAGATTAGGGGTTGAAAATAGGCAGGTTATGCTTAATTGGCGGTCGTACAAAGTCTGTACAGGTCTGTACAAATCCATGCAAACACTGACCTCGGCAGACAGAGATCCCCAGTGACCGACATCGGCTGGCTGAAGACTGACGTCGACAGAGAGGGACCTACAGTGACCAATGTTGGTAGCATATCGATCGACGCTGGCGACTGTGTGTTCAACATAGCAAGTCGAGATAGAATTTCCAGATTCAGGCTCAATTTCTAGATTTGAAAAAGCCCAGGGTTTCAAGACATAATATTTCACGTTATTTTATTTGTATGATAGAGACTCAATTGTGTAATCGTCTAGAAGAACAAGTGATAAGATCTTTGATTTGCTATTAAGAGATTATATTATGATTTATTTATTCATATTTGAAATTATATTGGCAAAAAGTGTATCTTTGTTTAGAACTGTTGTACTTCTATATTCCCTGTTTAAAGGGACATCACAGTGGTATCAGAGCTAATGCTTAGAAAAAGGAGCCCCTAAGGAAGGGACATCACAGTGGTATCAGAGCTTTTGCTTAGAAAATGGAGCCCCTAAGTAAGGGGCATTACAGTGGTATCAGAGCTTTTGCTTAGAAAAAGGAGCCCTTAAGGGACATTACATAAGAGAATTCTGATTTTGCTTTAAGGTATCCCATTACTGAATTGGTTGGAAGAGCTTCCAGGGTAAGTTTCTCTTGTGGGGGAGGAAGGTGATTTTGTTGTCCTTGGTTTCTAGCAACATTGCCCTGATATGATTGATTTGGGAATGTCCTTCTATATGTAGGAGCAAAAGACATTCCTTGAGCATTTGCTTTTTGAGAGCAAGCAACTCATTTGCTAATTTCTGCACCATTAGATCTGTAGTGCTTGTAGACGCAAATTCAGAAGATGATGAAGCTATGTTTCTATTGGGATCTCTTCTTATTTTCCCTACTAAGATGAGATCATCTTCTACTTTAGTGGCCAAAAGTTGAGCTGCAGCAAGATCTATTTGGCCATCACGTCTCAAAAGAAAACTGACTTCAGGTAACTGAGAATTAATGAAAAAGCATTTGAGATTCTCAGCTATAGGTCTAGAAATTATAGGGATTTTATTTCTCAATTTGTCAAATTTAGCTATGAAGTCTCTCATAGGCTCATGCGGCTCTTTCTTCATCTGTGTAAGTTGAGCCAGAAGTGTATGTGCATCTTCTGTAAGTTTGAATCTAGCTTCAAACTTTGCTTTAAGAGTATTCCAATCAGTAACAGACCAAGCCTGTAGATGGTAAAACCAATCTGCAGCAGCACCTTGTAGTGTTTCAACAAAAAGCCTAACTGCTACATCTTCAAATTCTACTCTGATTACTCTACAAGCTATACTGAATGCTGTAATGTGTTCATCAGGATGAACTTTCCCATCACCATAGAATTTAGGGAAATTCTTCCTAGAACTGTGTGGAAATTCATGTAAAGGAGAAGTAAGATTGAGAGGGCCAAAAGCATTACCCTAGGGGCCTTGAACTACCATTATAGGATTCTAAAAAGGAGGGATAAAAAATCTCAAAGGGGTAATTATAGGCACAACTTTATCAACAGTAGAAGTAGATACTTTGTCTGGTAATGGAGATCTAGCTTTAGTAAGAGGGAAGCTCTTGGTTTGTTAGAGATGAGATGGTGAAGGAAACAGATCAAAATCACTTTGCTGTACCAGCTTGAACACAGGATCAATGATACCTTTTGCCCTTTGGCTTCGTGTATACCTTAAATCTGTCAGATTGTAAAACAAAAATGGAAAAGAATTGACTTTGCTTCAGTTAAAGCTTGGGGCTTTAAACTATGCATTCTTTCTCGGTTAGTGTGGAGGTCAATGGATAAACTATAAATGGATAATGGGTATATTCCCAAGCGGAGTTGCCAAAAACTTTTGGTTGAATATTTTTTCTATCAGTGTACTAGTAGACAAAATAGGTTTGATCAGCCAAAGTAGGAAGATTAGTCATCCAAATGTGTAAGTTTATCACATCAGAATGAGACTGCTCTCTCTTCTCATTAAGGGGAGGTTCCCTGTGGATATGCTATATATATGTACAAATAGAAAATAATACTCAAGGGTAGGACAAGACATCCATCTCTCTTTCTTCAGAGATGATGTGTGTAAAACAAAGGAAAAACTCAAGGGAAATGATAGACAACACTCCTCTTCTTTCAGAAGAACTATTTAGCCAGCCACAAGAATATTCCTGGAAATAAAAGCAGAATATAACTAAGGGTGTAGTAACCAACAAATCGAGACACAACACAAAGTCTCCACCTAAAATGCTCAAGAGTAATATACAAAAGACAATGAGAGCACAAAGTCTTCTCAAAGTCCTTTACATAACAATGAAAATAAAACACACTGAAGGTAGCTATGGGGGCACAAAGTCTCTCCACAGTTGATTCTTTAGGACACCTTCATGAACAATTTTACTAATCCTGCTTGTTAAATTAATGGAATAGAAAATATATCAAGGAAAAAGACATAAGAACGTCTTCCTTAACAACAAAGATATCACAGCACAAAGTCTAAAAAAGTTCCTCACTCTCTTATTCCAATAACAAAATATGATCAATAGACTGAGCACAAAGTCTCAATGATGCCTCTCAATTTGGGCAGAGTTTCGTTTAGATTGTAAAAAAAGAGATATATTTACAATGAAAGAAAGTCCCTTATATATCCACTTCAAGAAGGACTCGAGAACAGTAATACATCATGATGCATTGAAAACTGTTAGAAAGATAGGCTGGAACTTTGGGGTATTTTACCCATTTGATCTTCTCAATGTAGATAAACAAGCCGTGCAATTGAAAGATTACAACTTTCAATGTCCACCTAGAGGTCTGATCTTGTCTTCATCATTCCTCCTTTTCTGGTTAATTGAATCGAGTCTTAGATTCATTCATTTTTTTGTCTTTCCTCACTTTCTATTGGTTTTGATCTTGAATTTTGGAATGCATTCAGGTTTATAAATCCAAAGGATCAACGGCTATTTCATGGGATTTAAAATTGATGTTTACATGTCCGTCAATGTGCTCTCAATGGCTAGTTCACTATCCTGAATTTGACGTCTTCAGGGGCATCACCCCTTGGTCCTCTTTCATCTTTCAGCTTTGTATTCTTCCAGATTGGACTTGCCCTTTCGAGCCTTGAGAAATGACCTATGTCAAGTCTGATTAACCTTTTACTTTGGCCATCGAGAGTCCTCTGCAAGGGCACCTACCCTTTGGGGTCCTTCGACAGCCCTTTGCCTTCGCAGTTCCCATAGACAAATCCCTGGGCTTTCTCCCGTGAAAGTTCCCTGTGGACTATCCTTCAGGCAAATTCTTGGGTGTTTTCTCTTGCAGGTAATTTTTGCAGACATTTGTCCTGCTGACAATTTTCCTGGGGAAAATTCTCGTGGACAAAAGTCTGTAGAAATTTGTTCTGCAAAATCTTTGACTGGTCTTCGGATCTTTTGAGCCCACAACCACTTAGAATTATTTTAGACTTTTTGTCTGAAGGAATTCTTTCAGACAAAAGTTTGAAATAATTAAGTGTTTAGCCTATTTTCAAATGCCTTAAATAAATCTGAAAGAATTACCTTTCCTTGAAAAATGATCATTTCAAAGGGCACTTTTATTGATTAAGTGTCCTCCGCAAGGGTACTTGTCCTTCAAGAAATCTCTTTCTGCATTGAACCACTCCTTTGAACTTTGGTAATGAACCAATAGTTGAACCTAGAAGCTGAACCAAAAATGGTTCAAACCGTTAGTTCAATTGGATGAAACATGCTGATGAATTAAACATTGAACCAAACATTATGAACTTGCCTTTGAACCAAAAGTTAAACCAGTTCATTGAACCAAGGCTTTGAACCAAAATGGTTCAAGCTAATGGTTCAAGCCAATGGTTCAAGCCAATGAACTGAGTGAATGAAACTACTGTTGAACTTAGACGTTGAAGAAAAGGATGAACTAAAAGAATGAACCAACTGAGTGAACTATTTGGTTGAACCAAAAGACACTGAGTGAAATAAAGCATTGAATCGCTTCAATTGGTTCATTGATTTTAAGACACTTGGCCAAATCAAGGAAGCTTGAACCATTTAACCGTTGAACCTTTGAACCAAAGTGGTTCAATGGTTCAACGGTTCAATGGTTCAAGCCTCCTTGATTTGGCCAAGTGTCTTGAAATCGATGAACCAATTGAAGCAATTGAACTTTGAACCTTGATGAAGCACTTAACTCTTGCCAAAGATGTTGAACTTGTTGAACCTTGAACCCGTTGAACCTTTGAACCAAAGTGGTTCAATGGTTCAACGATTCAATAGTTCAAGTCTCTTTCTGTACTTAGATGCTTGTCGATGAAGATTTTCAACTAAACCAAAGCTCTAAACCAATCTTAGCGAATGACTAAGTGTTGAAAACTGATTCTTTTGACTCAAACCACATGCAAAAATCTTTGAACATGTATAAATGAACTGACCTATAGAATCTAAAGATAAAAAGTCTGTAGAAATCAACATGTAAAATCCATTGAACTTGACCTGCAAAGTCTGTAGATTTTTTGAGAAACTGTGAAAATGAGGAATCTGAATGTCTAGGACAAATTTTTGAAAATGGAAGATACAATTTTGGTCTGTAGGACCAAAATAGTTCAAATGTTGTCCCAAAAATGACTACTACTTTTTGGGGACAACAATCTTGATACTTCAGCAAGAAACTATTTTCACCATTTACTCAGTGAATGGCAAATGGACCTCTCCATAGGGAATCCTATTTTCCATGCATCCCTTTTGGTTCTCTCCTCTTGTCCCATAACAAGACTTGATCTCCAATCTAAAAATCATGAATCCTTGCTCTCTGTTTGAAGAGTTTCTTTACTAGACTTTGATGTGCAGCAATACAGTCCAACACCATAGTTCGCTGCTCATTTAGTTCAGTCAAGCACATGATCCTCTTGTCAATGGAATCTTCAAATGTTTGATCTTTGACAGCCTTCACCAACTTTAGTACTGGTAGTTCTAGGGTGATTGGTATTTTTGCATTCAAACCATATAGAAGTTGAAATGGTGACATAACTATTTCCCTCTTCGGTGTAATCCTATCTGCCCATAAAGTATCAAACAATGCTTTATGCCAAGTTCTCTAATTGTCATCTACTAGCTTCCTGATAATTTTCACTAGGTTCTTGTTGCTTGATTTTGCTTAACCATTTTTTTGCGGATAATAGTCAGAGGAGTGGGAGAGGGTAATCCCATAATTGTAGCAAAACTGGGTAATCTCATGAGAAGAGAAATAGGTTGCATTGTCTATTACAATCTTGGTTGGGACCCCAAACTAAGAAATAATATTTTCTTTGAGAAAATTGCATACCACCTTTGAAGTAGCATGCTTGGCTGGAATGGCTTCCACCCACTTGGTAAAGTAGTCTATCGCTGTGAGAACATAGTCATGTCCAACACTTGAGGATGGGTTTACAACATCAATGAAATCAATACCCCATTGTTGAAACAGCTCTTTGATCACCACTGACTTGAGAGGCAATGCGGCCAACTTGGGTCTCCAAACAAACTATTGACACAGCTAACATCTACGCACCTAAGTGTATGTATCTTGAAACAAAGTAGGCCAATAATACCTAGCTCGTAGAATATTATGAGTAGTCATAGGTGTAGAAAAATGTCCACCATAGGCCAGATTGTGGAAGGACTCTAAAAGTTTGGACTGCTGCACTTTGTCCACACAACGAAAGAATACCCCATCAAGGCTCCTCTTGTACAAACCGTTGTCCCATAAGACATAGTTAGCAGCCTTAAATTTAACAGTTCTCTTTTTTCTTATGAGACAGGTGGGTAGGACACTCACCATAGGTAAGGAAATGAGTGATATTAGAATACCACTCATTCGTAGTAGTGACAAAGAGAACTGTAGGCATGCCTTCAACCTTAATTTCTTCATGCCCTGTTTCCTCTGGTATGTTATCATTAATTAATTGGCAGAGGCCTCTTCCTCTCATAAGCTTTGTAGGTTTGATAACAAGATCAAATGCCTAGATTTTAACAATCTAATTACTCCTTCTAGTACCAAACTCTTGTTGAGTTAAAATGGACTTTACTGTGGTATCAGGTACCAGAGCAACAGTGTGTGAGTTCAGGATGTTGAAACAAAAGTGTTTCACCACCTTAACTACAACATAAGCATGTTTCTCCATGTTTGAATATTTCAATTCACGAGTTTTAAGAGGACAACTCATGAATGAAATGGGAGATTCCACACCTTCTTTGTTCTACTAAACTAGAATGGCTGAAAGAGTGTGTTCGGAAGTATAATTGTACACTATGAAGTCTTTAGTGTAATTCAGGCAAATTAGGACTGGGGCATGGGTGATAGATTTCTTGATATCTTGAAATGCTGACTTGCCTTCTTCAGTCCAGTGAAAATTAGCTTTTCCCTTCATCATGTCAATGATGTGGTGAGTCTTTTCTACAAAATTAGGAATGAATCTTTGTAGAAAATTCACCTTTATGAAGAAAGAATGAACTGTAGTCTTACTAGTAGGCAAAGTAAGTTCTTGGATGGATTTGACTCTATCCGAGTCAATTTTTATGACTTCTTAGGATACGGTGTGATAGAGAAGTTTTCCTTTTGTAACCCCAAAAATTGATTTTTTAGGATTAAGGGAAATGCCTTTTTGTCGACATCATTCCAGCACTTGTTGTAGATGGTGCACATGATCAAGGCGATGTTTGGAAAAGATAGTTAGGTCATCGAGAAATACCATAATGAACTTCCCCATTTCATTCTTGAAGGCAAGATCCATGGCTCTCTATAAGGTAGCACCAGCTTGATCAAACCAAAAGGCATTCTGTGATATGCAAAGGTGCCCCAAGGTGTAGTGAAAGTGGTCTTATGTTGTTCTGCTTCACCAACTTCCACTTGATTGTACCCTAAAAAACCATCTAACATTGATAACATCTCTGAACCAATCACTGTCTGCAGGACTTGATCCATGATGGGCAGGGGGTAGTTGTCCTTTAGAGAGGATTGATTCAAGTTTTTGAAATCAACACAGAAGCAAATTTCCCCATTATTTTTTCTCACAGGGACTATGTTAGCAATCCAGGTGGAATGATGGATTGGAAAAATTATCCTTGCATTTAATATTTTCTAAATCTCAGATAGAATAGTACTTGATATCTTGGGGTTGTACTGTCTTGATTTTTGCTTGTGAGGTAATGAACCAATTTTGAGAGAAATTTCATGTCGAATTTCTTCAAGCCTGAGAGACTTTAGATCATCATAGGAGTATGCCAAAATATCAATGTAATGGTGAAGCAGAGCAATGAATTTGAGTTTTTCATCAGGAGTGCAACACTTCCCAATGTTGACCATTTTGGGATTTTCCTCATTACTCAAATTTATTTGATCAAACTCTTGGGAGGAATTTGAATCCTTTTATTGCTATTTGACGAACCTATCATGCTTATCAAGCAGTTTCTCAAGGGAAACCAATCCTTTTGAGATTTTATTCCCTTTAAGCTTCAGGAATTCTTCACCTATTTTTGAATTTGTTTCAGGAACTGATTCCCACGATTGAGACTTACTACCTTCAAAATAAATCTCCTCAAAGCTATCCATTTGCTCTTGAAAAGCAATGATTTGGTTGTCACCATTAAATACCTACTAATGGTTAGCATTATTAGGTATACTTGGTTGAAAGACCAGTTTGATAGTGTACCTATCTCCTTTGAAATCTTGGTGAGGAACCATGAGGGTTGCAGATACAACCAAGGAATCTATTCGATCATTGAACTCTCTGGGCACTACAAAAATACTGAAGGCATCAAAACTTTCAATACAATCCCATACCAGATTGTGATAATGTCACAATATTTCATTCTTGGTTTGATACAAGTTCCTCACATGACAAACCACTAATTCAGCGTCTCCTTTGGCATGAAGGAGCTTAAAACCTTTATCTAGAGCTACCTTCAACCCAAGCAACAAAGATTCATACTCGATAGTGTTGTTGGTGTTGTTGAACTAAAACTATAAGAATAGGGGAAAATATATCCTTGAGGAGATATCAACACAATCCTAGCTCCAGAACCAGTAGAATAACAATTGCCATCAAATTCTAGCATCCAAACATCATTAGAAACTGATCTTTTCTCAGGTTTTTCTTTGTTTGGGGGGATCCTTTTGCACCTAAACTGTGCCCTACCAATTCTTATGCTATCCTTTCTAAAATTTTGGGATTTTCACCTATAGGACTTTCATTTGATGACATAAGAACATCCTTTATGGACAGGAAGTAATTACCTATTCCTGAAGACTCAAACAAGATTTGAGCTTCAGGGGCTGATGATTGGGTGACAATGTATTTTGACTCCTTCTCATGAAGCAACCTTTGCATGATGCCTTTCATAGGTATCCTCACCTTAGATAGGTCCATGCTCAAATTACCACCAACATCCTTGCAAAAATTTTGCCCAAGTAGAATGACATATGAAGCTGGTACGTTAGCAACCAAGACTATCATTTTAATCCTTTTTTTGGGATGGCCACAAATGCAAATTGGGCATCTTTGATTTGACCCAATAGGGGTAATTATTTGTTTTCCATGGAGAAACATCTCCCAAAATTTTTGGTCAAGGTAAGACCAAGAGATTCTGCCACCTTGGCAGGCATGGCATTGTCAAAAGCTCCTGAGTCAATTATGCAGTTAATCAGCTTGTGTCCATTAATCAATAGGGAAACATAGAAAGGTTCTATTTTCCCAAGGGCAACATGAGGAATAATGACAAGGTTATTTGGGGTGGATGTGGGAGTCACCTTTGGAACATTTGGTCTTGCAGGGATGGCTTTATTCTTTACTTATTTAACCAACCTATCCAACTGCTCAGGGTTGGCTTGTAAATATTCAAACTCAGTCATTTGAATTTTGGTCTTCCTAGTATGGTCAACTATATCAAATGACTGAAATGGAATAGGAATAAAAGAAGGAAGTCCATTATTTTGGTTTTTAGGGGGTGTGGTACTGGTCTAAAAAATTGAAGCAGAAGGTATAGGAATATTTGAGGTACTTACTTTTTTAGCGATCACCGAGTCTTTTGATTGGAAAGGTAGAGAAGTCCCTCATTTAGCAATTGAAATTGTTGTTCAAGATTCTTCCCCTATTTTCCCCTTATTAGTTTGTTAAGTTGATTAGTTTTGGGACCTGGTAAATACAGTGTATGATCCATCAAACATTTCTCCCTTACTTCAAGCTTCATCCTAGTAATTCAAGAAACTAATGTTGGAGTCACCAGCTAATTATTCTTCTCCTTTTGTGAAGATATTAGCATCATCTTCTTGATAAAACTCAGGTTGGAAAGAGGAATCATGTTCAGATTCATGATAACCAACTGCTGAGTTAGCTGGTGCTACTTTAATGGCAAGCTTCCTCTATAGGGAAGGAAGATGATTTGGTTGCCCTTGATTCTTGGTAGTGTTGCCTTGATATGACTGGTTAGGAAATGTCATCTTTGGTATATCCTAATAAGAAGGAGGAGCAAACATCCCTTGTGCAATTTGCTTTTTTAGAGCTAACAATTCATTTGCTAGCTTTTGCACCATAGGATCAGTGGTGTCTATAAAAGAATATTTAGAAGATAAAGAAGATTTATTTCTGTTAGGATCTCTTCTTATCTTTTTTGCCAGGATAAGATCATATTCAACCTCAACAACCAAATCCTAAGCTACAGAAAGGTCTATGTGGCCATCCTGCCTCAATAGGAAATTCACTTCAGGAAGCTAAGAATTTATGAAGAAGCATTTAAGATTTTTAAGTGTTAGCTGAGAAATTATAGGAATCATGTTCCTTAGCTTATTGAATTTAGAAATGAAGTCTTGCATAGGCTCATGAGGATCCTTCTTCATTTGTGTAAGCTAAGCTAACAGGGCATGTGCATCTTTGGCTTTGAGAGTGTTCTAGTCAGTTATATTCTGTGCTTATAGATGATTAAACTAGTCTGCAACAACACCTTGTAACATTTCTACAAATAGTATGACTGCTATGTCTTCATATTCCATGCCTCTCACACCACAGGCTATGCAGAAGGATGTAATATGCTCATTAGGATGAACTCTCCCATCACCAAATAACTTAGGGAAATTCTTCCTTAAATTATGAGGTAGTTTGTGTAAGGGTGGAGTTAGATTTAGGGGACCAAAGTTGTTACCCCAAGGGTCTTGAGGTGCCATGATATGACAATGGAAAAGAGGGATAACAAATCTTGGTGGGGTATGTATATAAAAATCTCTACTAGAAGAGGAAAGAGAAGCTTTGCTTGGTATTGGAGACCTGATGTTAGTAGGAGGAAAAATCCTGGTTTGCTGAAGGTGAGTTTGTGGAGGGGAAAGATCAAATTTATTTTGCCACGTAAACTCAAATACAGGGTCAACAATACCTTGGGCTCTCTGGCTTCGTATATATCATGGATCTACCAGAGTGTAAAATGGAAATGGAAAAGAACTGGAACTGCTTCAATTTGAATCTTGAGGATTCAAATTGCGCGTTCTTCCCTAGTGGAGTCACCAAAAACTATTGGGTGAATATTTTGTCACCAGATAAATGATGGAAAAATAGGTATATCAACCTAAACATAAGGAGATTTGATCAGCAAAATGTGTAGGTTTACCACAACATAATGATATAAATCTCTCCTCTCATCAAGGGGAGGTTCCCTATAAACTATTGTATATTAATATAAACTAAAAATAGACTCGGGTGAGATAACACCATCCATCTCTCTTTTTTCAGAGATGATGTTCATAGAGTAAAGGAAAATTATTGGGTAATTGCTGAAGGCATTTCTCTTCTTTAAAAAATGATGTTCATAAAACTAGAGGAAGACTTCCTAGGTAGAAATTGTAACCACGAGAAACCCACGAAAGCACAAAGTTTTTTGTTGCTTCTCCTACTAAAACAAGATGTAGTAACATAGAAGAATGAAGCATAGCACAAATTATCCACCTCAACTAAAACAAGATAAAAGGTTATGAAGGATAATGGGAGCTCAAAGTCTCTCCAATATCCTTTTCACTAAAACATAAAACACAGACTAAAGATAATTATGGCAGCACAAAGTCTCCTACAGTCGGCTTCAAAATACCTTTTAGATTATTTATACTAATTTTGCTTATTTGATTAAATGAACAAGAATATATTTAGGAAATAGACATAAGAACAATTTCCTAGATAACACAAGCTATTTCAACACAAAGTCTGAAAGGTCACTTGCTTTCTCATTTATTTGATAAAATATGATTAACAATTTGAGCTCAAAGTCTCAGGAATGCCTTTCAATTTGGGCAGAGTTTTGCTTCTAATAACCGAGAGATATCCCTTGCATAAAATGAGAGATTATAATATATAACAACCAAAAGAAAGACTTTGGTGCTTGTTTCCAAGAAATGGCCCATGTTGCATTCAATGCCTTGAATGCATTTAGAATTCTGTGAAGGGGCCATGCTAGAACAAGGCATCGGCCTTAACTTTGGCATTCTAATTCATCTCAAATGTCTCCTCTAAAGTATGGGCCGCCTGCTCCTCTTCAAGATATTTACATAGCTATCTATTCAATTTTACTCAAAGGGAGAAAAACAAGCCACACCATTGAATACTCACGCTCTCTAATGTCCACTCGATGGACTGCTCCACCTATTGGAATAACTCTTTGCAAATATTTTTGGATTCTCTATATAGTTCCCTCTTTTCTTGCTATATTTTGTCTCTTCCTGGTGATCTGATCTCTCAGGCTATCTTCTCTCTTTCTATTGGCTCTTTTAGCTCTTTCCTCAGTTGGTCACTGAGTTTGTTCTCAGGTCCATGCCATATTTGAAAATCAATGGTTATTTCATAACCCTAAATTTGACATCCGTAGGGACGTCACTAGTCACTGGTCACTTGAACCACTTTGAACCATGAACTTTGAACCTTTTGGAGTGCACCAATTTAATGGTTCAATAGTTTAGGCAATTCAATCGGCTTGTCGGTTCAATATTTCTTTCAAAGAGCCACGTTCACTTAGTCTATTTTAGGAGTTCAACGTATCATTGAACCAATTGTTTGAACCTTTGAACCACTTTGAACTCTTTGGGAGTTCAATGGTTTAATGGTTCATTAGTTCAAAGGTTCATTCCATATTATTTGAACTCTTTTGAACCTTCGCTTGAACCTTCTGCTCAAACTTTGAACTTTGAACTCTGTGAAGCTTTCAAAGTCATTGAACCTTTGGGAGTCGTTGAACCCTTTGAACATTTGAACTTGTTTGAGCATTTTGGAGTTCAATGGTTCAATGGTTCATTCCAACTCTTTGAACCATGTTGATGAACCTTTTAATCAAACCTCAGTGTTGAACCATCCTTGTAACATTTAGGAAACACCTAAGTGTTTGGAACTTTCTTTGTGAAAGCCTACCTATTGAACCTGTGATTTCCTTCATTAAAAGGCTTGATTAACTAAAAAAATTTGACTGCTCAAAATTTTTTTTGAGAAAGGAAGAGATGATTTTGGCTTGTAGGACTAAAATGGTCGACATGTTGTCCACAAAAACAAGTGATGAATTTTGGGAACAATAATAGTGTTGTTTCATCTCCAAAATTTCCCCCTCTAGATGAAGAGGGTAAGTCGATATTGATTTCAGAAGCCATCATTGATACCAGGGAGAGAACACTCAGGAGGAGAGTCATCAAGGAGTACCTAGTCAAGTGGAGGAACCTACCAGTGTAGGATGTTACTTGGGGAAATGAGCAGATATTACATCATTTAGAGTTGAAATTTTTTGAGGACAAGAAATTTTGGGAAGGTTAAAATGTAATGTCCCCTTTCTAACATTCATATCATGATGTTGTCATTAGCCTATTTCCCTATGGTCCCATAGGCTAACTAGGACATTAAAGGGACTAAGAGCCCATTTATCCTAGACAGTTTCAGTTGCATATCTTTTTGAGGGGTTTGAGGTAGTTTTGGTATAGCAAGTCATGAATGGACATGGTTGCACTTCTAGGGGCAGTGACATGTCGATGGTAATTGTTTAAAATCGATAGGAAGACTTATTTATCATTGATATGATTTATTGGGCGTTAATGAAGTTATTTTATAAAGTTAAATTTAAATATTCAATTTTATTAATGCATATTCTATAGTTTGTGGGAATTAATTAAATAAAAGAATCCCCTTTATTTTATAATACATCAGATACATAAGTTACATAAAGGGAGTTATGTTTTATCCCACATTGACAAAATAAAGGAATGGACTCTTGTGAGAACTCTATAAAATAAATAGAAGAGCTTCCATTTAGGGAGTTTGGATGAGATTAATGTTATGCTGTTGGATTTCCTGGAAATTTAATTTTTGAGCTTGGAGGATGAAATCCTTCTTTACTAGCATTCTCTTCACTGTTGAAAGACATAGTCAAGAGGATTGATGGCATTTTCATTCAAGAAACACATTGGGCTTATTGGATTTACAACAAAGAAGGGCAAAATAATGGTTTGCTATATGAGGCATGAATAATGTTTTTGCTATAGTGCGCTTGAATAGTAAAATTGCTACAGTGCCATGAATAGTGCTGCTATATTGCATGAACAGTGTTTGCATCAAGTTTACTTGTTTATTCTTGATGATTAGAGGTCTAGAAGGCTTCCATTTCATCTGTGGGTCACTACAACACTAATTTCTAGGCTTCTTCTATCAAATTTTCATATCTAAGCTTTGTAATTTTTGAATACAAATTTGATTATTTGTCACAACCCATAAAGCAATTGTATGTGCACATTTATATTGCAAATTAGTGTTTAACAACAAATAATGAGTTTCAAGTTTTGCATGTATAGTTTTATGTTTGTCAAGTGTTTGACAAAATGCCATGTTGATCATTAAGCAATTTAATTGATATGACATAGTAGTTCGCAAGTTTATTTCATTGGAAAAATAGGGGTGGTTATTATATAATTGATTAACCATTCTTAAATACTCACTCACTCATTTCTGCCAGTCACTCATTCTTACCAGAGCTGCGTTGCTATGGCTGTCATTGATGGCATATTGTTCTCATATTGACTAGCTTTAGTTAGGATGCTCCAAAGGCATACAATGTACATTGTAATTACATACATTTATATTATCCACGAGAAAGATCTAGATGACTTCAAAAATATCTGGATGAATAAAACACTCTCGATATATGGGCTCTAGAAATGAATAATATTCAATGGATAGATATTCGTAGGATTACTAAAAATAAAAGATATGAGTAGTAAAGATTTTCATGAAGATTATATAGCCAAAATAAAGAAAGACTAATAAAAATTAAATGTAGGTAGGTGAGATTAAATGACTAGACTACCAGCAGGGTAGACACGTCACCTAATATTCTTCCCCTTAATCAAGACTATTGTATCAATTGATCATGTGTTCCAAAAAGATTTTGATCTTCTGCAACTTTATTTCATTAGGAAAATTACATTTTCTCCTTCATGAAGGCCACCAACACTCGGTACCTTGGAGAATGTCTTCTTCACACTACTTCTTCAAACACAAAAACATATATATCTTTTATATACATGAAATACTAAACATGACAAATATATATTCAGAGTTACAATGCTCAATTTTTACAAAGCATTAGAACATTCATTTTCAAATAAATTGATTAGCATGATTAAAACATACACTATGCCATATTTGCTCTCTAAAACCACATTTTTGCCTTTTGTTGTTCACAGAGTTCTCCAAGCTCCTCTTTCTTTGCCTCTTCACTCTCTAGTGGTCTAAAATGGACCTTTCTATTTTTTCAAACAACTCAACCTCTCCTCCAATCTTCTACCACAATATCAATTTTGACAACAGCTTCAACTTTCTTT